>VXBL01005306.1:1955076-1978992 GCA_013400195.1 Aramus guarauna
AAAAAAAAAAAAAGGGCTTTATTAACATAAAATAAGCAATTGCAAAGTTTAATTTTATTTGCTCCAGGGAAAAAAGTATTTCAATCTCATGTTTTTAAAATGCTTATACAATCTGAAAGCCCTCGCTGGCTTCAGAAAGTACCACCTCAAGAAAACTGGCCACTATTTTTCCCCCCTTTTTTTTTTCTTCCCCCTGGCATCAGGTAAGGCCAGATCAGTCAGTCAGTTGTGGTATATCTTGTACATGACTACTTTTTGCAACTTGAGCAAAAGAAGGGAACTGCCAGTTTTTAAGAAGCAAGCAGTTTTTGACTGTTGTCCACAGCTTCGCTGATAGAAACATAGTTTGCGATATATTATTATTTATCCTTCCCCAAGCTTACTTCCCTTACATAAAGTTGGGGAATAGAGCACTAATAAGGATCTAAATTAAAAACAAGACTAGAAGGGAGCATGTGGGGGGATAGAGGACAAAAAGAAAGAAACATGAGGAATCGCATTCCTGGTTTCATTACACAACAACTGACCACACATGTCTTCATCAGATGCACCAACACTTAGCTTTCCAAAATCACGTGTTCTTTTCCCAACAACTTGTTTGGAAAACCTGGGTTTACTACACATAATAGCATGAGAAATGAAGCCTTCCTCCCTGCCACATTAGCTACAAGAGGCTAACATCAACAGCAGCTCTCTGTTGCTCAAAACTAACTTTTAAAAATCGTTTCCTACTGGAATTACCTTCAGTTTTTAAATCAATCCTCATCATAAAACCCATCTAGAAGACCAGCAAAAAGAACTTCTACAACCATGTCTACAGAAACAAAGTAACAGAAGTCCATCTCCTAGTCAGGTCTAATCCTATCGTGTTGGTCCAGCCAAACAAACAAAAAGGTGACCGGGGACTCCAGATAATGTTCAGAATCACAGCCCTTGAATTACTTGCTGTTGTCTGCGTGCTTAACACTGTCTTTAACCTTGTGTTGTGAAAGTTATAGCTACTATTTTTCATCTTTGTAGAACTTCTGGACTCTCAGGGAATACATGGTGGAAATCCATTAGAAACTTACCTATCCACAGAAGCCAGCATAAATATCTAGAATTCCCTTATCCTACGAAAAATTTAGCTGGTGAAGGTTTAAAACTGCCTTGCCTCATTACATCGAGAAACCATTAATTTGGACATGAAGTAAAACATGGCTCTGAAAGGCGAGTATTATAACACATACTTTAAGAATTAGTTTTACTACAATTTTTTTTCTTTGGCCAATACTTCTTCAGTTTTGGACAGATCAAGTAAAAGCAGGGACAGAAATATACATACATGCCCATTCTTTGTTTTGTTGTTTTTTAACTCAATCACAGCTCTGCTACTTCCTATCTTTCAGCTTTCTTAAAGGAGTTACTAGTACAATGATTTCTCAGAGCCTGGTGGTGACTAACAAAACACAGCACTAAGTGCATCACTTACTAATTATCCTCAGAAATTCACAAAATAAGCAGACTTTTAAAGAGTTTAAATGTTCTACTAAATAATCTCACATGTATTTTCTGTAAGTTCCTCATGCCTTAAGATCAAAATTGTTTCAAAAATGCCCTCACATACATTTCCATAATACTATATATATAGTAATATATATAGTAAGAGGTTTCTTATTTCTCATACTCTCACATGTACATATATTTATGTACAATAATTTACTTATAGAGCCAATTATTTCAAGGCTATCAGCATGTGTGATAAAATACTACTGAACATTTTTAGTTTAAGGAACTCTAGTGCATTTCACAACCTCAGATGAAGACAAAAGTACTGATGTAATACTGCAGTGTTTAACGCACAATCCTCTCCCACATGGCAGTCAGTGGGTGAGTACAGCAACCACGAGAGAACCCTGGCTTCCTTTTGATCATTTATCTCCGTCATAAAGAGATCCTAAGACAGGGCACAGTGAGTAACCCACTTCCTACTCAAAACTGCAATCTGCAACAGCAACTTTCTAAAGCTACTTTTCTTCATCATATGAAAAATCCAAACAAGTTTTAGAAATAAAAAAGTAATTTAACTTAGACTGCAATGCACAGATATATATAAAAATTAAGTTTTAAAACAATGACATCTATCAGAAAGTTAAGTTGGGAATTAAACACAAAGTCATAAAGCTCCAGCCAGCTTTTCATGGTGAATAGTCCATGGGGGAAAAGCTGCTCTAACGCTGCCTTGGGTTGCAAGTGGGATACAAAAGTAAGAGCAGCAGGACTCCCAATGAACCAGGCTGCCACCCACTATACAAGCAGAAACACATTCAGAATTATCTTCAAGTTATAAATATACACTGATGCACAGCAAGTTTCCGTATCTTACCTGAGTTATCAGCCTACAATAGCCATTAAAGCATTATCAATTTCAGTGGCTTAGTTCTATCACAGAACTAGCTTCCCTTGTCATACCAAGTACCAGAACAGCAAAGAGATTATTTTACTAGGTCTTGCTCCAACTAAACCACTCATCTTGTTTTAGACAGTTGACTAAGACAGAAACAATGTAATTTAAATTTCATAATGAAAACTACATTAGCAAAATTGACAGTGTAACATTATCCCCCTGCTCCCTGGAGCTGATCCGAACACAAAGTCACCGAGACATGAGACAAACGGAAGACCACACACTATTTCCTCCTCTCACAGTTTCACAATACAACCCGTCCTTTCATACTAAATTCTCAGAGAAGATCGAAAAACAACAAAAACCAAACAAAAACAACAACCAAAAAAACCCATACTCTGAATAAATATGTTAATGAACAACATTGGAAAGCAAAATTAAAGAATCTTTAAAGAATCTTACTACCTTTTGAGTTTTTAATCTTAGTCTTTATAACCCCCTTGTCTGTACCCTTTTCTTCACATGACCTATCCCACAACATGTTAGGAGACAAGTGCAGAAAAGCCTTTATTTCTTTCTGAAGCACTAAAAATAAAAAAACTGCAGCAAGGCTGGCTTGTTCTTCTGAGCCTTACTCGTGCTGAGAATGTAAAGAGTCACAAGAGAACGCTGTCAATCTCACTAAGTCTCTGCAAGCCATTGGTTTCCACTGGCCTCTTCAATGAAAGCAAACAGTGTCCCAGAGGCAAGTAACATAGAAGGCTGTCAAACTTCTTCCAAAATAAAGGACAGGATGAGTTTCTAGAGAGACCGATTATCTTTGAGTATGCCTTTACCAGACAAATTTCTTATGAAAGTGTCAAAACAGTTTTGTATAGCTGTATTTGCATTAGCTGCTTTTCAATTTCTGGCCTTGAATGCGTTGCTTAGTAATGAATAAAGAGAAACAGAATGACCAGTACATGTGGAATTTTGGTCTTCTGTGACTAACGTCTGTAACCTTAGACTCCCAAAGCCATCACACAGGAGGATCATTATCAAACATAGCTCTAAGAGTAACAATACAAGAGTACAGACTGGTTAGTATCTTCCAATATGTCTCATTCTGTGCTTTTTCTTTAATATTGGTGAAAGCTGCCTTTTTTTAAAGTAACGTATACCAAAAATGTATTGTTTCTATGAGGCTCTTTGACATGCTGTGATGTCTTTACACTTTGGAGTCAAAATTAAGTTTGGTAGTGAAAACTCCTTAAGTTGTTGCTAAGAAATTTTACAGAAATGTGGCAATGTAATACTGCTCCATAATGACAGCTCCCTGTACTTCGTTCTTCTGTAATCGTTCCTTATCATGGTTAACCATGAGAAATTAATTCTGAACCAAAATTAAAAGTGGACTTTCACATATCAAACTAAAATATTACTACTGAAAATGTTTCACACTTTTCCCAACACCAGCAGCGGCTCAACTCCATCAGTAGCGGCAGTACTGTAAGTTCTGGCTGTCAGCCACAGTTGGCATTCCTAGCTTTCTCACCAGACCCAAATCAACTGGAATTACAAGACACTGAACTTAGGATACGAAATAGCCATGGTGAGTCCTAATAAAAACGAGTACTTTGGCAGCAACAGAGATAAGCAGCTGCGAAAAGCTTCTGCAGTAGTTTCCTAAGCATACACCCATTCCCTCAGCAAGGTAGGCTCGAAGGAAAGTCATAAAAGGAAAAAAAATGTTATTGGTACCAGGATGTACAGATATTCAGTATTAAGAAAGACAAATCACATCATGTTTTAATGAACAACTAGATATTCAAGGATTAATGTATTTTCTTACTGTACTACTAGTTGCTGGCACACAGATCCATTATCTGTTATCAGTTCATTCAGTTTTAATTCAAGGTGAACTTTCCCCTGGAAAAAAAAAAAAAAAAAAAAGAGAAACACAAGCAGTTTTAAAAGCCTTTATTTTAGAAGTAAGAATTAGAACAATAATGTATACATATTATATATTATACATATTATACATAAACAGTAAGTTTACAGTTAGAAGCTATTTAAGGTAATTCTAATATATCCACTTCAAGCAAATATGTATTCTAAAGCACATATCCTGCAAGTAGAGTATGATGAATGCATTTCAATTTGGAGAGACAATGATAAAGAGAAGCATTATCCTCAACTGCAGCAGCACATAAATTGGTCAACACTTCACAGATGTAACACACACACAAGTATTTCTTCCAGCATGAGGAAGTACCAAGAGCAGAAGTTCCTCTCAGCTTTTTTTATCCTAAACATGGGATGAACCCTTGAACAACCAAGCAGTGAATTTACAAGCATTTCAGGACAAAGTTCTAACATGACTGGCAGTTAGGGATATTTAGAAAACTAGAATAGTATGCTGGCAGTTAGGGATATTTAGAAAACTGGAATAGTATGCAATAGCCATAACTGGTAACATATAATATCCAGCTGTGAAATCCTGTCCATCCCACCAGACTGAACATTAGAAATTCATTATGCACCCCAGTGCAGCTTTCAACTATCTCCTGAGGTCTGCTAATATATGCGTGGAACACTAAACACAACCAAAGGAGAGGAAAAAGTGGCAATAATTGCTAGACCTAGCTTCCTCCTCCTCTTTTTCTGATATGGAAGGATGTATTAAGAAAAATAATCCATAAATAAAGATACCACATAGACTAACTTCAGAACTCAGCAAGGACCAGCCTACTCTACCCTCTTAATAAAAGGCTCCAAAAACTCCAAACCACGATACGCGACTTCCTGGGGATAACCAAAATTTGGTACTATAACCGTGCTCCATACATCTACTGCCTGAACAATACTGCTATTCCTTTCAGTGTCTGGCTATTCATGCTGGCTTTCACATCTAAGATAACCAGACATTGACACAGTCTTTCCTCTAAACCACATTCTCCTTAGTATTCTTGGAATTTGTCTATTTGCTAAATGGATCATCAGATGACACTGCTCTGTCCACAATTATGACTCTCAGGGAAGGGACCTGGGAGGTAATTTTAAAGTGTGGCAAAGGAAACAAGCTATAATTTGAACTATAGCTTTGCTGTACAACACTAAAATGGAAGTAAAACCCTTAGCTGACCTTGCACACATTTCTAAAGCACTTATGTTTTGACATCAAATTGAATTGTTTTTATTGTAAATCCCCTGAGGCAAGGGCTGTGTTGCTCTCTCTGTACGTCACATGGGAGGAGAAATGAAGTTTCTTTCATAAGGAAGTTTTAAACATAACTATTTTGGCATGCTTGCCAAGTGTTTTGCAAACTGTTACTACATGCATAGGAACACAGGTATGTTAAGAAAAATATTTGCCAAGCAGAGAAACTCAATGACTAAAATAGATTTACAGGATAAAACCAGGATACTGAGAAGTACGCCGACAGCCTTACAAGGCATAGGTTTTGAATGACAAATGAAAAGAGAACATTAGTAGTACTTATTGTAACAGCTGATTTAACTAGTTGTAGTAGGCAGATCTTGCGAACAGCCTAAACATCTTCCTTTTGCTTAAAACAAAAAAAAAAAAAAAAAAAAAATCGTGTTCTACGCTCATCAGTGGGAGTAAAATAGAAAGTTTCCTGCTCCTGAGAACTATCTATAGATGTAGTTTGTTCAAAACTCAGTACCATAATGGTTACAGTAACATGGGTCTAAGTAAGTATCTTCCTGACACATATGAAGAGTTTTGGGTGCATTTTTGTTGTCTCCTGTGTTCAGAGCAGAGTGATCGTTTCCTGAAGTGGCTGATCTGCAGATCTGTATCAGAAGCTTTGACATAATGTGCAACTGGGTTTTAAACATGGTTGTACAGATTGGTTTTAGATCAAAACATAAAGAGAAATCAGCCATTCTTATACAATAGATAAGCAGTGCACTTTGCAAACACACATCTCTAGATCTCAGGGTTGTTCAAAGGCAGGTATGTACCATTTCAGCTTCACAAATGGATTAACAATCAATTTTTAAATACTGACCAGAGGAAGATGGCACTGTTGAATCTATGTTAATCTTGGCCACGTAATCACAGAATGGTTTGGGTTGGAAGAAACCTTCATCTAGTTCCAAACCCCCTTCCATGGGCAGGGACAACATAGTAACAAAGGAGCCAAACCCAGAGTTTCCAAATCACCAACCTAAACTTCAGAACTACAAAACCAATTCAGTTAAACAGCTTTGGTTTTAGAATTGCCACTGCATTTTAACACTGTATTTCAAGTGAGGTTTTCCCCCCGCTGTTTCGATATTTTGATCATTGCCACACTACGAAATATTACAAGTATCTATAATAAATACAAGTTTTCTAAAGCTCTCAAGTGGAAAGTGGGCTAGCAACTGTATTTTAAATATTTACATGAAAAGGCACTCATATAACCATGCCCACATTCCATATACAGAATAACACTACTGGTCTAAGTTTATCACAAAGTAACTTTTGACAGTGTTAGTTTTCTTCATAAAAACTTCTCTATTTTAAACTCAAGAGGAGATGCATAAGCTTTCACCTCAAGGGTAGTCTAAGCTTAGGAAAGTTATTGAGGGTGGTGATAGAGTTTAAACACAGTTAGAAACGCAAACAGTTATTCTCCAGTTCCTCCCTCAACATCAGAAACTCTAGATTTTAGTGTTTCTCTTGAAACTCTTTGTTCTCTTCCTTCCACTTCCCCCAACTCAAAGGAACAAATATCACAACTGAACTATTGAATTTGTAAGAATAAGAAAGATCATCTTTATGCCACACACACTATGCCAACATTTAAGTAGAAGAAAAAAATTCCTAGCCAAAAGTTAGAGAACTTGGATTAAAAAAAACCCACATCACTACCAACAAAAAAAAACAGCAAAAAACACTACAAATAAACCTAAAATAACCCAGGTTATCCACTCAGAAGCATCTTTGGTAAACTGAAGTCCCTGTGGCACATGGAAAGTAAAACTGGGGTTCTAGAATACTCCACAAATTCCATAATATTCCCACATTTATAGCCTGCAATTTTTAATTCTGTGTGCTTACTGCAAAAACGTCTCCACATACAAGACACGAGTTCTATCAGCTTCCACCAGCTTTTTTTTCCCCAGCTTTCCCATTTTAAATTATCCCCCATGGCAGGGGGGTTGGACCTAGATGGTCTTTAAGGTCCCTTCCAGTTCAAACCATTCTAAGATTCTGTGAAGTTACAGCAAAAATATACCACGTTCCTTCAATGTGGTACGTCTTACTGTCTACCACACTGAGGCCCTCACACTATGCAATACCCGACCGTTCCACAGTACTAGGAATATCCTTTCAACCCTGATAACCCCACGAGGTTTACTCTACCCGAACCTTTCCTCTTTCCTAGGATTAGACATCTGAGCCACTAGGAGTCTACAAGATGGCTCAATCTCCATTTTTTCCAAATTTACACATTCTACATGATCAACAGGGGAATCTATTAGGAGAACATTACTTCAAAAATTGATAGGATTTATAATTATAAGAAAAAGAGCAGTGACTGTTAAAGTTACCTTCAAAAACTTCAGAAGTGCATGAAAGATTTTGACCGGATCAATGTATTTTGCAAGTACTGATCAAATCTCCACAAAATGTTTCCTGCTATGAACCTTTATTCATAGATCAAGGACACATTTAACAATAAACTCATTTCAAACCAGCTAAATGAAGATTTAAGAAAAGAAAAAGTGAGAGGGAAGACAAGCAATCCTAAGAACAATTTTACTAGCATGCTAAGGCTATCTGCATTTTAGAAAATGTGACTTTTTAGAGCAGATGCCTTCTAAAAATCAAAGTAATTTTTACACACTTTCAATGGCCGGGGAGAGGCCACTCCCCTCCCATACACACTTTAAAGGAAATACTCATCACCCTTCTTTCACCAAAAACTTGTATTAACTCAGGCACATAATGCTTTTACTCTGCTGAACTTTTAATTGCCTCCACTTCAGATTACCCGTATAAGTACAGAGCTGTGGAAACAGAATAGAAGATGACAGGTCTACAGCTTCTGCATTAGGAGTGGATCATGATCCTAGAGAAGTCCTAAATTTATTACAAGTAATATGGTTTTAGAAAATGACTGGTCTGTTTATTTCCTCACCTCCTCAATTCAGTTTTGTTGGAAATCAGCAACTTTAATTCCCTGTAATTCCGGAAAAGGCAAAATGTTCATTTAATATACTTCTAAGCCTTTCTAGAAACTGTCAAAGTTATTAATGAACTCAAATGCCTTCCAGTGATACTTTCATTTGTCCTACCACTGTAGAGCTGAGAATTTCCCATATAGAGGGAAAAAGGGAAAAAAAAATTCAATATATGCTTATTAGTGAAGATGATGACAGCCAGTGCCAAAGCACTTGTGACTTAATACAGATTTCATACATTTACAAGCTGTATACCACAATATTCAATACACGCCTCCACCACTAACATACCTGATATACAGGCTGCTCGTTATACCAAAGTTAGCCTCTATCAAAACCAGATAAACTGCAACGTGTCCTGCATATAGCCAAGGAATACAAAATAGTTCTAAGACATCCTATTGCCTTGTACCCATCCTACATTCTGCAGAATACTCCCAGGAAGGGAACTAGAGGAAAAAATGTCAACTACATGTATGATGCCATAAGAACAGCACAGCTGAAAACTACCCCCTCCCCCCCGCAAACTGTTATCTAGCTTTAGAAATATTTGTGCACTTTTTCTGCACACATATTATGTGAAAGTCTGCTATTTTCTGCCATGAGCCACCAATAATCTTGGGAATCTCCTAGGAATACATTGCAGTACAGTATGGCACATCTGAACCAACAAGGTATCAGCCAAATCTGGCAGACAGGAACTGGTCAGCTCCTATAAATTTCATGGAAAAAAGGAAGAAGGACAGAGGAGAAACCTACCCAAAAGCTCTAACTCAATGCAAGATTAATGTGAAGAGCATACACCTTAGCAGAAAAGGTCATCCTTCAATGGAAGTATGATGCAGGAGAGTGCTTTACTTTTTTTTTTTTTTTTTTTTTTTTTAATTNATTTCCACTATGTAAGAAGTTGCTACAATCTATTAATGGAATATTATAATTGAATTTTCATACTTGTATAGTATTATAACAAAAAGTAGTATAGTATTTAATTCAATACATTTTTATGACTGAGAAAAAAATGTAGCAAGACAATACTTAAAGCAGATATTGAATTTCAGTTTCTATTTGGAAAGGACTTTCTAGAATATTCAGAATGATTAGATGGAAGAATTGGAAGAATGAGACAACATGCAGTTGAACTAGATGATCTGTACCTTCCAACTGAACTATTCTATTCTAACTGAATAAGGACTGATTTTCAACAGATAAGAGAAAGTAGTATCCAGATCTTTTGAAAATCTGTCTTCATGTAAAGCAGTCCTATACACCCAACAGCTGCATGCTAAACTTACAGCTTATGGCTAATTAATCCTGGAAAATAACATGTGTTTTATTGAGAATTCTGTGCACATTCACCTCTTGTAAAAGTAGATAAGATTCTCCCTACCCAGAAGGACTTCCAAGTTACTAGAAAAAAAACAAACACTGCCAAGTCCAAGATTTTTGCCCTTAGGTAAATCTGAAAAAAAAAAAAAAATTAAAATCTAATAAATTGGTTATCACAGCAACAAGGCTAAGAGATTCTCAGGAATGCTGTAGTGTTTTCTTCTTCAAACCAAAAGGAGAATAGCTACAACTTCTAGAGTCATCTCATTTTTATGTAATACTAGAACAATCTTGTTAAAAGAACTTGAACCACAGACCAAAGCACAACTCTGAAGTGAAAGTTATTTGATACTGAATGCAGAAACTATTTCAAAATACAATAAATGAGCACCTCCAGTTTTTGAGACTTTAACCATTTCATGGCACATAATTGGTTATCATTTCAGATAACAACAAAACTGACTTAAAAAAAAAAACCTGAGTAGTTTCCTATATCATTCACCTGTCTCAAGTACATAGCTCCTCTTACACTAAAGATTTTAGACACCAAAATACTGTTAAGACATATTCCAAACAGTTGCTTCAAGTCTTCTGTCAATTTTAAGTATCATGAGGAACAATACAGCCAGTTTAGAAATGTAGAATATGCACTATTCTCTAATCAAGCTGAAAGCCACAACTGTCTCACAATTAGACAGATGCTAACCTCTATCTGCCATAGCTCAATATAAACTTCTACCATTACATCCACTTATTTATACGTAATTTTAAAAAATGTAAATGTGCAATTTAGTAAGTTACCTGAACCTCTGAATTAGAATCAACAGGTTGAAGCATAAACCAGTTCTCTTTTCCTGTGTAGTTGCATAAATCTTCTTTTTTGATTGACACCTTTCCTGGGGGGCGGGGGGGGAGCAGGGAGAGATAATCATAAATATGACTTTCATCCAAATAGGACAAATACTTAAAAAAAAATTAAAAAAAAAAAAATCAAACCAAATCTATTTAAACTCACTTTTTTCAGGATTTTTTTAAGCTCATGCTGCTATATGAAAAGCTTATGGAAACAAGGAACATGAAGTATAAGTAAAGCAGAAAAATAGTTTATATAAAGCCCAATTAAGTTAATTATGATGTGTTATCTTGGGTATCACTAATAACAAGATTAGGTAAAATAAAGAACACACTTGTGGCTGGAAATAACATAACAAAGATTTGAGAGAACAGTAACAGTGTTGAAGAAAATGAAGGTAGATGCCCTTTTACTCTTCTGATTGCTATTTAGAAAGCTGTTATTATACCAAATTATCTGGCATCCTGGTGCAAATTATTTCCTTCCTCAATTCAAGTAGCGCGAAGCTTTCTTCCACAGCAGACTGTTAGAACTCTATAGCAACTATATCCAAAGAGCAGCTGCAATAGAGCCATTATGCAGGAGGGGAGGGAGAGGGCGGAAATCCACATCCTGTAATTTTTCACCTAAGCTACATAAAGCATTTTGCAGTAAATTTTAAGTTACAGGTTGCACTGACAGAGGGGGGGAAAAATAAAAATCTATAAGTAATTTTAAGAATTATTCCACAGTTGCAATTACTGTGGAATTATTTCACAATTCATTCTTTAAAGACCTACAAGGAGTGACAATTATTCAAATATTCCAATGAAATGGAAGCAGAGAAAAAAACAAATAGAATTTAAAAAAATGTATAAAAACGTACTGAGACTGTAAGACTATAAGATATCCTATTGGCCTAAAAAAATAAACATATTTTAGTATAATAAAGCAGGTGGGAAAATCCTGCTTTTCAGACTTTAAAACAACATTTAAGTGCACTATATACTGTGTTTTGAAAAATGTGTCACTTGAGTAATTGTATCCTTAATACTACAGATAACAATACTGAAAAATAACTAAACATTATGCAAGATGTAGATGGTATCCCAGAACTTACCTATACGCAGGTCTTTTTGTAAAACACTTTTATCATAAATGTAGAAGGACAGCCACTGGAATGTTCTTGGAATCTCGAAGTAAAACTCTTCCCCAAAGTAAGGGCTGAAAAGAAAGACTGAAAGTTAAAATAGAAAAACATTTTATGTAATTCACACAGAAGACAAACACTGAAATGCTACGTTGTTACTGCAGTCACAGACCTTGGCCTTTCGCACTATACTTATCTATCATCAAAGCCATCCACAACCATTTCATTACAAGAACATGCAGTAAGACTGCGAGTTAAAACTTTGAAAATGCCTTATGTATGTTTTAAAAAAATAGAAAAAAAAAAATCAGAGCGCACACGCACAAGTGTTGTCTCCTCAGCAATTTCAATTCTATTTTTCTGACCTGAAATTATTCTAGTTGGTTCTCTACTTATCCCAAATAACTTCCTCAGACACTCACAAGTCTGATGTTTCTCTTTTTTCATTCAGCACACGATTAAATGACATTAAAACACAATTTATTAATTCACTGACAACATTTGTTTAGCTCTAACTTCTGTGTCAAATTTGACGCTCAAAGATTCAGACCTGTAAAGAGAAGTCATAAGCATCAGCAACTATAAAACAGAACAGCGAAAAGAGAAATGTTAACCTCAAATACACAAGTTCTCCTGCATGCTGAAACAGTCACCACATTTCTCCGTTTAATGAGGTCCCGTGCAATGCTTACTGTTCACGCTACTTCACTGTCATTTGCAGTCTTCTACATAAAAAGACTCTGGGTTCCTCTATGTTAGACATTTCATACAGTGTGTTCGTATCTTCACTCAAGGAATTTTTACTTCCATTAAACTTAAGGAACAGTTATTGATGCAATCATAGCCAGCTGTCCAAACCTTGTATTTCAAAAGACTGAACGAAACCACAATGTTATTTGTGTCACTGCAAGTCATGAATTCTGAAAATCAAGTGCACCCACCAAAAAAAAAAAAAAAAATCCTGCTATTTTTGAACTACTGGATTCTTACAGACTTAAAATACTTTCAATTACAATGTATTAACGTCACCAGGGAAAGGTGTGCAGCTTCACAAAACTAATTTTAGCCTCTGCTTTCTTTCTACAGAAAAGCACTGAGATGACAGTAATACCAAACCCAGCTGGTTTTGGCTTTGGTGTTGTTTTTTGTTTCCCAGTAAAGTACCTTTTTGACACTGTATTGCTACAATATTTTATTAAACTAATACAAATATACTTGTGTTTGAAACAATCAGTTCATAGTATTACCTACCCAAAAGGATACCAGGAAGAATAGGAAATTTTCCCTTCAAAACATTTACAGAAAAAAAACAGCAAATGCTTAAGGACTAATGATTCATTAACTAAGTTAAAAATAAGAGAAGAGCTGATAACTAATTTAAAAGGGGACGGGAATGGTGAAAAAACCCTCACATTCCAAATTTCTAAAAATCAGTTTTAGAAACAAGAGCCTGAAATGCAGAAATCCATTATGAGGAATTTCACAGGCAAAAATGTTCCTTTTGTTCAAACATAAATCTTTTACTACTGGCCCCAAAGTAGACAAATCAGTATTAGCCTTGGCATTACACTGAGAAATAATTTAAGAATTCTCAGTCGAAAAATTTGCTTGCAATTTTTCAGCTTCCCACTTTTCTTTTTGTTTTCAAATTTCAAAACCAACAAATTTGGCTTTGATTTCAAGGGCTGGGTTCTTGTCAGCACCACCACTAAAGGTATAAATTCATGAGAATTACTTTTAGCAGCAGTGCAGCCCTAAGCAGCCTCAATTTCCTTATTACCTTAGCTGCTCATTTTAATTGTGTTGCTACAATAACTCAGACAAAAAAAAAAAAAAAAAAAAAAAAAACAAAGGAAAATAGGAGATCAAACATATTTCTTTCCCTTTACAAGTCCNAAAAACAAAAAACAAAGGCTTATTTTAAACTTGGATCAATTCCATGCTATGGCTTCCCTAATAGCTACACAATAGTTGCACCAGTACAAAGAAAGAGATATTACAGCTGAAAGAGTGAATGGTGGGTGAACTAGCTGGCACTGGTATCAGGGGAAACTGCTACTAACTCAGTCAGTCAGACATCCATCCTCAGAGGAACAGTAGGCCACAATGTACAACTGTGTATCACTAAGCATTAAATCTATTCTCACTGGATCTATGTAACTCTCTGCATCCCATTATAATCAAATAATTAGTCTGGGATGGAGACTATAAGCAGAGACTTCCAAACCCTTATTTAGCAGCCATATCCTATGGCTAAAGAAACCAAGCTTCACAGCTGTTTATCTCCCCCCAACAAATGATCAGCCACTAATATTACTTTGACCTCAACATTACACGAGGTCTCAGATTTGGCAGGAAAGAGCAGGTCAATAGTATAAGCATAAATAGAAGGTAATGCATTGGCTTACTCATGTTGATGTATTTCTCCTCACCTAGATTACCACCACTGCCTTATGAATCAGTTGTTGATTATTTTTTAGCAAAGTATGAGGCACAGAGAGAAAATTTAAGGTGGAGAACATAAAGGATTAGTAAAGAAATTCTTAGGTAGACACAGAACTGGCTGAAGGGGTACAATAGGTTATACCAATGAGGAATAATTAAAATGGAGAACTTACTCGACCTGTTCCTCAGGGATTCAGTCAGTTTAATACTCTCATTTGTGACTTTGATGCAAGAACTTTAAAGACTGTGACGGATACAAAATTAGAAGATAGCGCTAATTCAAAGGAAGACCAGACTGTCATACAGGAAGGACTGGATTACAGTAATACAGGAGATTAAATTTAAATGTGTGACATAGTCCTTTGCTCTTCCTTTCCGTGTTACATTGAACAGGCAGTTCTATGACGGAAACTAACCAATGCCCCTAGATCTGTCATTTGATAAAAGCGACAGTTATATCAACAAGAGAATTTTTGCTATAACCTTGCATTCACACAAAGTTCAGTTTGAAAAAGAAACTGAATTTAGTTTAAATAAATAAAAAAATAATAATAAAAAAAAAAAGGCAAGCAACACACCCTCCTATAACCTCCCCATCCCAATTCCTCATATTTGACCACAGCTATCTGAGGAGGCTCATGGATGTTCTTTCCAAGTGAAAAAATTGCTTTCTTCAGAACCCACAGAAATTCCACACCGTGTCAGGAAATATTTCTTGAGCCATTAGTCAAAATATCCTTCTTTCTCTTCAGTATTAGTTCATGTTTTTCTAACTTTGGAAAGTCATTTGCTTCACGTCTGCACTCTAACAATAGTCCCAGTGCTGGTGGAAGCCCAAACCTATTTGCACATTTTAAAAATACATTTCTTCACTAGTAGTCAAAGATCATTTTAATTCCAGTCATAATTACTTCCACAGATGTTTAACTAGTGGATTTTCGCAGAAAGCAATTTAGATTACAACCAGTATGAATTTGCAACCCACAATACAGTGACAAAAACAGATTGTGAATTACATGTGAGAAAAGGCAAGCAAATAATACAAAACAATTACATTTAAAGTTGTATTTATGACTAAAATTATACTGTACTATGCCTTACTGAAAAGCAATTTATAAAGTTTTCAGACTAATAAGAGATCAGAGCTTTCATCTTCCCTTCCAGTACCTCTAGGTTAGTACGGTATTCTAGCTTAACACAGTAATAAGCAACAAGATGGCATAATTAAGTTTCTGGAACAAGTGTCAGCCTTCATAACTGCATACACACTAGTAATCAAGTGTAAGCATCCAACTGTGGTTGCTGCTAATGGAGGATGACTTATTTCATTACATTTTATCAGTGTGTATGGAACCCTACTCCTGCTTTGAATCTAACTCAATGCAGCCGTAATTCAGAGTTCCCTAGGGAGTCAGTGAAGACAAAGGCACCTGTGGGCAAAGAGTGACTCAGAATACTGACTTTCACTCCGAATAAAATGTTCTCAACTTAGAAATATTAATTTCATATCACCTAAAAAATTTTCAATTTGAGGAGGAGGAGGTGTGTGTGTTACTTAAGACTCCCCAAATTGTTGTTTTGTTATAGTAAGATTTTTCTTCCTTTCCTCTGTAAATTACTAATGGCACTGTTTACATTTAATCAAGTTTCACTTAAAACTTCAGTACTATTTAAAAAATTTTACATGGATCTAAGGCAATATATTTTATCAGTTAATACTTCTTAATGTATTTTATGCAGTTAATACTTCTTTTATTATCAGGTGATTAAAGTATCTATTTAAATATAAAGTATACAAATTCTTAAACAGAATATAATAAACATTATATTCTGCATAAACATTAATTGTGCTAGTCTTGATTCTAAGCATAGCACTAACTTTGAGGGTTTCAATTATTAACATGTCACAAATCAGACAGCAAAGTCTTTCTTTTTAAAAGATACATTGAGTTCCTCTTACCCATCAAACTACTGTCTATTTGAAGGAAAAATTTTAAGTTTCTGCTTTATCAATACAGTCTCTTTAACATGATTCTCTGATTACCAAAACAAACTCAACTGAGTAATTCTTCAATCTCAACTGCAGCCAGTTAAATTTCAAAAATTTTCTGGATCTGACTACAGTAGTTACACATAAGGAGGATGAGCAAAATATTTGTGGTGTTTGCTTTTCATGCAGAAGCATAAGGCTTTAAAACGATGTTTTGAAAAAGTAAAATTCCCTATTTAAATTTGCCATATGAGCAGTATGCTCTTCCTCACCTTGAAACATCAAGAAAGATGGCTCAAACAAAACACTAACAATAAAACCACTGGAAACAACAAGAATTAGGAAAATTTTCAAGAGTGTGAACAAGCTTTCTGGGTTTTATGAAGGCTTAGTGTCTCCTCCAGACAGCAAACTGTCACTCAGACATTCTGAACAATGCAGCTGCAGCAATACTTCAGTATGGGTCATCACGAGTTCTGAGACATACGAGCACCCACACCACTGCAGCTATGTTACCATGGCTGTTTTGTTGATTGCTTTAAGGCTCTAAGACCATAGCAGAACCTACCGCTAAGTGCTGCTCAGGGAGGCAAAGCAAGCCATTCTGTGGGAGTACAGGTTATAGTTCCCAAAGCAAGAACTTCAGGAGAGAATGAGGCCTATTCAGGGGGACATCTCACAGCACACAAAGCTCTTATACATGGAAAAGTTCCAGTTTCCTCACTCTAGAAACAGGTTTTACAAGACAGATACTAAAAGCAAAATTCCACCAATACAGACCAACTACATGTCAGAAGTAGGAAATGACATGGAGAGCAATATCAGACAGATTTCTTTCCCCTGAAATTTACCTGGCAAGAAAAAGAATGTTATGCTGCTCAGTGGAACAGAACAAAGTAAGTGAAATACATTTTAGCATGCTTCATTTTAAAAGCACTGTTCTACTCACAAGCCTTGATTTTTGTCTACTTTCAACTACTCTCACGATTTACACATTGCTGTAACATTTCTGAGTAGCTCCCACAAATCAGCTCTCATTTTAAAGCAGTATAAGCAAAAGCACATGCTCATTGATACAGATCTTGGTTTTATGCTGAACTGAGGCAGTCTTGCTTATCATCTCCATTTAAAAATTAAGCTTACCTTAAAGACTTTTCAACTACCTGTGTACGAAAAACTTCTTCTTGGTCCAAGTTTATGGTACAGAAAAAGTCTCTCATTTTGTTGGGTACTAAGTGTTTGGCATCATCTGTAAATAAAAAAAAAGACTGTAAATATTGAGGGGAAAAAAGCCCACAAAATACTAGGCACAGTTTTAATGTGTGACCAAAATTTACTTTTCCATTCAGTTAGCATGCATTTCCATACTATTTTCAATTCCTAAGATCCAATAGTGCACAGTAATTGCTACATCCAGCTTCACTTGGAATGAGAGTCGACAGGAAGAAGACGGCACTGACTCATGACCACCACTTCCTGCAGCACCTGCACTTTCCCTTGAGAGGTCTCGTCTTGGGCTTGATTGACCCTGTGCAGCTTGCTAAATCCCAGAAGCTTGCAGCCTGAGGTGATAAGGCATTAGGTCATAAGACCAAGACATGATCTGGCTCAGCTATTGTTCACTTGGTATTTTCTCCGCAATTATTTGGACTAAAGGAAGCTGATTAATAAGAACTTACCCATCAAATCTTTCTTTCATTTTCCGCAATGAACAGCTGATTTTAAGTTGACTGATATATATCCAAAGGTTCAACTATGAGTACTGCTTATTTTTTCCTAACTGTCTGGTCTAGTAGAAGAGGGGAAAATCACCTAATGACTAAACACAACATAGATACGAGCAAGTAGAAAAGGAAGTTTCTAATGAGACAGGATGATTGTCAATACAGGAATACAAAGATTTGCTGGGTGTTGAGTCTGGGCCACCGCAATAACACACACTGGACATAAGGCAGCCCTTTTCGGAAATGGTTACTTCTGAGTAGTTACCGTCAAAACCAGTTCCCAGTGCTGAAATAGCAAAGTTCTTTAAAAATGTGAATGCCACAGACATCTACATTTATTTACAGCAACACTGCCCTTTAGCTTAAAACAGTTATTTCTACCCAGATGTTTCCTTCCCCTCTGAATGTTTTTGAAGACAGCAAACAGACCTTTCTCACCTTTTATTCTACTAAAAGAAACAAGACAAGCTTTTCTGATATTCTCTCATATGAGAGGCTCCTAATCGCGAGTAGCCACTCGCTCTGTCCCTGTTCCACTTTGTTATCTTAAACGCAGGCAACCAGAGTTGTGTTCTGCATTAGCTCTTAACCAGGGTCTCTTACTGCAGCGTTTATCCTTACCTGCTACTGGCAATACCTCTCCCAATGAAACGTGGAATCAACATTACATACACTTTATATAAGGTATTAAAAAGTAATAGGATGAAAACGACATCAAAACATTGAGTTTTAATTACTTAGCATGTCTGAATAACACACCACCTCCACTTTCACAGACCACAGCTTGAAACTAGATTTGAAGTGTCATACATATGTTTCTTTAGAAAAAAAACAAACCTGCAGATATGAAACACAGTGGGGTAAGCTTTGTCATCTGTACTGTTAAGATGTAAAATCAGAATTTTGTTTACTCTTTCTCTCCCTCTTTTTTTTTTTTTTAATAGATTATTACAGTCTTGCAAGTTAAGTAACGCCTGGCATTGGGAAGGCTACCACAACTTATCTGAGCAGAGAACGTCCCAGTGTAACAGGAACAGAGACTGAACTTCGTGCGTGATGTTTTCCAAGTCAGGGGTATGTACACTGATGGAAAGCATGAACAGACACTTAAATAACTTCCACAGTTAAAACTTCTGCTCTCAGAAGCATCAATGAGCTTTTCATTAACTTGGGTGTGGGAGAGGAGGAAGTATACGTATTATTTTTGAACGCCACACTTAATGTTGACAGATTGAGACACATGAACAGAACTGGTTCTTAATACCATTAGACTCCAAAACCAGACTAAACTCAAAACTACCCTTAAGAGAGATATTGCAGAAAAAAATGAGAAAAGCATCAAAAATTGAACAGTGCCTTAAAAAAAAAAAAAAAAAGCTATTTTAATGAAACATATGACAGAAAACACAAAACTAATTCATGAAAGAGGCTAGTAATCCCCAGTGAGCTTCTAACACTGTAGTTTGTAATTAGTAAGCATGAACTGTATATGTCAGTTATTCCTGGTAAGAATCTTTATTTTTTAGTTAATACTCTGTAGCTTCACCATCCCATTTTTACATGAAATAGTTAAGGTATAACATTACTTAATCAGAACTGTAAAGGCACTTTGAAAGCAAATTGCAATTCTTATAGTTTCATGTTTTCTTAAAAGAGTAAAAACTAAATATTTCTACATAATTCATTACTTTTATGTCTACTATACTCTAGTCTTTCAGTATTATAAGAAACTTTCTACTCAATAGAAGAAATAAAGGGGTTTATCTCATTAGAAAATCAAAACTTCTATTTTGTAGCCCAAGTGTTTATCTTTAAGGCACGGACAAATTTATTGAGGTTTTTGGGAGGCGAGGGGGGTGGGGGTGTGTGATTCTCAGTTCCGAGTTTAAAATAACCTCAGAGCACTTGTCAGGTGAAGTACAAAACATGCCACTTTACATCATTCCAAACACCTCTTAGTATCTGTGACTGTGGGAGACTTTTCAGCCATAGAGTAGTCCAAGTCTTTCAAGAAGCTTATATTCTTAAAAAAACCCCACCAAAGTCTTTGACCGCTCACACTAAGTCTTACTTTCTCCTCAAAAACCGAAGGCTATAACAGTTGCATAAAAATCAAGCATGAACACTACCAGGTATCTCCTTGAATGTTCAAGATTTTCAATGCATTCATCAAGTATGCAACTCTGAATTCTGAAGACTACGTATCTTTCGCTGTTCAAAAGATGCAAAGAAAAAAAACGTAAGAAATGAGAGGATATTGAGGAATGAGAAAATATTGAGGAAATGCACACCAGTGTTTTTCCAAGGGTTTGTTTAGAAAGTGTAGGTAGTAGCAAAGGTTAGTCAGAAGCACTAAATAAAGCTGATTTGGGGAAAAGAGAAATTAAGCCAATTTTAGATCTAACTGTGGAACTATATTTCAAGCCTCTTCACAAAGGCTGTCTTTTAAAACTATATAGTGTGATACTTAAACTTGCAGTTCAAACGGCAGAAGGTGCAAGTGATGAAGCAGCAACAGTAACAGATGCATTTATTTTGTATTGACCATATCAATTCACTAGTTTTGGTCACCAGACTAAACTTAAACCAGAAATTATTTTCACGTGACACATTTAGTAGCCTAATTCAATAGGGAAACCATGAAATGCGTCACTAAAATAGTAAACATCAGCCTTTTTATTTTGAAAAGATAGAAGTTCACAATTGCAATTAGTTACCTGACTTCTAAACTAACTTTGTTGCCACTCAGCTACTTTAGGAAAACAGCAAAAGAGTTAAAAATAATTAAAAAAACAAACAAACAAAAAAACAACCACCAAGCAACCCACATTTTGGCCAACTATGCATATTGGTTTGGATTTTAACATAATTAGAAAATATTGTTTAGGTTCTCTGTATAAATATCTAGTAGAACCTCACTTCAAAATAATATTAGACCAAGCCTAGATGAAAGGGAAAAGCTGCAATGCTAATAAAAACTCCAGTGTTAGAGCAATAGGAATTCAGGTGTACAACATTAATAAATTCAAGCTCTCCACATTCGTGTTATGAGTTAGAAATAACCTATAGAGCAACCTACCAAATTCACCAGTTCTGTCAAACTCCCTTGCCTGCACATCATTTGTTACATGTAGACACTACATGAAGACATCAAGTTAAAGCTGGCTCACTGTTAACAGATCATCAGAAACTAATCAAAAGCAGGAGGTGGGATAGATAAACACTATTCATGATATCACCTGTCAAGTGAAAGTGCGCAGTTAGTGAACATCCTCCAACAGGGATGCGGAACAAAGAAATTTAGAAAATGTTTCTGCACACAAACTCCAAGATCTTTATTTCACAGAACTAAATATACTGTATAGCAACAATGACATCCACTCCTGGAGTGCAGCACAAACTGAGATAACCAGGCAGTGTTAACAACTCACTCCAAGAAGTCTGAAAAAGAAACATCCTGAATTTTGTCAAATGAGCTCTGGGAGACAACAGAGACATTTTCCAAGTGCTCCACTAAGACAGGTTTCAGTAAACACACACACAAACAAAATAATAATAAAAAAAAATAAAAAAAAAATATCAAAGTAACTAAAATCACTTACCACCTAAAAATGTACTTAAAAATGTACTACTGCACATCAGAAAATGAAAACAGAAGCTAGTTACACAGCTTAACACACTACACTGTGAGATACACCTAAAACTACATGACATCCCTGCACCTTTGTAAAGTGCTTTCATCATTACTGTGATGCATAAAATAGAGCCACCAATAAAAAAGAGTCATCCTAAAGAAAAGACAGACCTTCAATGGATTTCTGGTGGAAACCTGCTAAAGTGTAATACCACATTTTCAAAAAATATTATGGGGTCTTAAACTGGTACGACCAGTTGTTCTTGCCTCTTACTTGAAAACTGGAGGTAGGAACCTGGCTGCAAACACTGGTATCCCACAAAACAGAGACAGCACCAGGGACTGCAAATCTGTTCCTACTCCATTCTTTCACTGCTAGGTATGTAATAGCTACTTAAGCCAATTTTAACTATATGTCTCAATTCTAAATCTGTTTCTATCATTTGTATAACAAGACTAACTTCAGATTTTACCATCTATTTGTGTACTGTAAAACAACAGTATAAATATGAACTTATTGCAGATGGTGTTTTCTGTACATGCAGAATTACATAGAATTGACATTACCTCATTAAAACTACCACGCTTCCTCACATACGCATACAAAATGAGTTAGTGTCAAGTCTTGCAGCAGTTTAAACACCAACAAAGCTCAGGAACCAAAATGTATTCCACTGCTAAGAAATATGTTACAATGAACTCTTACAGACTATAAACACCAACTTTCCAAAGTGAGGTCTGCTACTGCTAATCCCTCCAGGTCAAGGAGGATTACATTATTACATTTGTTTATTATTGTTCATTCAGAGAGTTTTCCCCTAAAAAACACATTAATAAAATACTAGCAAGAACTGAAAATAAAACAGTATGTGCTGTACAAAGAAGCCAAAAGAGCATCCAGGCATTTGAGGGTTTGCAAGTTTCCACAGCATACTTAACTGGTATCTTTTTTTTTTAAACAGTGTTTTTGTTTCATTAGAAGAAACAAGTAGGTTTACAAAGCGATTTTCACACTGTTTCAAGATGCATCTTATATTCCAGCTATTACTTTCGCTCATTTCCAAATGGGGTCCTACAGTTCTTGCAGATCCATCTTTGGCAAACAACTTTTTATGTATTGCATAGGAAGATGGTCACAGGCCTGGGTTTACTGTCACTTTTGCCAGGTAACTCAACATTCAAACTGACAATGCAACTGCAGGCTCAATCCAGAACACAGAAATGGCACAATACAACTAGTTTCAATATAAGTCTCGAGACGTTTTGGGTTTTGTCTTTTAATGCTTAATGGAAAACTTTTATCACACTGAAGTACCACAAAATGTAAAACTCCTTGAATGTTGTTCTGTCCGGCATTGACAAAAACCTTATGATAAAAGTTAGGAAGCAGAACGGTATCAACAACTCAACCAGCTTCAGTAATTAATGCCTTAGCCTCAATACTAACAGTATTTTTTTAAAAAAGGCCAGCTACCATGTATTATTTCTGTGATAATTGCTAACACCGTAAGGTTTCAGTGTGTGTTCAGCCTTGTCCACCCAACGGGCAGTCGCTCTCTGTGGCCAACACTGCGCGCACCTCCAGCCATACCTCACGTATGACCTCTCTCGTGACCTTCTACTTACTGAAGACACACTCAAACCCATGCTGCACGACAATATCTAAGCAAACACGACTCCATTCCTCCACCAAACCTCATCCTTCAAAAGATTTTCACAACCAGTTCTCGATCCCAGCGCCATGCCCAATTCTACTTGTTCCGCTTCATTCTCAAAGAAAAAAAAAAAAAAAGCCGACGGACTGCGTGAGAAAGGAAATAAACGGGTTGCATCTGAATTGTATGAATGCATTTTGATACCCCTTCAGGAAGCGCCGCACATCCTGTTTCTTCTACTCGCTGTGAAGCCCTCCCGAGCTGCACCACACTATCCGCCTGCCCCGGCCCCTCCTCCTCAGGTCATCCTTCGGTTTCCCACGTTACCGAACGCATAGGTATTTTTAGTCAGCACTTCCTAACCACCAAAATAAAGTCACCAGCCTCCCTCTTACTCGCACAGAGGCTACACAAAGAAACAGAAGCATTAATGACCGTTTCCAGAAGAGCCCTCCACACCAACTTCCTGCACATCAATAATTTCGCAATTTCTGCTTAACAAACAGACTCCGATGCCCGAGGTCCGGACGGGAGGGGGCATTTCTGCTCGCCCGCTGACTCAAGGAAACCCTCGGACCAACCGATGCTTCCCAG
>VXBL01005306.1:1979326-2010850 GCA_013400195.1 Aramus guarauna
CCTTCGCGCGCCGGTGCCGCCCTCGCCGCGACTGGCGGCAGCGCCCGGGCGCGGCCCGAACGGCCCCCGGCGGCGGCGGGGCCCGCAGGGTCCCGTGATCCGTTTCGCTGGTGCCCGGTGGTACCGGCCGCTTCCGCAGCTTGCTCTGGCCGCTCTTAGAGGGGCAGCGGGGCGCCAGCTGCCGGCACGTTAAACGCTTGCGTTCACCGCACTAGTGTTGATGGCATTAAACGGCTGAAACGAGTGACGGAGCTCGGATTTCTGGTATGCCGAGTGCCCGTCTCCGTGAAGAGCACGTGGTGGCTTCTGGTGAATCTTCTCTGCCGTCACTTGTCCACGTGTGTCTGTTGGGCACCTAAGCGATGCCATCAGCCGAGTCGGGAATGGTTGAGCTGCCCGCGCTGGCTGTCCCTGCCAGGACCGATCCTCGCGCAGCGGCGCCCTGAGGCACCCGGAGGGGGTCACAGGCTGCGGGTAACGCGCAGCAGCAGCCCGCCTTCGCCAGGGCCCTTACGGCATGTTCTATACCGACTTCTCGTGAAGACACAGACCCTAGCGCGAATGAAACTCTGGGGATCTCACGCCTGGAGCTCGCCGCAGTCCCACCTGGGCGGTGGGCGTCGTGCTTAGGTCTGCGCGATCCACCCAGCTGCAAGCGGCCTGTCCGCTTCGGTGAGGCTGGGGTGCGCTGGGGTACATCAGCCTCCAGGCCCTGCAGGCACAGAGTCTGGTGAAAGCCTTTCGTGACTGCCATACCCTAAACCAGGGGTACTGCAGTGGGCTAAAGCTGCTGCAGAAAGCAGCAGAGGACTAGGATTCTTCACTTTACGCCTAGAAATAGCACGTCAGTCTGCCCTTCAGTTAAAGCAAAGGGAAGTTTGGAAAGTTTCAGGCCAGCACCTGTCACTTGTCTCTACCTGAAGTCCTCTGCCATGGTGCTCTGACCATTGATTATCTCTCCCGTGCAAATCTTGCCATTATTATCACGATGTGGCATCGAGCTGTATAATCTGACAGTCAGGCACCGCTGTGCTTCATTCATGGGTGGCTTTTCCTGTATCCAACTTCTTCTTCGGCAGCGGTGGGGTTCCTTCCTCATCCCCATGCTCCACATGGCGGCTGGGGGAGGACAGGTACGTGTTTAAAGGTGGCAGGCGAGGGGGTGGTGGGGAATAAGCTGCTTCATCACAGCAGCAACGGGTCTATTTGCATGCATGTGAAACCCAAATCTGCACAGAGACACAAGTTTGCATAAGCTGAATTTTAACTTGTTAGAAATGAGAGGTTCCTCTGGAGTACAAATTGAGGATTTGATTATCTACAGTTAGCTGCCCTGTCTGACCAGTGGCGGGTGATCTGAGTCTAACCTGGGCAGTCAGAGCTTTAATCTGAGAAACGAAGCAGAGTAGCAGTCTGAGAATGAAGATGTATGCTTAAACTGTGGCTTGTAACCTTTTAGAAGTTAGATCGTGTGACTCTAGTTCTTCCATGCTCTCCCAAAAGTTATGATAACAGTTGGAGTTGACTGTTCAACTTAGCATCAGCATCTTTCGAAGCACAGACCTCCTACTGATGTTATCCATGCAACTTTTAGTTTTGTCATTGTCTAATTCCATTATCTTTTAAAAATGCCTTGTTTTAATAACATTATATATTCAGAATGTTGTTTCAATTGCGTAACATTCATTTTTGGCGTCCCTTTATGTTACATTTTAGGACCACCTCTATGACAGGTAGGTTTGTTCAGCTAAGGACATAGTTAAGACAAACAGTAGTGTGCTAAGTTGCAGACTTAGGGAAAGATTTCTTCATTTAACAATAAGGATGTAAGTAGTGGGGTCTTTGCTCTTGTGATACAACCTTTTATGTCAGCCAAGGTGCTGATTTGTCAGCGGTGACTGCTATACTAAGGAAGTTGCGCACAAATAAAAGTGATGACGACACTGACTGTCTTGCTTCGTGTGCTTCTGCCTGTAGTTCAGCTGTGTCATGTTACCTCATTTCACAGAGGACAGCAGTATCATTCAGTGTATTTGTTCTAATTTTGGATGTATCATAAATGAGGATTGGTGAACATTTTGTTTAGATATGCAAACTTTGGGAGGGTCCATTGTTCTTTTTAATTAGCATTTGAAATAGAGAAAAATGTATTTGTTATATGTAGCAAACTTCTACATTTTTTTGTTTAGCTTTACATCTCTCCTGAGGACCATCCCAAAATGACCTGCATAATTTAGCTTAAATTTAATTTTTAGTACAAGCTACAGACTAGTGACACCTAGCTGAAGGGGGGAAGTACTTTGAATATGCGTAATCTTTTATTCTGTATGTATCTTCATATTTCCTTATGCGATTAGATATTTGCATTCCGAACTATGTTTCTTGTCAGGAGTCCCAAAAGATCTGAAGTACAGTGTGTAACATACACAATCTATACTGCAAGGTTACCACCAAGATTGAAAAGAAAAGAATTTTTAAAGTTTCAGGTCCTCATGAAAACACGTTTAAGAAGTTGCAAAGTATTAAACACAGTTCACCTGTCTTCCAGGTCCTGTAAGATACTGAGCAGGGAGATTCTGTTCACCTCAGCGTTGTGTTCACCCTTAATGGTATGATGCCAGGAGATACCATCACTTCCCTTGAGCTCTGGTGTGTTCCCAATTCACTGTTCTGACCTTAACAAAGGGAACGTTTGGTAACTGTGTTGCTTAATCTTCTAATGAAATAACTATTAGAAGATACATATCTCTGGATCTTATAGATTATGTAAGTATTAACATAACTTAAAAAATGGAGAGACTTACAGAAAAATAGGAAGATGTTATTTTAATTAAGCAAAAACAGAGTTATAATCACTCTTTCTAAAAATAAAATTAGACTCTTTTATCAATCCTTAACATCTGCATTTAATATTTTCCTCTAAACAAAAATACAGATGCGATTATGTAGCAAATTACAGTCTTTGACAACGCATAGTATTTACCTTCTCTTACACTTACTTTAATTCTAATTTGGTCATTAATACTTGACTCATTACTGCAACGTGTTACTTGTAGTAAAAGTGCCACAATTGAGCTATAAACATGACATTGCCATCTTAAAACTGCTTTGCTATAAACTGTAGAGAATATACAGAGTTACAAAGTCATTGTGTTTTTATCAAAATATACAAACCCCCCCCAAACCTAACACAAGCTATCAGTATTTTTCTTATGAACTATACAGTTATATAAAATATTTGTAAAATTATCTTTATATTTATAAATATTCTACCTTTTTTGCTTTGGTCTATAATTATCATCTTACAAGTCCACTTAGAAGTTATCTTTGTGTACTTTCTTTGACATATCGTCGTACTTTCCTGTGTTTATTCTTCTATTATCCTCACTTAAATGGAACCAAAGCTGCCATGAAACCAAAATTTCTCAAGGGGTTCATGGCATTCACCAATGATAGAATAAGTGGACTATATTATTACTTCAATCAATACCATATTATCATTTCAATTGTAGTTTTACTGTACCCAAGCTATAGTTTCTTTTAAAATATTCAAGACGAAGTAAACAAACTCTGTACCATATTTGCACATAGAACAAAGTTGAGGTTCACTAACCTTTATCCTGACTTAATTTTTCAACGTTTCAGAGATGAACGTACATGACTAATTGGAAATGCAGATACAGTACAACAGAGCCCTATCACAGAAACTGCAACTTGTACGCACACCCCCTCTTTGACTTTTTAAAAATCTCTTAAATCTTAGTTAAAATTAGTCACGTTTTCACAAAATAATATAAACTGTACTATTTTGGTGATGTCTTTCGGAAGCCTGTTCTCCCGATTCTGAGCAAACGTAAGGCTCACCATAACCCTTCGGTGTGGCAGGACGAGGGAAGCAGAAAGGCAGACACGTCTTCCTTCAGCAGCCCCTTCTCTGCCATGGGCCCGCTGTGCTGGGCCAAGGGACACCGCGACCAAGCTTGCCAGGGGCAAGATGCTGCCATGGTTGGGGGGGGATCGCTGAGGAGAAGGGACATACGAAGGTTAGATGTTGTCTTTAAGGCATGGGAATGACAGGGAATCCCACAAACTGGCCCTATCCCTTTTTATACATTGGGACTGCCTCAGGGAGATATATGGAAGCAAGAAGCTGAGTATTTACCTACCCCTCCCAAAAATCAAAGTTCTTATGGGGAGTTGCTCTGTCGTTTGTTGTCCAGGCATTATTCCAGGAGAAGGAGGAAGACTCTGTCTAAATCTCCTCTTCTTCTGCTGAGAAGAATGATATTTCTCAAAGACAGGAGTTGCAGACCCACAAGGAGGTGGACACTTATATACATTATTTCTTTAAGCTAGGCTGTTATCATGAGAAGAATTTTCTTTAGACAAATGCACCTGAATGGCTCTACCAGGCTGCTGACATTGGGATTTATGCAGTTTGGAAGACTGGCTATTGTGAGTTCCACTGAATCTTTATTAAATGTCTCAGAGATACCATAAATCTGGAATACTTTCCACACAAGCACTCACACTTAACGGTTATTATGGTAACTACAAAACTGAATATGGAAAGGAAAAGAGGTTTAAACTCCTGAATATGTTTTGTAAGCATTGAGTTACAGAAAAGCACGCCAGAACTCAACGGTACTTCAGCATACCCAAGTTCATGAAACATTTCCCACCTTCACTTTAGAATACACTAAATTACAATTATTTTATTTATAAACACATTACTCTTCGCTTAAAAATGCAATATATGGTTTCTGCAGCAAAAATTCCTTCTACAGAGTACACTGTGAACCTACGTATTTATTTGCCCAGAATGATTCTGACTCAAAACCAGCACTGTAAAATAGTTCAGTGACTAGTGTCCTGTAATGCAAAGTAGAAGGGTTTTGGTTGGTCATATTTTTTTCTTTTTTCTTTCTCTCTCTCAATATATGATAGAAGTCTATTGTGGCAAAAGTATTTGGGGTTTTTCACACTAAGTTTGTATTATTGCAAATACTAATTTTTTCTTTCCTGTGTTTTTTTTTTTTCCTTCTTTTGCATATATTGACATGTTTAGATGAAGAAATTTGACCACAGTAAACGATACTCATTTAAGCAGAGATGTTTCACCATTCAATGCATCTGTATTTTCTCCAGTATATAGTTTTGGATTTTTCATCTCTTTTGCACAACTGTCACTCACAGTACAACTTCTGGAGTTACATTTTGTACGTTTTTTACTTCACTTCCTTCTGAGCCAAGGAAACGTGGATTTTCCAAAAGTTTAGTACTTTCATTGCGAAATTGTTCTCTTCTATCTTGTGGACCTGGACTTTTGAATAGATGTTTCTTCTGGTGCATTCCCAGAGCAGCTGCTGTCTTGCAAATTTTGGGGCACTGAAAGCAAGCGTATCCTCTTCCATTATGCTCACGTATATGTCTTTGCTCATGGTTCCTTTTGGTGGAAAGATACAAGAAGCTCTGAAAGCAGAACTGACAGTGGTAGCGTTTTTCTCCAGTATGAATTCTTTCATGTATTTTGAGTGTTTCACTTAAAGTGAATGCCTTGTTGCAGTATTGGCAGACAAAGTCTTTGACACCCAGGTGAATACGTTCGTGTTTCTGTAGATTTCCAGGAACCGAGAAACATTTACCACAAGTTTTGCAAGTGTAGGGCTTTTCCCCAGTGTGACACCTCACATGCATTTTTAAAGTGGATGGACTTTGAAATTGTTTTTGGCATAATTCACATACGTAAGGCTTTGAAGTAGCTCCATGCCTGTGTATGTGTTCTTGGATTTCTGCAGTGGAAGACTGATCTCTTTCACAGAGCTCACAATGAAGACTAGGCATTTCTGCGTTCTCTTCTTGAGTGATGGCCTTTTCCTCAGGAGCATTCCTGAGTGCGTACTCTCGACTGCATGTGTTGTTGCTTTCTATAACAGCGTTCTTGCTTCCATGCTTTTTTCTCCATTTGGTCTTTTTCATTTTTCTTAGCTGTTTGGATTTCTTTTTTGGTTTATAATTATAATAGGGTCTCCAAGGTTTATCACTGGAGTCCTGGTCACTTACATCATCACACATTTCTGTCAGCTCCAGGCATTCTGAACTATACAGCCTAGAAGGGCTTCTTTCTTTTATCTCCATTTCTGATTCCTCAATTAGATTGTCCTGTTTGGACTCGTGTTTAGATTTTCGGCCCCTTTTACAAAACAGCTTAGAACCCAATATATGTCTTTTTACAATAGCCTCATTACCAATTTTTACTGTTATTTGACAAAGAGGTGCAACGTTGCTGTCAGTAGATGTTCCGGGTAAGGCAGGCTTTGCAATGTACGTTTCAGTTTTACTTGATTCTTGGACAGTATTTGTTATTTTGCTCGATGAACCTCCAGATCCTGTGACATGCTGCATATCCTCAGTTGCTTCTGCTCTGTTGTACAGCAGTATTTTCTTTTTCTCCTTAATAGTTTTTGATTTTGTAATGCACTTCCCATAATTATCTGACCCATATTTACAATCATCGCTTGCAGACTGACTGGGTAGATTATTTGATGATTCCGTCTTACTGTTTTCTACAGAAGCAACTGTTTTACTGTGCATTATTACTGATGAAACTCTGCTACTGTGCATTATAACAGAGGGTGCAGAACTGCTGTAGCTGATGACAGAGGTTGAATTTTCATTCACATTAGTTAAAGACACAACTGAGGAATCACACTCCTGAGAACCAGAGTCATTTGCGGCAGTGGAAACTCTCTTTTCAGCTGTGAAAAAGTCCCTTTGCAGGTCAGAATTTAAGATACCTACTCCCCAAGAGGAAGAATTCTGAGCATTTGCGGAAGATGCTGTGTCTTTACACGAAGATGTGTCCAAGGCAAGAGTTCTGTTGTTTGCTATTATATTACTTTGAAAATTCAGTGGTGGTAGCTCAGAGCTAAGAGAACTCGGAATGAAACAGGTAGTAGAAGCAGTGTCATTAACCTGGCTACTTGTCTGAACATTTTCATATGAAGAATTTCGGTAGGACTTATAAGGTAGTCGCCTGCATTTCATAGGTAAGAGTCGGTAAAGTTTGTATGGGTACATACTTGGTTTTAAGCCTCCGTTGGCTGTCTTTTTATTTACCGAGAGACGATGGTCAATTGCATGGAAAGACTTCTGATGATTTTTTAGTATATAGTAAGTCATAAATGTCTCCAGACAGAAAATGCACTGATACCGTCTTTCTCCAGTGTGCCAGATCTCATGTCTGGTGCGATACTCAGCTAACGCAAATACTTTGTTGCAGTAGTGACAAGGGTATGTTCTTCTCCATGAATGCACATTTGCATGTCTTCGAAGGCTAGACAGTGTTACATAACTACGCTTGCAAACGATGCAAGTATATAATATTTGCCCATCAACGACTTTAACCAAATGATCTGTTTCTGGTAAAGTGCAGTTTGCATTAGAATAATCAGTGATGCTGTTTTCAGACAATAGCGGCTCTGCATTTGCATATGAACTTCCATTCCTTCCATCCGTAGCAGTATAGTTATCTGCAAAATTCTGTTCACTTCCTTTGTGAACCGATAAGCTACTTGATCTCATGCAGACTTGTTCGTGACTTTCCAGTATATTTAGATTTGCAAATTGTTTGCTGCAGTATTTGCATGTGAAAGTTTCCTGATGCTCTGAATGGAGCTGAAGATGAGTACTGAGTAACGCCCTGTCATTGAATGATTTTGCACAACAGTTACAATTGTAAACAGGTGGAATGACAGTTGCCACGGATCCAGAAACATTAGCAGAACTGTCTTCCTCTTCTCTGGATAAATGGAAATCTCCTGCTTTCTTTTGAGGTTTTGGAAAGGAAATGTTTGTCTGGTCAGTAACTGCTTCATGTTGGGCTTCTGTAGTGGCTACTGTAGAGGCCGGTACTTTTGCTATAGCCAAACCAGCACCCTGGGGCTTAAAGGCTGTCTTAGGAGTACTACATCCCTGTTTTCCCGGCTGAATGAGTGGTGTGGCTTGGAGATTTTCATAGTGGTCTTCACCCATCTTGTATGAAGGGCTGCTGTTCTGTTCAAGAAAAGACGTTCCTTGAAAAGTATCTCCCCCGGAAGAAACTGCATAGGAGTGTTCGGCCAGTGTGCTGGCTGGCTCAGCATCTTTGCAAACATCGCTTCTGTCGAGGCTGATGTTGGGAGCTTGTATTGTCTCAGATACCTTTTTAAAGCTTGCCCTCAAATCAAGTGGAGAAAACAAATTGTTTTCAGTTTCAAAAATTGAGAATGCATTTGTAATTCGTGGTCCATTTGTCACAGCGGAGTCTTCATGTCTCTTTTCATGTTTTTCCTCTTTGACAGTCCCTTTTTCATTAATACAATATGCATAGGGGCAGGGGGAACTTGAAAAATTAACATCTGTAAGATCTTCTAGAAATGATATTCCCAGTTTTTTCCCTGCAGCTGCAAGGTCTGTTACAGTCTCCTGCCTCTTAACAACTACTGTGGAACTGTAGATGTAATTCAGTATTTCTGTAAACACTTCAGCTTTGAGATCATCTAACTCCAGTACGTGACCTGAAATACAGATAGTACGACTCCAAAAAATGTTTTTGAAGTAAAGGCTTGAAGCTGCTAGCACATTACTATGGGCTTTAAATTTGGTATCTTCCACAATTATGGTGACATCACATAAAATACCCCGAATGCGCTGTTCATTTAAAATGGAAAGCACAGTGTCACTGTGGAAGTCGTCCTTGAGGTCCTTTGAATGGGACATGACTGTCATCTACAAGAAAAAAAAAAAAAGTAAATATATTTAGAAGGCATTTTTCATCCACTGCAGTTACACATCAAGTTTATAGTTTGACGTTTATGTTATATATATTTTGAATTCATTAACTTTTAAATTTTAAGAATGAGTAAAGTTTTATCATAGCATTTCAGGCTGAAGTCATCTTCAGGTTCAGTCATGCCAACAATAGAGCAGGTAATCTCTGTACATACAGATGAAGGATGCAGGTGCACCAGTGCTCCTCAGCAGGAGGCAGAGGATCTTCTCTGTCCCCCACGCCATGCCTTCACTGGGGGCCGCAGCCGCCAGCTTTCTGTTGTGCCAGCGGGTGCATCTGCTCAGGTGCACGCTGAGTGGCTCGGGGAACCCTTGAGGTAATTCCCCCAGCATGCGGTTGAGGTATTTGGTAGACACTGTGGGGAAGGTTGACTTGCTGTGGTGCTGTGGATACTGAGGACTTTGTTTTCTGGGGCTGTTTGTCAGATGATGACTTTACAACACCGCTGCGTTTGATCCCCTTATTAAGCTGATATTTAAACCCGTGATCAGAGATCCCATGCAATAAAGTTTCAGTTACAGAATAAGGCTTTATAAACAAATGCACAAGCAACACAATTTTGTAAACAGCAGCGGAGTACGTATAACTATTTACATAAACAGAATATTATTTTTTAAATAGTGATTAAATTTTATTATATAGTTTACACTTACTTTAAAATGACTGAAAATTTATAACTGAATTTTTAAATTCAGTGAGTAAAACAAAGAGTAATAGAATGTTTTTCTTCAGTTATAGTTTATAGTGTTCACATTTTATAATTTGATAGTGTGTTCTTAATTTCTACCAAATAATAAGATTTAATTGCAATAGTAAATACCATTAAATAACTGCCAATTTATAATAATGAGGTTTAATGCTGACAAAAAAATGTTTAGATTAGCCAGGCTGTTACTGTATGAGTATACTGGTTTATTTAATTGTGAGAAAAGATGCAAAATAGAAATGAAAAATAGACTGAAAAAACAGATGAATTGACAGTGTGTATCTGGAGAAAATCTCTGACTTAACCAGATGATTTTCTTGTGTTGTTCAAATTCAGATCTGTGCTATATAATGAGGTTTGTTCCTTTTTTACATTTCTGAGTAGTGTTTTCAACTATGGCCCATTTCTGACTTCAAGTCATGAAGAAATAGTTGTCCTACTGACACTTACCAATCATTACAGTAAAAAAAATCTGTATATTTATTAAAGACTTTTCTTTCAACTTGTGGAATCGAAATGCACCTTAAAGAAAATGACCAACTACAGATATTTGGCGAGATAGGTTAAAATAGCACCACACCGTAGCACTCTAATAAGTTAGGAATACCTTCTAAACATTCCAACTAGTGCTCCAAACTTAAAAGTTAAGCTTGAAAATTTTTATGATGACCCTTACCCTCAAATAGTTTACATTAAAAATGCCAATATATTTATTAAGATGGGTTTGATCCAAACAGTGAAATAAAGGTTTGACCCATATTCACTAAGCAAACAGCAATGGCCACTTAGAACACATTGGCTCTCTCACCCAAGCCATTCGGAAAGAATCCTTTTTTGAAAATAGGGTCTTTATCACGAAGTAAGTAATATGAGAAGTATACCCTTGCTCTAGGTAATCTAGTTACGCTTTGGACACTTTATCACAAATCCACCAACTGCAAATCAAATTATAAAAAAAAAACCAAAAAACAATGACAACCTTACCATGAAGACAAACACAACGTACTATGAAAAAGATCATAATTTGGTACATTATGGATGAAGCTTGGAAGTAAAATTGGTACCTTGCAGCATGGCCACTGTTTCTATCAGGAAGGTATTGTCTATGCAAATGGCCAAAACTTCTATACAGCTTAATGGCTGAAAATTTTCAATGCACAGAATTCAGAAAAATCAAAATTGTGATTCACAAAAAAATACCTCTAATGCTTATATATGCCAGAGATATCAAGAAATTAATTCATCAGTGTAACTGTGATAGAAATGTAAACATATATTATTTTGCTTACCTAATCACTCACAGCAACTGTAAATCTAGATGGATTGTTTTGTGCCTTTAAATCTTAAAATCATAGTTTGTCATGTGTTTGTTTATTGCACTTATTTGGCTTTAAATAAGAGATATTTATTCATTTGGAATGATAACCTGAAATTCACAGTAGTTAGGTATGCTTATCTGCTTTGGTTCAGAATCTGAAAACCCATATATAACTGCAGATAGTTTCTAGCATATCAAGTCTTCTACAGAAAGAATACTGACAAAACCACTTTTCTTCAGGCAAGCAGCCACTATCCCATAATTGATTCTTTTTTCTCATTGACAATGTCTGAGATTATATCTGACTTGCTCATGTGATGCAGTATTAGAAACCAACTGTCAGACATCAAAAACATTTCACAACAGGAGCTACTGATAGAGTTATTTCCTGAGTATAGGAAATAAATTATGTCAACTCTACCTCCCAGTGAACTGCCCCATAGGAACTTGCCTGTGTTTTTTCTGTTTCTTTATTGGAGACAGCTGGTTTTAGTTCAAAGACACATCATCTGACATACTGTTTGCTAAATATATCAGACTGGTACTTCTATACTAAGAGGCAATTATAAGCAAGGCCTACAAACCCAAATGTTTTTAGAAGTCTTATTATTCAACTAGTTATTTCAAAATTTATCCTCCTAAGGAGAAAAGTGAATATTTTCAGTTTCTACCTACATGTACAGAGATTGCCAGTTTTTGTAGTCCTGGATATTTTGGTATGCCAGTAAATCACCAAGCTAGATTCCTTGTGTAAAGACAGTTGAAACTATCATTTCCTATTTGGACATTTAATTTTTTGCTGTGTGATGAACCATCTGCTATATATCTCATTGGAAAGTTATACAGAAAAATTCCACAGCAAACTGAGTTTCAGAGCCAACACTTTTTGCTTCTCTGTCTCAACCTATGCATTCCCCAAACCGTCCATTTATTCATGTGTGCAATGATTCTCTACTGCCTTTTATTTTACTTGTCTTGCTTCTTGCATTTATGAAAAATGTGTCTGAAATGCTATCAAAATCAGAATGCTCTACCTAGCACACACATAAACGGAATATTTTAGGAATATTTTACATTCCATTTGCAGTTCATACTGCAAATGGAAAACCCGCTGTTCAGTTTCCAAGGGAGCTAAACTGAGACAAAGATACACAGAGATCAAACTTTTCAGATGTAGTATTATTAGATATTTTTGATTAAAACACTGTAAAGTCCATTTGGAATGTTACTATTCTTCTGTATGATTTTTATTACAGAATTATGGAAGAAATTCTCGTACTATTTATAAATGTTGCCCAAAACATATGTAAATACCATTTGACCTACTAAAGGTCAACATAACTCTCTAGCGTACTAAACCATCCTTTTTTGATGCACGTGTGTTATTTTGATACTTTTTACTCTCAATCCAGACAGAAATAATTTCTTAGGAATCTGAACAGATTCTTTGTCGTATAACTTAGTCTTTGTAGTATAACTTAGTCTTTGGTGCACCCATAGATAACTTTAGCTTCTGAACAGCAGAATTTGCGATTGGGAGTTACCTGACTATTTGCAGATTTTCTGTGAAAACAATAACCAACTGAACCTGCAATTAAAAGTTGTTGAATGACTTTGAGAAATAAGATTTAAATATTCATCTGAAACTTAAGTGTAATGGTCAGTAAGTGGATTCAACTATAATGTTACCTTTTCTGACATCAACAGAATACCATCCCAGGACAACAGTCATATATGTGAAAATAAGTAATATTAAAAGTTAATGCAAAGATCAGAGACACATGCATCCAAACACAAATTGACTACTTATGCCTCACAGATGATACTGCTAATTATAAATATTAGAGCAGCTAGCTCTACATGGACACTGTAGAGGGAAGAAGCTACTGCTGATTTTTATATTACTAACACTTTGAAGCAAACAGATCAAAAGAAGGTTTTCTGGCCGATGACTACCATATATAACAAATATAAATTTTTTTTACTACCAAAGAGAACTGTTGCAATCTAGGAATACCGGTTTTAACTTTTGCTAAACTTTTGAAATTCACTGCCAGGCAAGCGTACCCCATTACTTATGAGAAGAAATTCTTTTATTCCACTTTGGTTGCCTAAATTTGAAAGACAAGCTAGCGGCATCAACAAAAAAACCATTAGGGCCAGTTGCTAGCACCCAGGCAAAGTAAGAAACAGCAAGATACTGATAAACTATAACAACAGTCCTCCCTCTGTTTTCTCATTCCACGCATTTCCACTGGGACTTTTAAAGATACTAATATTTCTGGTACTTACCAACATGACACTATGGAAACATGTTCACTCCATAGTTTTCTTATGTTCAGTTTCATTCCACTCTATTAACGTACTTTGAAGGCTATCTCTGGTTTGTTTCCAGCCTGTTTCCCCACTGAGAAGGAACATTCATCTGTAACTCTCCTAAAGGGCATTATTTTGTTCTAGAGCAGAAACAAGCTAGGCATCACAAACACAACAAAATCCAAACAAAACCAAGCACACGCACACCACAACCCCCCAGCTCTACAATCCTGATCCTTCCCCACCTGGGAACCTACTGCCCAACCATCACTTTTATGATGGTAGCTCAGTTTTTTATGGAATCACTTCACCAGTCGCACCTGGGCAGCATGGCTACGCAGGGCTGCCTCCCTCAGGGTCCCTTCCGCCTCCTTACAACCTCAGGCATGCAGGGAAGTTTTAATGATGTCTAATTATGTTTAACAGCTTGCAGCAGCATGTAGCTTAGTGCTCCAGTCCACATAGCTACACATTATTTCTACTAGTACATTTACACTTTTTCTCTTTTAGACTCTCGCTGCTTGCATCCTTCCCTATTAATATAGAATACTTACTTTTTCTGTTATGTTATAGCCTCATAAGCATTATAGACTTTAAATCATTTTTCTCAGCCTCGCACTGTTTCCTCTAACTTTCAATTCAGCTGGGGGGGGTGTGGAGTTTAGCCTAAGAACATTTTGTTAGTGTTAGCACATCTCTGATGTCACCAGATAAGCCATTCTTTCAGAGTTGTATCTCTTTCCTGTTATTAGCATCCCTAACTCATTTTCTCACTTCCTACTTTACACTTTCTATGATCCTTTCTCATCAGCCTTTAAAACCTTACCAGCGCTCAGCGCAGGCTCATGCTTTTTATTAAGCTATGTTTCTCGCTTTGAAAACCAAAGTGAGTCCAGTTTCTGTGGGCACACTGTAACTGATCTGGCTCTAAAACTAATTAAAAAACAAACCCAAAAACCCAAATCCCAAACATCCCCCGCTGCACGTCCGGTTGTTCCTGCTATCAGAGGGTTTCGTGCTTCGCTCCGTGCCCTGAATCCGGTAGCGAGGGGGCAGCGGCCCCGAGAGGAGCCGGCGGGAGGCCCCGCGGTGCCCACAGCTCCCTCGCAGCCGCCGCCCGCACGGTGGAGCTGGACGCGCGCAGTAACAGCCCCGTCCCTTCTTCTTACTAAAGCAAGAGACGACATTAAACGCTGTTAGAACGACATTAAACGTGAACTGCCGCTGCACAGTTCAAACGCGATTGTCTCTTAATCCTGCACGAATTACATAAAATACAAGCTCCTGATGCGGCACGTTAACGTCAGTATATTTCTGTTTTAAAACGGAGCCTCTTGAGACATCAAACATTTGGCAACCCGTCAGCTGCAGATAACTTGAAGATACTTCCTGTTTATGGGTAATAACTGCACTCTGGACTAAATTAAATCTCTAGCCGAGGAAGCAATGCATATTAACCTGCAATATGATTTTTTCCTAGCAGTAACAAAAACGCTTACGCAATTTTACGCTCGAATGAAAAATAACTCACTGTTTTTGAGCTATCTGGCGATTAAAACCATGTCTTTGGGGTTTTCTCTAGCAGGAAGGAAGACGAAATCAGGAGCTCAGCGGGACGGCGCGCTGGGTGCCCGGGCGCGGTGTGACGTTACAGGTGCCATCTTCCCGGCGGCGCGTGGCCTGTGGCGCCCGCCAGCCCCGTCGCAGCGCGGGGCCCGGTGACGGCGGCAGGACGGCGCAGCCGCCATTTTGCTCTGATAATCCCTGGTAATCAGATCTGCCTGTGGCTTGTGAAATCCAGGCTGGTGCCAGCGCCCTGGCTTTCCTGCGTCGTTTACTAACTGCTACGTTATTTTTTATCTGTTTATTTTACAGCAAATGCTTTGGTGCTTCATTAACACAGCCAGCTGGGATATTTAGCATATTGGCCAAGTTGTTTATATGCAAGGACCGTAAATTTAGAAAGATGAGGAAATCCAATGTTCCCTAGACCAAACGCCTTGCTGCGTGGTCATCAATGCAGTTTTGAATTCATGCATCGTTTAGAATTCCTCTTAAACCTAACAAAGGGTCTCAATTGCCTTATTCTCCTGTGAAGGCTTTCTCAAATGAAGAAAGCAAGCATTTATGGAGATACATAGCTCTGTGCATAACTTCTGCAACTTCCCACCAAAAAGGAGAGATGAAATATTTCCTTAATATCTGAACTATACTGAAGTACAGTCACGTTTACCTTATTTTTCTTATCTGACTATATTAATTATCTTTTTTTAAGCATATATTGAAACATACATTATTGTGAGGATGTTAATTTTAAGCAGTATAGTCTTACTCTTTCATTTTGGTTTCTTCAGATTATTTACTACCTCAGGAAACTAGTGCAACAATACCACTAGTGCTTTATAAGCACTAACAAATGCTTACCTAAATAAAGAAGGAAGTAGCTTGATTTTCATTTAGCCAGAAGCTCCAGTATATTTAATGGTACAGTCTTCCTATATATTCTCTCTGCCTGTCACTTTAAATAGTCAGCAGAACCCGTTTTCCAAGTACTTGGAATCATGAAGCTTAGAGAAAAATTGGGCTTTGAGACAGGTGGAAAACATTGTTAGAAAAATGGACAATTTGCTTTTGTCTTAAGGCTTGCTTGAATATTAATTTTGCCCAAGGCTAACCTGTGTTTATTTTTACAAGCTATTGTGTATGAGGTTTTACTGGACAGTTACTCTGTTTCCAAAGCTTTATCCTATGCATTAGAAGCCCTGAACAGGAGGAACTGATTCATTTTAGACAAAAAAGGAATCCAGAAGCGTGAACTATTTCATCATTGACACCCTGGATGGGCCTGGAAGTTAGAGATTTGCTAGAGCCCCTGCATGATAAATGCTGCTTATCATCTGAGGAAATGATTTAGTATCAACATAAGATAGACAATCTGTTGTAAGGAAGGGAGGTCTTTTTTTTTTTTTTTCCAGCATTTTGTCTTGGAACTATCATATGCTTTTCTGGTTGTTTAAAAAATAGGGAAAGAAAATTGTTCTTGTGAGGAAATTGTCATAATTTCAGTGGCTGATCTGTATATCCCTCTTTCACTAATTTACACAATCCACATTAAAAGATCATCGTAGAGATACTGAACATTTCTGTGGAGAGCTTAATTACTGCTTCTGGATCACTGGAATTCTTAAAAATAGTATCTTTTTAGCTTAGGACTCTGCTACCGAAAAATGGTTTCTTTTATCTCATGACAAACTGTTCTTATCAGTAGCTGCTTACCATCAGGTATGGGAGGTGCAACAAATAGTTGAACACCACAGTGGTATTGATTGCAAAAGTAGAGTGCGTCCCAAAGTTTTCACAACCTTCTTTTTTATTCCAATTCACGTAACCAAAAAGCAAAGTTTCACACTCACGTGTAGGTTACTTTTCATCTTGGACTTTGTCTATTGCTTCTTTACTATTGCTTCTTTGTTATTGTTTTAGGTGCTTATAGACATATTAATATGTATTAATGAAGATTTCTGACACAAGTGCCATAAGAAGTATTTGTGACAAATGTGTTGTCAGTAACAATACAACAATATGGATTAAATTAAACCTGTTATAATCCTTTAGAAGAAATGCATTGCTGAACAACAATAAATATAAGCATCTTTTTAGATTACATGAAACAAATTTAAGGAAGATTAGGTTATTAATTCCCCCTAAATCATAGAGACATTAATTTATTTGTACTTGACCATTTGATGCTCTGGTAGTCTTAATATCTATAGACAATATAACAGATTTGGAGAAAAGGGACTTTTTTTTTTTTTTAAATTGATAGGGTGTTTTCTTAAAGCAACTTCAGCTCATCCACTAAAAAAAGAATCACCTTTTCTGTACTGTAATTGAAAGTACTAATTTCCATATATATATATAATTTGAGCTATTTGGAATTGACAGTCCTATCCTCTCCTTGTGTATTAAAAATATTCTTCAAAATAAGAAATTGTTTCTAAGGCCATCTTGGCTGCACACAAAATTTTACAGTCTCATTATAATGTTTCATGTAAAACCAATTGCACGCAAAGAAAATGGAGGAAGCGGTGCTGCAGTCAGACCTATGTGAATGGACTACATTGATACTTGTGAGAAGTTGGACAAGGTTTATCTGCATCTGCAGTCCTGATTTCAGGGTGTAAGCAACAATACAAATTATCTTTTAAAAATAGCAATCTTGCTAATGTATGTGTACCAATTCCCATTAAACATCACACAAGTATTACGTTCTTTTTAAAAAGAAGTCCAAGCAGTTTAGCAGTGGATTATTACTTCTGCAGTAAAATTGCAAGGTATAGAGAAAATTGTCAGCAAACTTTTATACATTTTAAAGTAAAACAGTTCCAAGGTTACTGAAGTGGTGGTGTTTGGATGCTTGCTGCAGTCTGATAATCTCACTTCTGCAACACATGGCACATGGTTGTCTTTCCTTAAGAGTATTTCAGACTGCCTAGGAAAAAAAAAACTTCCAATGTTCCTCTCCAATCAAGCAGTTTCAGTTCTTAAACCACAGCAGGAAACAACATAGATAGCATTACTAACTCTTGCAAATTCCTCATGAGTTACAGGATTTTGACCAGGGCTTGACTGGTTTTCTTCTCAGTGCCTAGAGCAGGCCAGCCTATCCATGCAAAAAATGCTTGGATAGACTGTCATTCTTTGCTCTCACTGCTGAGGTCAAAGCAGCCAGTGATGCTGCTGAGGAGGAAAATAGAGCTCATATTCACCCCTCAGGCAGAACAACACTGCACTCAGAAGCGGGGCCCAAGAAGGACCCAGCAGCCCAAAGTGGCTTCACTCCTGTTACATGAGCAAGGGAAAGAGTGCCTTTGTGTAACCCTTCTCCTCTTCTTGAGCATCAAGTGGAGGGAGAGGAAGGGAGAAGGAGCACAGTTATGGAGACGTGCAGTACCTGCCTGCGCCTCCAGGCAGGTTGAGAGGAGAGGAGCCTGGGAGAACTTATTTCATGCTCAAACTGCATGAGCTGTGCATGTGCACCAAAGAAAGTCTTTCTCCAAGGTCTGTTGCCTTCTTACAATTTAGGCATGGCCTAATCTGAGTCCCATTGACTACAGCAAGTAAAGAGAACGCACACAAGCAATTTTTAAAGCTATAACTATACCTTCGTCTCTCCACCAGTCTTAAGAAAATGAAGCAACAGCAATAGCTAACATAAATCCAAATGCTTCTTTTGCACAACATATAAAAGCTTATGTTGTACTGCTACTAAGAATTAGCTGACTTTACATCTTGCTATCTCTGAACAATCTTAGTATTATTTTCCATTTAAGTATTTTACTTTTTCATGTGCTGCTGACAAGCCACTTTCTGGCCTCCTACACTTCTGGGACGTATCACAGTCCTTAGCTAGCATAGATCAATTGTAATCTTGAAGCTATGTTTACAGGGAGTGACAACAACAGACATTTTTCTGGTTTTGACTGTTGTCAGATGTAGTAATTTATATATTTGAATAGCTTTAAACAAAAGTAGCAAATTAAACATTTAATTTTTTTTTTTCATTTTGGACAATTACTGTCTGGCATTTTGTTGCCCATTCAGTTACCAGAAAGACAAAATAAAAGTAGTCAAACCCAGCCTCTCATTTTCCAATTTTCAGAGGAAACATCCTTTGAATATCTGAACCAACATCCGCAAGAGCAGCACCAAGTCAGTGCTCAGGGGCCACTGTTACTCTCCGTCAGGTGTGCTGAGGGCCAGGCCAGCGCAGTCATTCTTGCCCTTCACTACAGCTGATGAGACAAATCATGCTCGACTGAAAATAGAGCTAAATCCCTTCCCCTAGAAACACCTGATCTAGTGGGTCTGCTAGACAGCTGGACACAGCCATTTTGAAAGCTAGAATTGGTCTTCAAGCTGTTAATTGTCCACCACTGATCTCCAATATTCCTTAAAACATTGCAAAATATTTTTATGTTTTTGCTGTTATATTGGTAAACTTTAGCATACCAAAAGCAATGCACAAGTGATAGCTATTACTCTGAACCCTCACTTTAGTGTGGCCATTTATTGTGACATTTGACACAAAATAACTTCAGCTGTATGCTCTTAAATATTCTTAGGCTCCATTTTGTGCTGACCTAAGAGGCCCAGCTCAAGTCCTCCTCCTCCTCTTCCATCCTGCTGCACATTTCCAACTGCAAAGCTGTAGCAGGGCCTCTGTTTAAGCAAGGGAGGAGGACTGTAGCAAAAGCTGGTAGCAGCTGGCAGTAAGAAGAAAATGTTGATGGCTCCAGCTCTGGTTTACGCTGCATGCTCTGCCACCAATGTGAATTGCCCTAGGCAGAAACCCTGGCCTGACAGTGAGCTCAGCTCAAATGGAGAGCAACAAATAATAATAAAAAAACCTGTGGACTTGCATCTCCCTGATAATTTCCTGAACTCTTACATGTTCAAAAGCCTTAATAGTATTGTGGCACATGATGGTATATAACAACATTGCTTACGGTTCAGGATCATGAAAAGATTCATGTGATAGTGTTCAAACTATCTGAAATTAATACTAGATTCTGATATACTTGACTGTTGAGAGTTAGGGAAATGTTTAACATTGTCTTTATTTGCTACATCTCACTGTTATGTATGAAGCCTTTTCTCTCATTGTACATTCCAAAAAAGTCAATGGGAATCTTTTCATTGATTTCAAGGGGATTTTAATTAGGCTACTGGTCACATAAACGGCTTCTCAGATTACACCAACTGCATTTAAGCTCAGGATTGTCACATTCCCATTTTTCCTGTCTTTTTAATGATGAGCATTTTAGACTTATTTCTTAAAGGTACATCATCTTGGGAAAACAGTTAACCTGAAAGTTGTATACACTTTTCGTTTTATATAGAAATGAATACTTTAAAAAGAAAAGCCAAAAATAACCTTTACATAAACTTGCTGAAGTCAGTAAACAAATCTGTCAAAACTGATCTTATATATCTGAACTTATTTTAAATCCAGGAATATAAAACAAAATAGTACTATAAAAACACTTGCACAGAAAGCGTGAGTACTGCTTAAATGCTACATCCAAATCTTATTCTGAAAGTCCGTGAACAACTGCCATTTTGACGACTTCTACAGCTTTTTCTCCGCGCTACCTCCCCGCCTCTTCCTGTTGTTGACTGTTAGAAGATAATACTTGGTCATATCTCTTTGCCTGGATACTTTGGATAGTATGAGGGTGCTACAAGCTAAACCAGTTTAATTTTTATTTAGTGGCTTTAGTGTGTCACTGTGTAAAACAGTATAATCATGCTTGCTTCTGAATGCAGGTACAAGATTCAAATTCCGAAGACCTGAGCATTTCTGAAAGACACCGTAAACCTTCATTTCCACCCATATTTTGTTATCTTGAAGCAGCGCTATAAGTATTCAGAATCTTGGAGAAAGGTTTCAGTTTGCAGACCAAGCCTGCAGACTATGCCAATTTTGTCCAGTTATTGCAAGTCCAATTTAAAATGCAATAACAAAAAAAAAAATCACAAGAGTTATTTCTATTGAAAACATGAGGGTTTTAGGTTAAAACGTCTGAGCATTAAGCATCCACACTGGGCCATGCCCAGAAATCTTTTTATATGGTGATTTTCAAGATGCATGCATTATTGTGAGCACATGGTATGTAAATGCATTGGGCTGTTTAATAAGCATTCACTGACACACATCTGCAGCTTTGCTAATGTACCTTTTATTCGTATGTGGTTGCCAAGGAAACAGGTTATGGCCCAGTATTCTACCTAAAATATACTGAGCAAGTGTTCTATGATAATTTACTTAAAATAGGTACAACTTAGATTTTGTAGCCCATTGCTTCTGTAAGCCCAAGTAACTTGAATTAATCTAATTTTAATGTTTTGCTGATTATTTGAAACCACCAATGCCATCTTATTGTCTCTGAAAATACTTTAACATTGTGTATTAAAAATAAACTTAAATACAGAAAACATTTTGAGATATGCCAGGAATTGAAGAGAGGGGTTTGTTTTGTTTTAAATTTGGTTCCTTGCCTTATATTCTGCCTGGTAGCCTCAATTACTTGTTTCTACTTAGAGATATCACAGCATTAATGCAATGATGCAACAAACTGTTTCCTTAAGAAATTTGTGCAAACAGTGCCACTGATATCAATGAAACTACTCCCTTTCTATAATGCAAATTATACTCTATGGTACATAGAACCACATTCAAAATAATTAGGATTCCACCAGTTCTTTCATTTGATACATACATGCCTCAAACTTTTGAAAGTACAGATACCAGGCATATTTATTTTAACCAAGATGATTATTGAAAATTCACAGTAAGAACAAAGGAAACTGCTAATATTTGAAAAAGCCGTGCAAAATGTGAAACTCTTATTTTGAAATATCCTGATTACTTATCACAAAACTATACTTGAATTTACAAAGTGCTCTTTTCAGCTCATGATTCAAGAGGTGGTTTACTATGCCTGATTACAGTCATGTATAAAGGTAGAGATTAGATCAACTATATACATCTTAACCAAAACAACAATATTAGAAATGGGCGTTCCTCTACCTTTATTGTATGGCACCAATTTGTAATGAACATTAGTGACTGGGATCCTGAGTTAACATTCTGGCAAGCTCAGGAGCTTTGCTAGGCTGCCAATATGTTTGGTTTGTACAGATCACTGGAGGCTATAACAACCTGGTTCAAAGATCTATTCTGCCTGATTTCGTTTGTCCAACTTCTATGGCAATAAAAATCCAGCAGGAGCTGGAAAAATCCAACAATACTGACATGAGAATAGAGCAAATGCGGTACCATAGTAAGAACAACCCTTAAATGATTAAAAAAAAAAGTAGAACTATGAAAAAAAATAATAATAGTGTAATGCGGTGGTTTTAAAGTGTTAAATATTTTAGCACTATTTCTATATGAGTTTTAAAGAGATTTCAGCGTGCTGTAATCACCCTATAAACTTACCTACTTAAAATCAGGTTGTTCTTCTGTTAGAGTCTTTTGAAAGTAGTATCAACAGGTATTTTCGGCAAAACCATCTCAGTAATTTTGTGAAGTCTGTGGCTACTGTGTATCAGCCTGCAAAGGGGAAAATCCAAATTTAATGACTAAATTATTAGACAAGTACTAATTTCCAGATACATTGTGTAATTCATCAAAATTTTCCCTGGAGTGCTGTAGGACTCCAAATCTACATCTGGGAGGCTTACAACACACCAGCAATGAAACAGTACCATTAACCAAAGTATTGTGAATACTCCTGCCTGCATTGTTTTACTGTGGTTTAACCTGTGTAGCGCAAACTGGACATAATGTTTCATAATATGTTCTAGACAGAAGTGTAAGAATGTTTTCAAGTTTAAAATAGTTTTTCATTGGGCCACTGGAAAAATTAGACTAAAAACAATCCTTGGCTCTGCTTCCCTTCCCCCATCTCAACTATATCCAAATTATTCCTCACACATTTACCTAACAAGACATCAAATAATGGAGGCTTCACAGCTTCCTCAGTTAGTCTGGTCCTGAGTTTCTCAAGGTAAAGTCAGTGGAAGACTGGTGTGCTTTAAGATTAGCTTCATAGTTTGCCAGTTTAGAAAACAAATCATGGTACAGGGAGAAACAATCATCACTGCTAGTCAACTCCCTTGTCTCCACTTAAACTGCTGAAGCTAATTACAAGTTATCCTTTATCTTAAAAGCCTCCATGTTCGGGGGTTTTTTGTTTTTTTGGGGGTTTTTTTTGCAGTCTTTCAAAAGGCCTTTTCTTTCTCTTTCCATTCTGCCACTTCTCTTTTGGTCTCTTGTCACAGATATCATCACAGTGTCTGCGATAATGACATTTCTAGGCAACTCTTTTCTCTGGAATACACTTCCTGTATGTCTCTGCTTAACTTATTATTCATCGTTGTCAAACATCCTGATTTCATGTTATTATGTATTAAGCATCCTAATAAGGTTATCATGTAACAGTGTAAAAATTATTCAGAACAGGGGTTTGTTTCAAAGATACTAAACAAAATTAAATTGTTCCGTAGAGCAACTGCAAAATCTTACGGATAGGGCCTTATGACTCAGCTGATAGGCATTTATATAGCAGCAATTAAGAATACATAGATCCGTCTTCCATTTGCAAATATACCATATACTTTTATAAACAACATTGTCCAGGAAATACAGGATCCATTACTTTGACTTTAAAAGGTAAGAAGGTGAGCTAATTTCTTTTGTTGGTTTAGCTGAGTACATTGTTAGTATATCTTGATTTGAATAAGTATTCCATAGCTCAGATCTGTCTGTAACAAAGGCCAGAATGAAAGAAAATTGCATTAAGCTATTATTATTACTTCAATTACCAATAAGTCATATTCACAAATGAGTGTGAAATGTTACAGTGAATGGGAAGCTTAAACATCACATTTGAATGAATCCAGCAGTAAAAGATCGTATCAAAGCTTAAGAATTCCCAAATTTGATAATACTAGAATTCAAATGTAATATTATACATAATAAAACCCTTTTAAAACATCATAAAGCAGTTCACATGACAAAGTACAAGAGACACTAGATGCCCCAAAAGGGTTAATTGGTACCTGTTCATTACTACCAGAGCCTGTCTAATAGTCTGACAAATATTATCTGAACAGAGAGAATTTCACACTGAGACACCTGCAGTTTCAAATCAAAATGAAGTTTAGAGGCAGGATAACCTTAATCAGAAAGGTCATTGAAAAGCAAATAGGATAGTGTCTGGGTGAATTATTTTTAGTTTGATTCCATTTTTACTCATGCTTTGTATAGATTTTCTGTTAGGCAGAAATGGAATTTGCATGGATAGAAGAACACATTTCAATTATAAAAGGGAGGACTCAGTATCAACAATTAGACTTCTATGATAAAACTAGAAAAAACACCCAAAACCACCCCAAGCCCCCCCCAACAATAACATTTGCAGGCTGTGCTGGAGGTGTGAAAAACTGCACCTGCTCCTACGTACCCCGCTTAGCCCCCTTAGCCAAAGAGAATAAAACGGATGAAGTTTACACAAGATTTCCTATGGCTATAACATTCTGACACTCTGCATTAGCTAGATGTAACTACATAAGCAACCCACGTATAATAGTCAAACTGGAAACAGCTTGCTAATTACTAGACTCCTCCTTAATAAATACATCAGTTTCTTTAGCTGGAAGAAATTACCGTTCACAGGCTGCCAATGAGTTTTTCCAGACTCATGAAAGCACTTGAGTTCAGTCATATTAATTACAAGAGGACTTGCACCCCCTAACAAAAGAGCAAATTTGCAAATGGATTTAAAACAACCATAGCGAAGCATGCTCATGTAACGGAGCTACACTTTTTTTAAAATGCCTTGAGTGGGTATGTTTGAACACAAAGACATAATAAAGACAGTTTATTGCTAAGTGCTCCATCTTTTCTAAAGATAAATATCAGTGGCAATAAATAGATTGCTTCTACTTAGCGTTTGCTCAGCAACTTCCTTTAAAAATAACCACACAAGAAATAAACAAAGAAATGCAATTTTGATAACCACATGTAATGGCGCACTCCATATTAACATTTCAGACAGGAAAATAATCAGAAGCAAGCTACTGGAGATAAAACCATTTACAAAAAAATGCAAACTTTAATATGTCACTTGAGAGATGCTGTTTATTAGGTTTTCAGTTCTGCTTCTTTAGGTGGAACAGGGGAATATTGCGCTGCATCAAACTAATCTCGTAATTATTAATCAAATGGTTTTATTATCATTATTAAGCATTGGCCTATCAAGACAGATGACAAGTCATATTCCTGAACAGTTATACTCTGTTTATTTGGAATGCACTGAAGTGATATATTTAGAAATAAATGAGAATTAGTTTGATATTACTGACATTGCCAAGGCTGTTACTGATAATTGGCTGTGCTTCTAAATATCTCCTCTGCGTTCATTTTCAGTACTGGATCCTCATCCACACCAAATATACTTAGTCATTTTAAAGTCAAGGACATGAAAGGAAAATGGCTACCCTGCTGCAAAAGTCTCATTGCAGTCGTGAGAATTTCTCAAGTGATATACAAAGGAGATACACTACATTATAAGCTCAGGGGAGATATTTGGTAACATCTGATTCTTCATAAGCAGTTACCTGTGGCACACAAGATTTAACTTTACTGCTACTGCTAAAAACACTAGCTAAAAATAGAACTAAGGAATTATAATACTTAAATTTTGCAAAGTCTATAAGGTCTGCATATTGACGCAGACCACAAGTGAGCTTGTTCTATAAAGGCTTGTTTAAGCTCTGACAGAAGTTGTTCTTCTCCATTATGCTTAAACACAGCTCTTTACCTGAACGTCAGAATGGGTCCACTATTTAAAGAAAGGTTTATTAGCATTACTGTGGCTGAATTCAGCAAAGGTGAAAGAAGGTTTAAACATACTTTTGATTCTCTACATTTCTTAGCTGCTAAATATTTTAGTGATACTTTTATACTTGTGATAATGAAACTATCACTCCGTATACACACAGTATCAACCTTGACCTACATGCAAGACTAGGCTAAATTAAAAAAAAAAAAAACAAAAAAAAAAACAAACCCGAGGTACATCTCTGGAAACAAACAGTCAATGCAAAACAGGAATAAAACAGTTTTTTGTTGTGTACAGCTTTATAAACATGGCATCGTTTAAGAAATGATAGCCGCATGGAAACATAAAATGAGATCAGATTCTCATTTAGAACCGAAAGGAAACAACTGTAAAATTTCCATTTGCATTGTGATATTGCTATTAAAGAGAACAACATCTTTCTACATCTCTACTATTGCACCTTTTAAAAGGATTTGGTTGCCAAGGAAACTGGTTCTGGCCCAGTATTAATCTGAAACAAATATATTACAAAAGTTGGTGTAAGTAATACAATGCTCATAATTCTTTTTATCCTTAATGCTCAAATTCAGGTTTTTGTACCTAAGGCTGTTACGTTTTTATTTCATAACCTTTTTTGTGTCAAGTAAAACACACTTCAGTGAACTGATACTCAGTTTAAGCTGACAGGGCCATCTATATTAATCTCTCTCTTTAAAGTCCTTCTACCTTAAAATAAAAAGAAATACTGCAGGTTTATGTTTGTAGCTAATGCTGAAAATATAAGCAGTAAAGCATATTAAATCTTTATTTAAGATTTCGCAGAAAAGCCAAAACCGCTTACGACAGAATTTAAATATTTTTTATTTTTCTTATCTACCTCAGTTTTTATTTTTGCATTTTAACTGCAAGCTTAGTAATGCTTATAGTCAGCTTTAAAATGTAATTGAATCAATAGGGTTTTCAAAAATTCTTTTGTTGCATAAGCGTTGCCACGCCCTTAGTACATATGATTATTTTAACAGACATGATTGCTCTACTTTCACAATAGATTTTTTTAAAAACAGATAAGAACTATTGTCATGCCAATATGTGAAGCCAACAATTTAATATTAGGTTGTTTTCATTAACAGTTTAATATCTTTTTTTAACTGAAAGCTACATTCCAAAGCCCATTTCATGTTCTTGCAACACTGACCAAGAAATCAGTAAAACATGCAAATCTCAACCTACCTGCATGAACCACTTAGTGCAGTGTTAGCATGGCAATGCACCCAGCCATTTTTATGTAAAGCGATGGAGAGAAGTTCTGTTCTTGGTCGTCTTGATAATTTTTTAGAAGCAGTTGCAAAAATCAGATGGGAAGCAGCTTGAATAGACCGTGATCAGGAGAAACGAGTTTATCAATAGGGAAAGCAGGAGTGGGGAAAAAAAAATGTCCTCATCCAAGGTTTTCCGAAACTGCAACACCAGGTTGGTTTTTTTTTTTTTCTCCTCCTCAGAGGGCTCAAAGCTTGAAGCTGACCACTGCAAAGGCCACTTGTCACATTTACTGAAAATCAGCCTATTGATATCACAGCTGAAAATATAAACTCGACAACCAAAGCCCATTGCACAACGTGGACTGCGTAAGAGTTAAAAATAGATTCGACGTGCCTCCTACCTGCATAATAAATATGTAAGTTTCAAGTGCTTTAATTCGATATTCACATTAATTAACAATACAATATACATTATTTAAACTACAGTAAACGCACGAAGAAAAAGGGTGACACCATCTGGAAGCACAGTTTGCTTTTTTTTTTCCTCCTTTCCAAGGGCTAATAATGTAGTTTGAATGTTATGACAAGCTAACAACTCACCACATTGCAAATGAAAAAAGAATTCTTAAGGTGATGCTCAAACATCTAAGCCTGTAATGAAGCACAAACCAGTCTTCACTACTGCATGACATGGCACACAGACCATTTACATACTCACATTTGAGATACTAGGCACAGTATAATGAATTCAATACACAGCATGCACACAGCACAAGCAACGTTAATCCTGCCTGCCATTTTAGGCTTGCAGGAGTAAGATACATACTGCAGCACAGCTCTGGTAAGGGAGGAGGCAAGGGACAGCTCACCTTAAATGCAGTATCTGATTAATGTTGTAAGTGACATTGCGTATCAGCTACAGAGTCTTGGTTCAACTGGGTGGGAGGGAACAAAGAAAATTGTCATCAACTGGTGATGCAAGATGAGCTCCAGTCACTAACACTGCTAGCGAACTCCAAATTCTACAATGATACAGTAGTAAGCATTTCAAACTCTTATCAAAATCTGCCTGTGCAATGGCTGAGTCCGCCTGCCGAGGAAAACAAAACAATCTTCTTGCTTATTGGAGAAATGCTGGATTGACTACAGTAACATCCTCTCGATGCAGAAAGATTTCACGTCGCACGTATTAAATCCTGGATGCATTTGCTCTTCTTTCCTAATTTTTAAGTCTCAGCATTGAAAAATAAAAGACAGCAATAGCAAAAATAGCATAACTAATGCTCATACAAATAAAACATTTTTTCTTTCCTTTCTGTTTTCTCTCTTTTACAGTCCATCAAAATCCTGAGCAGTATTGACAAACCACACGAGCACAGGGTCTGACTGCATGATCAGCTGTCTGTGTCTACGCTACACCCTGTTAACCACAAGCAGTGTTAGAGCTAAATATATCTGCAATGCAGAAACGGTAGGTGCTATGTGGTATACAATTCTGATTAATTATAAAATATTTTTCTATTCTCAGATATAATAAATAAAAGAAAATTTGGTGCTGATCTCTGTCAGGCACGGTATCTGTCAGACTTACAGAACGTAAAAGCTATCATCCTAAGTATACTGACCTAGATAGCACTAAGAAGACTTAAGCAGCGTACAAGCATACTCACTGTCAAAGCAAGGAAAACGAAACAATGATTGTCTAATCAAACTGAAAGCAACAACTCACTACCACAGTATGAATTCCGAAGTGCTACGTACTGTATATGCACATCTCATGTTATTGGAAGATGCAAAGCTCCTTTTTTTTTTTTTTCTCAGAGGCTTTTCTTAGCTACGGTTGCACAATGACATTCTGACATCATGGAGGTCAATGCAGATACTAAAGTGCTGTCGTCTAAGAAAAAAATAATTTTGAAATATTAAACCACAGCTGCAATAATAATAATAATAATTAAAAATTTCACATCACCTACTTAGTATCCTTCTGTTACCTTCCGAGATTAATAGCGTGCACATTGTTCAGCTGCATACGTTAAATTGGTATCACCCTCTGCAGAGACTGCAAGAGTAATTGTGGGAATTAGATTTTTATAAATAAATATTTTAAAAAAGGCTTATTTTCTGGAAAATTTCAAAATACAATAAAATATTTGCATATATAATGAAAAATATACAGAGAAAGCATTAAAAATTGCTAATCTCTTTTTTTGTAAATGCCTAATACGCAAAACTGGTTTTATTTTCATTGTCACTGTGTCTCCAAAGGGAGAATGAGAGAACTATGCCGCAGGTTACTATCACCTGAATTACCTTCCCAGAAGGCTAAACCATCAGATGAGGTAAAGCAAACTGTAGGATCTACCTGTTTAGAGAGCAGAATCCCACACACACTATTTCAGTGACTTCTCACAGCTTCCTATCTCTCTGCCCGTAACTACCACAAGCTGATACACAACACATGAACAGAATTGTGAAGATTAATATGTTAGCTCTGAAAATATTTCACTGAAAGATTTCTTTAGGTAAATACTCTTTACCATATGCGTAAGTGCATATAAATGGTTTCTGGCCAACTGCTGAAATAAATAGATCCTTGTGAGGCCAGATTTGTACAGAGAAGCGCTATCTTTCATTCGACCTGCCAATACAGCTGAGAAAGCAAGCAGCCAAATTTTCAGCCATATATTCTTTCTCTAGGAACCTGTATACCCTATGATTTTTTTTTTCCTTTTCTAAAAGAGCACCTCTCTTTAAAAGTGAAAACTAATACCAAGTATTGTGTTAAATCAGAAAATGTTGAACAGCAACAATTAAACTGCTGTACGTACGTATTCACTTGTAAAAAATAGACAATCTGATTTGATTTTTCCCCTCTTCTTTCTTTTTTAATTATTAAACAGATATCTATTTAATTTGGAGGTTTTTCTTTGGGAAGTTATTTGGCATTTTGTTCTCTTTCATTTTAAAGGCTGGGAGATGATCCTAACAGTCAGTGCTTTAAAATATTCAGAATCCCCTTCCATAAATAGCACATCTGTCACACAGAAAGGAAACCCAGCCAGCAGAAAGGCAGGCCAGACCAGCAAAAACAACTGCTATTCCAATACATGATTACAAAATAAGTTAGGATTTTAGCAACCCTTTATTTGGATATTTTGTTTGTTCTGAGCTTTTTAAACTAAGAGCTGTCTGATTATATACATGCCACCATATAACAACTTTAAATTAAGATTGTTAAATATGGATTAATTTTTAGGGGTTTTTTTTAGTGTTCATCTCTTAGTCGAATGTGTATTACCAAGCTAGTCATGCCCTGTTTAAAACCATGGCAAAGATTTCAAGAAGAGAAGATTTGGGCCTTATGTAACAGTCTGTTGGGTTTATGAGAAAGTACAATATTACAATTTCGGAACCAAGTGACACGTTTGTTTAAAGATACTGATTTTCAGCAAAAGACAGATTTCAGCGGAGTCTCACAACAAATATATCCGTTCCTGCATTCTTGAGGTTAGTATTCTCATTCTCCCAGAGAAGTACTGTTCTGGGAGAAACACAGCAAGGTGTTTAGGTTTGTGTGATTTAGGAAAAAATTAAAAGCAGCAGCAGAATAAACATGTCATACTGAACAGAGGAGTGAGCTCATCCACATCTTTATGCATACCTCTTGCTTTAACAGGCCATTTTCAGTGCTTAGTAATAATTTTCCAGGCTTAGATTTGCAATGACTTTGCTTCAGACTCAACATAGTTTCAGTTCAGAGATCAGATTCTAGATCCTTCTACAGCTGCATGATATACAGCAAAGTAAATAAATTTTTAAAATTGCACTTGTAGGTTGCACAAAGTAGGCCTAGATTTTCAAGGTCGAGATATATTCACCCTGTATGGTATTTCTCAGTCAGAAACTTGGATTTAAGCTCTAACCTGATTTGTGCCAAGGCACTGGCTCTCCTGATTCTTGACTACAAAAGTCTCTGCCTCTGCTGGGTCAGTGCTATCTCCACCCATGATATGAGCTTGTGTCAGTTCTTTTTTCAATCAGCTTAAAGTGAGACTATTTCAAGTATCCTTGCTGGATCTCACAGACTGTTTGTGCTGTAACCTTTCCCACTTTCAAGCTTCCTACTTGTAAACATGCTTCCTCTTCCTCTATTTATTACCACTCGAGGGCAACAACATCTAATCTCTCCTCACATACTATAGATTATCAAAATTGTTGAGGAATGAAGAGTCCCAGCCCTCAATGCTTTCTTTGAGCTTGGTTCAGGAATCTGACAAATTGATTCCTTTCTTTCCTGCCCAAGACTCCATTGTTCTTGAGAAATAGTAAATCCTAGGTAAATTATTTCTTCCTTAGCAACCTGGGCTTTCTTTCATGACACTTTGCATCCTGCTAGACCTAAGTAGTTCAATAATTTAATTGTGTTTTGTAATAATACGTTTTCCTTTGCTTCTGTTGCCAACAAAATATCATCAATATATTGTACTAAAGTTAAGTCTTTATGATCTTTCTTCCATTCCTCCAGCTCTTTTGCTAATTGATTTTGAAAAATCGTTGGGCTATTTTTAAAGCCTTGGGGCAACACAGTCCAGCACAACTGTGTTTTCCTTCCAGTGGTGGGATTTTCCCACTCAAAGGCAAATTATCTTTTGGCTTTCTGTAGCTGCAGCAGGCAG
>VXBL01005306.1:2011400-2069505 GCA_013400195.1 Aramus guarauna
GGTATATACAAAAATTGATGGGTTAATACCCTTTCTCCAATTTTACACTTTATAAGTTGGAAAAATGGCCTATTTTCCTTTTTCCCTGTGGCACCAATCACTGATGCTTTCTCCTTTGACACTTTCCCTTTACAAATATTTAGTACTGAGTAAGTTGTTCCTGTATCTACTAAAAATTCCACATCATTGTTCCCCATCTTTACTATAACCAGGGGCTTATCTACTGGGGAACGTTCTTCAGCACCTGGTCTCCCTCAGTGTGAGTTCAGGGTGAGTAGCAGCATTGCTTCCCTCTTCCCTTCCTCAGTTGAGGGCACTCTTTTTTTCCAATGTCCTTTCTTTTTACAAAATGCACATTGATCCTTTTCTAATTGGAACCTTGGGGGTCCAGATTCCCTCTCCTAGGTCCCCCACACCCTTGTCCTTTAACCTTGCTTGTTTCCAAAGCTATCATCATAGCTAATAGTTTTGTTTCTCTCATCCTTTCTTTTTATGCTCCGCCTCCTCTTATTTCATCCCATTTCCCTTCCCTTCTACAAAACAACATTAGCTGCAATATAGTATTATAATTCAAATTACCATTTTCTGGACATTTCTCCTGATCATCCAAAGTATACAATGGCCACCAATGATTACAATATTCAACAAGCTTTCTTCTAATGAGAGGATCTCCTCCAAACTTATTCCAATGTTTCAGAATACAGCCTAGAGATGAACATTTTGGGATCCCACCCTCCAGTGATTGTTGTATTCCCATTATTACTATACCTTTTTACTCGAGTTACCAATATGAACCAAAACCAGAATTTGGACTCTGGACGTCCCCGTACAAGCATCCAAATTACCAGTAATTCAGGCAGGACTCTCACCCTCCTTGTGGGACTCCAACCCACAAACTAAATCTGAACTCCGGGTATCCCCATAGTAGCGTGTGGATTTCCAAAGTGCGCATTACCAAACCAAGCAAAGCAAGTACAATACCCACAATGCAGCCAGCAGTTACCAATCGATTTCAGAAACCAATGTTGTTCACAAAAAGCTGTCTGGGACTCACCCAAGAAGAGGAATGGTCATGCTTCCCTCCAAAAATCACTTTGGTGTGTGCACTGGGAACCCCAAAAATTCCTCCACTCTGCTGAGCCTTCAGAGTGCAGGTCCCATCTGGGTTGCCAAAACTGTTACCGCTCAAATGGCAATAAAAACTTTCCAAACAGAAATACAGTTTAGAAAGTCAACATTGGTTTCTTCAGCGCTGGGTGCACGGGGGGATCTTTCCTCCTAACATGCACACCTATCCTACAAACATACACATATGTATATTCTCGAAACACACAAAGTTACAATTACCTCACAGAGTTACTTCATTATGATTGGTGTAAAACTTTCTTGCTTTGCTTTTAAAGCTATAGACTTAAAGAAATTCAGAGAGCGTGCCCAGGGAGGGGTGGTTGTACCTTGGAGGCAGGTAGCTTTTAGAATGGAGGTGTGTTTTGGTGTTATAAGGAGATTATAATGAGCAAGGTTCACTTAAAGGACATGATTTTAACAGAAAATGAAATATTACTTGGTTCGTGTACCAGCCGTGCAGTTTATCAGCTCCATAGTACCACCAAGCTCTCAAGTTCTCATTCCCAAAAAGTTTTTCTCATTTCTTATTGGTTACCTGTTAGGTTGGGGCTGTACAGGGGCCATAGCAGCAAGACTGGTTACTAACAACAAATATAATGCAGCCATTCAACCATTACCTTACTATTGTTAATAATCTCATCTCCTTGATCCCTTTACCCTGGTTACAAAGACTGTACACAACCTATCCTGTCACCATGGTTCAAAAAAAGTTAAACACATCGGTTACAGTGTCACATTGTATTGCAGCCTCCAGCTTGTGGTATATGGTTTCTTAGAGGAAAAGTCCTAGTCCTCCAGACTGATCATTTAGAGAGCAGAAGCAAAAGGAGATAAGGTGTGGAAGGAAAGACTCACATAAAGTTCCTAAATCTGTACTGACTTTTGTCTGAAAATATTCCCGCACCTTGTCATCCTAAGAAGGAAATACACGAGGGCAATCTGGTAGACTAGGAACTCTGCGAAGGACCAACCTTGTAGCAGTAAATACTGGAAAAAGACTAGCAGACTTTGAGAAAAAAGTGACAAGACACTTTTGGTTTTATTTGGATCAGCTCGCCTTTGTCTTCAACACGGGCCTAAGCTGGATCAAGAGAATAAGTTGTCCCTCTAGCTATAGAGGACACCCTGGATGTGGGAGTTACGCTTAATATATAAATGAATGAACAGACAGACATAGGCTTGGGGTCAATCCCACCTCAGGACTTAGGTTTTTTGAAACTGTCAAGTAAACAAGCAACATATAGAAAAGAAAGGATAGAATAAATCCCAGCCTCAAGAACTTGTAGTCAACTGCCCTGTGATACCATCCCTGCAAAGCAATGACAAGGGGACATGAAGCACAGCTGGGAATCCAGGGTGGGTGTTTCCAAAAGTGCATACCAGAACCAGCTACAGCCTTTCAACAAACCTGCTCTTGGAATGACTGTTTCAGCCTCTGAATTTAGCTGCATCAATTATATTTGTCTCTTCATTCCACTAGTGCCATTCCAAAACCCACGCTGTTGATGAACACTCACTTTTAAATTAGAGTTATTTTGGAAAAGGAAAAAAACACACCCTTGATCATGAAGTAAATTCTCTGGCCAAACACTCACATTTAGGAAAACATTCATATACCCAGACATTCAGGCTAGCAATGAACTCAGGTCAAATGCCTTCTGTCCAAAATCCTACTGCCCACTGCATGACTTAGAAGCCACTTCTACTACTGAAACCTTAACCAATTGTTGGGCTTTATTTAAAAAGAGGCAGAAGGAAAGAAAAAAGTCTGATGATAGAACCTCAGCAGTTTTGCCTTTCTAGAGCTAAAGGAAAGCACTTTTATACCTGGTCCAGCTGACATGCCCTGGACTTCCATTTGTGCATGGATCTAGATGAAGTTGCCCCAAGGATACACACTAAATTACTGGAGTGCTGACAGTTTTCCCAGGCTTTCCCACAATTCTTTCTGTGCCTCTGTATGGCTAGACAAATTCTTCCATTATTTGCTGGAACAGAAAACAGTTGTTGTTAGTTATTCCTATACATGATTTACAGACCTTCATTCTTATTTGCCACACTCAGATAAACAGGCCATTAAAAATAATATCTAAGTGGTCTAAGAAGCAAATTCAAACTCCTGCTATTCCTGTTTAGATGGGGATGTTTTTCAGCACTACTGAATTAAAAGCAGAACAGCATTTGAAGACAATTCCTCTTCTGAAAGGCAAATACTGAGATTCTACAAAAATAGCAAATATCTGAGCATTACAAAATGTATTCTGATGTACTGCGTTGTATGAATGTTTTATAAATCTGCATTATGAAAAAGCACAGCTTTGCCTGAACTGAAGAATCACAGACCTGTATTAAGATATATTGAGGTGCTGTATATGCTTTTTTGTGAAACACTTCAAACAGCCACTTAGTCTAGTACTCTATAAACTACAGAATCTTTAAGAATTAGAGCATCTAGTATTAATTATAAACAAATGGAAAAAATAATTTATTTAAAAACTGCAAATTCATTCATAGAATCTGAAGAAAGCAATGCCTTTATAGATATTTGCACTCACCTTTACAGGTTGTATTTCTGTATTTTCTGCGTAACATGACACTCACAATAGCTGGCAATAACAAGTGGCTTTGTCTTGCTTTTTCTCGTAATAGCGCTTTAATTACTGATGAGCACGGTCTCTCCCTCTAATTATACCTACTAAGGCCCTATTTGCTTTCCAACCTGCTGCCAGACACTATGCAAAAGGTTTCAAATTTCTGTCTCCTGTCACTCCTGGCTAATTTACCTGATTAGTGAATTTAGGTATTATATTTTTACTCTGTTCTTACCAATTTTATTTTTCTCTGTACTAAATGGCACAATTTGCTTGACACCCATGCCTACACTTTTCTTGTGCTTCCCTCATATTGATCAGCACTTCTGTGTTCACATCACCTATTTCTTCTCCTACAGTTTTAAGGGGCACTCTCATTTAGAGAGTAACAAAGATTTTATATGGAAAGAGGCTCCTTTTTCACTTAGTAATATAAAATCTTGGTGACAGATACAGACATTTTAGCCAAATCATTCTTATTAATACTAGACAGTAGGCAAGACAGGCAATAAGAATTAGGTTGAAAAAAAAAAAAAGTTTCTCAGAGCAGTCAACATAGAAGCTATTCTTTGCAAAAGAAAGTTTAGCCATTTTACATTTTAGAAGTGTATCAGCAGACAATTTCCTTTTTTAAACTCCGGATTAAACTTACTTCTGAAACATATGACTTTTAAGCAGGATCAGTTTTGTGGACATGGTCTCTGCCCAATAATTGCTTCCCCTGCCCCCAGAAGAGTTTGAGTAGGGACTATTTGGCTATTTTGGAGAACAGACAAGATAACACATATTTCTCATTATTGAAAACATTAAGAAATCAATTTTGAATAATACAAGTACCTGTCCAGGTTTCAGCTGGGATACAGGTCATTTTCTTCCTAGCAGCTGGCATAGTGCTGTGTTTTGGATTTAGGATGAGAATAATGTTGATAACACACTGATGTTTTCAGTTGTTGCCAAGCAGTCAAGGACTTTTCAGCTTCTCATACTGGCTGGCCAGCAAGAAAGCGGGAGGTACACAAGAAGCTGGGAGGGGACACAGCCAGGATAGCTGACCCAAACTGGTCAAAGGGATACTCCATACCATATTACATCGTGCTCAGCGTATAACTGGGAGGTGGGCTGCGAAATGGCATGGCTCAGGAACTAGCTGAGCATCGGCTTTGGGTGGAAAGCAATTATGCTGTGTACCACTTGTGTTGTGTATTCTTTTATCATTATTGTTATTCTCTTCCTTTTCTATCACATTAAATTGCCTTTATCTCAACTCACGAGTTTTACCTTTTTTTTCTTTCCAATTCTCTCCTTCATCCTACTGGGGGGATAGAGAGTGAATGGCTGTGTGGTCTTATAGCTGCCTGCTGGGTTAAATCATGACATACCAGAACAAGCAGTGGTAGGAAGCTGAAGTACATCAGCAGAAGAGAAAATGTTTTGGAAGTTCCAAGAAAACTGTTTAGCATTTCATAAAATCAAATGTCACATAATAGGACAGAGAAATCTCACTTTCTAAAACCCACATGTATAGATGACACTCTCACAGCTCCAAAACAGTCTAACAAACGTAGAACCAAAGCAACAAAAAACCACATTTGTCACGACCCAACCTGGATAACCCAGGGAGCCATAGCAGTTTCATCATTCCCTCAGGATAAATTAAGGTGAAACAACACCAAAAGATCAATTACATGTTTTATTTATGGTAGAAGCAAGCTGAACTTTGAAAGTGCAATGGTAGGTGGTGCGGCCTCTTACTGAAACGTTTATAAGAAGAAAAGGAAAGAGAGAAAAGAGGGAAAAGGAAGATAGAGAAAGATATCACCACCTTCGGATCCCATGACAATGGACGTGGCAATCCTCCGGTGATGGGCACGTGCAACAGGCTCCTTGGGCTTGTGTCTTTTATAGTCCTCTCAATCGTGCCAGTCACACAAGGACTTACATGGTTCTTGTTCCAGAACGTTCTTGGTCTTTCGCCTAGTAGGGTGGGTGGTCTTGAGGGTTCTGTCCGGTGGTTGTGAGCCCCTTCCTTAAATGAACTCTGACCTTTGGCCATACACAGTGATCAGAATATGGAGCTGCGCATCCTCCAACACGCCCTCCATGTCCTGTGCTAACCAACTTTTCCTTTGTGGTTTATTATCCCAATGCAGACAGGAACTGTTTCCCACCACAATGTTTGAGACATTAACACACATTAACCCTTTCAGTCTCTCCCACCATTTCAAGCTTACTTGTTCAAGCTCAGCTATCCATTATGCTGCTAAGTGTGGGCTGCTCTTTGAGGCCAGCAGATCTGCTCAAACCATTTCTCTGAGCCAGTCCAGGTGTGAAGCTCACTCGTTCCTTTTTCACCTGCACCTGAGAAATGAGAGGGGAGTTCTAAGCCTCTATCTTCCAACTATTAACCTGATATACGTAACCAAAACCCAAGAGCATTAACTATGATCCCCAGATCCCCCTGATCTTTTCCTCCAATGGTATAGAAAGATTTATCTACCACCACTCTCTCACAACGCTATCATTTCCACGGTAAAGGACTATTTATATTCCCAACTAGACAGGTACTTAATTTTAAGAAAACTGTTCTGCAATGTAGGTCTCTGAAGTCTGAACTAGTTCAGCTGGAACCAAGGTCAGTGTAAATGAAGCCCTGTTTAAAAAGCTATCAGTCCTAGAACACTTATGATATTACATCATTTCTTTCGCACAAACTCCACAGCATTCGGTGTTTCAGATTTGAAACTGTTCTTCTGATGGTATGAATCAGTCAGGAAGAGAAATGGACATACTAATAGAAGTTGTATCCCATTAAGTCCTTAGGAATTTCAATGAAATTTTAGGAGGAAAACTAGTAAGCAATGGTAGTGCTTTGTTAGGGTGCAGTTGTACAAAAGGCTCTATTAACAATAATAATACACTTTTACAGCATGTTTTATCCAACAATCTCAGAGATCATTACAAACATTAATTGAGCCTAACTATAGCCTGTGATAAATTAGCATTATTATGCTAATTTTATGGATGGAAGGAGAAAAAGACAGAGAGGTTAAGTGATTCGCTCAGGAACAGAACCCAGAACCACGTGCACAATGGATTATCCCAACCAAGAAGAACAGCTGTCAGACAAATGGAAGTGGGATGTCAGATAGAAACATTATAAAAGGCTTCCAAAACCATGATGTAATTACGCTGAGAAAGTGCTCAGACAAGGAAATAGTGTTACTGTGGACTAACAGCAGGTAAATTCCTATCATTTGTTCCTTTTGTTACAGACAAAAATAATCCTTAGTTTTTCTTCCACCCTTGATACCATTCATCACTTGCTCCTTGCTTACACTGGCAGTTGTTTCACATGCCTGCTTGCTTTTACTACCCTTTAGACTGCCTTTTCAATGATTCCTTATATGTTGAAGATATTTGTTAAATTCTGGAACTTCAGAAGTTTCTAGAATACCACAATCTTTATGCAAATATATCTTATTAGTGCCAAAGCAAATAATTAAAATTAAGTCCTTAACAGATTCCTCAATATTAATGGCAGAAGAAAGCAAATGTTCTCTCATAAATATCCAACAATGAGTAACAAATAGTTTATGAAATTCAGTAAAATAGTGAAGAAATTATTGATGACTACCATTTTCTCTCTTCATTCATAATCTTAAAGGTTTCTTACATGCTTATATTGAAGATACCTTTTATTTGTTGGGCAGTTCCGGCTTTACCAGTTCTTATGAAAACTTTCCCTCCTTCCTCATTGAATAAAAATTAAGTTAGCGTAACATAAAAGGTGGATACTAAAGACACGAAGCAGATCCAGAATAATCAACTGCAGCACAAGCTTCCTCAGTATGCCTAAATCCAGATCCAGAGAGAATATTTTAATAATCAAGAGCATGGCTTAGTCTCCTTTTCCAGCTAATTGCTCTCTTCCCTGCTACAAGTATGGTCAATGGTGAGAGCTTTTTCTTGGAGATTGCACTTAGTGGGTTAAAGATTGCAGAAATCAACATTTTCTGAACACTCCTGGTTCAGATACACATCAATCACAACATACTTCCATGCTGATTCTGACAAAAGACGACATTTGGAAAGAACAATAGAAATACCAGGCAGTAGAAAAACCCAAAACAACCCATCAGTACTAAACAGGCTGATCCTCACACAACCTAGCTGTCAGAGTCTGTGCCTAGTTGGCACACAACACTTAAGTTTTGACACTCTCCTCATTCAGTAGGAACTAAAAATAAACCCTGTGCCCAGCACCTTTGGGGATAGATGAATATGTCTGCTGCTTTGCTTACTGATGTAAGAAAGGCCTAAACAACCACAGCTATATCTACACTGCCAGTTGCAGGATGGAACTGCAGCACACCTGAGCTAGTTCGGGTAGCAACACAAAGGAAGACATGCCGTTGCTCACTTCAGCCTGGGCCAATCACACAAATTCCCAGAGAGACCTGCTGCGATCACAGTAAAACCCCTAACCTTGGTGATCTTCCCACCAAACTTCCACAAATGCTTGAGCAGCTGCTCTTCTCAACATTAGGAGCTTGTTCCTGCCCTGGGTAAATCCACACCTTTTCTTCCTGAGCTAACTTAACTGGTTCAGAATTCCATTGCTTTTGTTTGTTCACTGCCTTGCTGCACAAACTCTTGTGCTAGCACAAGTACTTGTAGCTGGGGAAAAAAACAGGACTGCTTCTTTTGGGAAGCAGCTCCTGGAAGAATTAACAGCTTCATTGTTACTGCCACCTCCTAACACAGTCTTGTTATTATTTTAGAGTGGTAGGAGCTGGTGAGAGACCACACTGCTACCAGCACCTAGTCCTTGTCAGGGAACAGGAAGGGCTGGCTGCTCCCTAGGGGACAGGGAAATGTATCACACCAAGCAGAGCAGAGGCCTCACCAGACACCATCCTCCTACCCTAAAAAGAGGGAGCAGGGTAGCCAGGGTCAAACCAGATCATCAGGCAAGCTCATGGCAATGAGGCAGGTCCAAGGCCAGGCTGAGAAGTCATTCTGCAGGTCAGGGTCAGACACAGCCCTGCAATTGCCAGGCAGGTCTGTGGTACCAGAGCAGGGCTGAGGTCACGCCAGTCTACAGGTCAGGATGAGGCCCAGCTTCACAATCACCAGCCAGGTCCACAGTGGCAGGAGAGGGCCAAGGTCAGGCTGGAAAGTCAGTCCACAATGACCTAGATCAGCAGGACCCACAGACATGGCTACAGTAGAAATAGGTACACCTGAACTTAAATAGAGCCCCTGGGACCATGGGCAGGGGTGTGTGGGAGGCCCCAGTTGGAGCCAATAAAGGCTGATTACTGCTTTCAGGGCCCTGACAGTCCCACTCCCCTTTCCTCTGTCCTGTTCCTCCCACTGTCCTTATGCTAGCCTTAGTGCTTGTGAGGCTGCACATTGAGTCAGATCAGTTCACCAGTTCAACCAGCAACTAACCGTCTTTTGGTAAGGTTGTTTCTCCTTATATGAGTGAGCTCATCCATCTCACCACACCGCTGTGGTAACACTAGAATCAGGGCTATGGAGGCAGTTGGAACATGTGGCTCAGGGTTAAGAATCAATGGACGGTGGCAGATGTGGTGGCAGTGTAGTCTAAGCAGGGTCTATGCCACTTCTGAAACTACACCCAGAGATTTCTGGAATAATTTGGATATGAATTTTCACACTGCACTTAGCTCCTAATTTCAGAGCAAGTATATTGCAAGTGTCACTGGTCACAGACATCCTTGTAGAATTGATTCTGTAAGTTAAGTTCATTTTTCTATTTATATAACTCTGCTACATGATCTACAGGAAGCTGGACTAGATGAATGTTGTATGTCCCTTCTAACTGAAATATTCTATTCCATTCTCTTCTACTCTACAGACACTGCTGTGGATATACTTACATTTGCCTAAAAGTGCCAGAGGACACTCACTGTCTCAAAGAGCATAGACTGGAGAAGAAACATTAAAAAAAGGAGAACCAGGCATGAGGAAGAAGAGGAAAAGGAAACAATGTTGTTTTGTTTTTTTTTAAATCAGAGCTTGCTTTTTCTTTCCACACCCTGTGTAGTAACCCAGCAATGGAATGCAAATTAACATTCATGTTTTTTTAAACAATAGCCTTTGTGTTCCAGTCCACACTGACAAAGCAGAACAATCCAAGCAAAACATGCTCACAAAATCTTTGGCCCACAATGTGCTAACCAGCTTTGTTGGAAACATCTAACGCTATGAGTGAATCTGTTTTGGAAAGTAATCATGTAAGTTCAACTTCTCTTTACTCAGCTGAGAATCTATTTCCTTCTTTCTCAAGCTGATTTTCAATCTGTTCCATCACTGCAAATTCAGTGAAGTCAATATGGTCCTGCTATACGTGCTACTGAAGCTCTAGGCCTAGGAAGCCAGGCTGAACATAAACCAGTAAGGGCCTAATTTGATTTCCAGGATCTTTGTTATCAATAAACAATGCACTGAAAAGCACACTGCTTCACTGTCAGAGACCACACTACTCACTGTGCTTGTCAATACAGAACGCAAGGTGTATCACCAAAACCTATCAACTTTTGATTTGAAGACACTGAGAGAGAATACCTATGATATATATGATGCCAGCTTTACTTCAGAGTAGAAACACTAAAAGGTAAAAAAATACATATAAAAGCATGCTTTCTCCTGAAATATCTAAAATTTGGAAAACTAATCCCATTATTGCAGTTCCTGCTGGCAGATGTCAGCTCTTGTGGAAGAGAACATCTTTCCTGGTCTATTAAACTGCTGCCTAACCTCCACCCTATTTAGACCCAAGGACTGTTTTCAATCAGCATGTGTAAAATCTCCCAGTCTATCTTTACATGTGGGCAAAACCACATTGCCTGAGAGCTTCCTGGAACTAGTGTTGAAAAGCTTTGCAGGACAGTAGAACATTTGTACTGAAGGCAAGTCCAAAGATACACTCCAAGGTGTCCTATCTACATTCTCTGAAATGATAACCCATCAACAGCCATCATCACTCTGAAATCATCTGTATAAATCATCAAAAGATATCCTCTCCATTAACAATGGAGAATATATGAATATATCATAACCAGCAATGATAATCATAATCCACTGAAGGAAAAAGGATCAGAACAAGGACAATTGGTCTCTATGTCTCTTTTTTTCTACATGGCATATAGTTTTCAGACATTTCAAGACTGTGGTTACTCACTGTGGGAAAGCAAGTTGGCTGCTTCTGCTGTTTCAGCTTCTCTGCTGCTATAAAAAGGACCACTGTCTGGACAAATGCAGAGGAAAAGCAGTGACAAAATATCTAAAGCATAAAACCACAAAAAAGCAAAAGTAGCAGTTTTAGAACTCTCATATGGGATAAGGGGGAAAAGTCAGAAATTAGTTACATTCCTCATTAGCTTTTACCTACTTGACAAAAGTTCCACTGGCATTACCACTTACTTTCATTAGGAGGAGCTCTACTGGAAAAAAGGATTTGATGCTCCTGGAATGTTTGAAATATAACTTGCTGAACATATTTGTTTGAAAAGGTCTGTAGTTGCCTTAGCTTGTGGTCTATAATCACCTTATGAATGATTAAACTATAAAAAAAAAAATCTGGTATTACCTAAAAGTTTATCAACTGGAATTTAATTTAACTGCAAACTCTGCCTTTAAAAGATAGTAAACTTACTATGGTTCCAACAGCCACCATAAATCTGCACGAGTCACTGAACTTAGGACCATCTGCTCCTAGGGCTATAACCCTGAAGAAGCCATGGAAAGGGAGAACTGAGAACTGCTTCCTGGTATCTAGGACATAAAAGACTCTTTGCCAGGGCAACAAGCGCTTGTGAACAAGACACGCAGAAGAGAGACCCCCCCTCAATCACTCTACTCATGTTACCAAAATTCTGTAGAGATGACAGTTTCCACCACTATTCAGGTTTCAGTTTGCAGTTATTCTAAATCTGGTACAGTCTTTGCAATGCAGTTAAGTGATACTCAGAACGGACCACTTCATACTGTTACTCCAATCGTCAAACAGACAGCACTTTTTCCATCTATCAGTTTGGACTTTCCCCACCTCCCTGTAGCAGGACTCTTCTCACCTTCTCTCTCCTCCCCTATTGCAACACTATGCTAACAGGATGAAATAAGAAAAGCAGCAGGATTTCAATTTATTTCGGGTGAAAGAAATATTAATAGTTAAAAACCACATCTTTGTTGTTTTATTTTCTAGTATTTGGCACAATTTTTAACTTCCATCGCTAATGTGGACCTATGGTACCATAGTTTGTTTTCATATTTTTACACAGCATTTCAGTGATGCTAAAATGTGTACATCTCTGGAAGACATGTATAACGGGTGTGAATGTACACTTCAGAGTTTATGTGTTGTTCCTGATGTCCTGTGATGTTTCCTTCACTGAACTCTAGGCTGAAACAAGCACTCATGAAAGCGCAGTCCCAGGGCAGTCTGAATGGCTCCCCACAGCAGCCCAGCCCAGCGCCCTCCGGGGTGCCTGTACAGGGGCACTGGCGAGGAGCGCTGAGCTGGCAGCATCAGGCAGGTGCCTGCCAGGAACCAGGCAGCGCTAGCCTCCAAGCAGGGCTCAGCTTACACACAAACCTGGGGCCATTTTTTTCCAAGTCATTACTTGGATAATGTTCTCTCTTTACGCTAGACTGTGAGGCAGGAAACTTGTTTCTCCATCATGCCTAAAATTCAGGGCTCATTCTGACTGGCAAAGTGGAGCTCATTATCAGCTGTTTTTACTTTTTAGTTCCTGTGCAAATGGTGCTGTACTTACGGGGATACTAAGCTAAAATAAATGCCAAGCTGCAAACAGCTTATCTGCTGCCTGATCGCAGAAGAAATTGGCAAGTGGTTGGGCTCATACTTCCTCATTTTTTTGTACTCTAGGTTTCAGTGGAGGATCTCATTGGTTCATCTAAACTCACTGCTAAATAAGCAGTTTTCTTCTTCTCTTTTTCATCTACTTGTTAGATCTGCAAAAATAAGATCACATACACAAGGCCACTGCTTTCAAATTTAAATGCTACAAGTTAAGCATATAAATATGTAATGAATCATACAGTAATGCAGCAGTTCCTGAAATTTTATCCTGAAGTACAGTGAAACTTTTTTTCCTCATCACAGAATCATGAGATAGGATTCTGGTATCCTATCATTAGGAAAAATATTAGCTTTTATTTTAAGATCTGTTTATTCAAAAATATTTTTTACTTTTCACAGGTGTATATCAAAGCTAAAAGCAAGCATACACTAAAAGGTTAAAAAATAAAAAGCAAGTGAACACCAGATTTGCTTTCCTTTAGTTTACAATCATTTCAGAGCTGATGATTCATTTTCTGGTGTACGTACTCATGAACGGGTCTCTTAGGGTAGACAACGCGGGAAAAATTTTCAACAAAGATTGGTCTACTTTTTCAAATTTGTATGTCTAGGTAGCCTCCTTAAAAATAAAAGCCCAAAGGTTTTATTAGCTTTACCTCACTCCAAAATGCAACCTCTAGACTTTTCAGGGGAGACAGTGAAAGTGGGGAAGCAAGAGGTAAAAAATATGCATGTCCTTCCCTCAAGTGCAGACGCTTTTAGAGAACAAGAACAGTGTATCAGCCTTGTTAGATCAAGAACTCCTTGCTTCAAATAAATACATAGATACGTACATAGAGGAATAGGCTTTGTATTCCTAATTTTGTATTTCAGAACTCAACCGTAAGAGGGAGAAATTCCTCCAAAATAGTAGTTTCTAAAATCTTAATACAACTTCATTGCTATAATGCAATGAATCAATATAAAATTGTGTACGTCTTTTCAAATATTAAAAACAATTCCGATACTTGATTCTGCAAGTTGATTTTGCATTTGGAAAAGCTGTGATCCCAACTTGACTTTTATATTCCTATCTAACAATAGTTACCTGCAGCTGATTCTATAATCATAACTTTTACTACAGCCCAGTGAAAGTAGGCTTCCATTTCTTTTAAAAGAAATCCTGGTTTAGATCTCCTTTGGCAAAGCTGTAGCATGTTCACATGCCAACTTATACAGTCTTCTGCTTGATCTTGTTTCATAGTAAGCTTCATAGCAGTATGGCCATAATAATGAGGATCGAAAAATTGTTAAAGTCAAACAGTTTTACTTCATTAAGTTCCAGTCAGTGTCATAAAAACACTTTGTGCAGTAGTTTCCAAGACATTCTTTTTTGTTTTACAGTGCTGATGATCGTACTTTCTTAGAAGGTGAAAGAGCTAGAGTTTTACCTCTAGGATCAGTCACCCAACTCAGTAAACTAAATAGCTGCTATGTCATTACTGTTTGCCATGTAGTGAGTAAGTGCATCAGATCTTTGCCTGTTGAATAGCTTGGTTTGCAGCTCTTTGTCTCGCTGACCATAAACCACAGGGTTAAAGCATAGTGCAAACAACAAAACAAGAAAGGCTGATAAACGTAAAATAGTGTTATCCGGGTGTCTTCTAACAGCTGTCATGAAAAGTGGCAGAAGATGCAAACTCATTTGCAGTCCACGAATAATGACAGTTTTTCTGGTCTTTTTATTTGAGCTATTTAAATGGCCAGCATGTTGTCCTTCTCTGCAGAAGAGGCAATAGCTAATTACAATGATGATTATAAGAACTACAATTAAAACAATTCCAGCTGTTCTGGCAAAAGTAGCTCCAAGCACAGCTGGCCAAAGAGGTTCTGTTTTGAATATATCTTCCGGTCTTTCTTTTAATGCCATCTATTTGTAATAGGCAGATAGCTTTAAGCTTTGTTATAATTCAAGCACAAATGATGACTTGGTGTTTCACTGAGTGCACCAGTAGTAAATATTGCAAAGGCCAGCATATGCAGCAAGACACTGGTTACGTGGCATCAAATTAAAAGCTCTTCTCCCACCTGCTGCTTGTACTCCAAAGGTTATCCAGATTACAAATTGTGGAGTTCTTACATCAAGCACTTTTACTGTATAACAGATGGCACCCAGGTCACGGAAGAGGGAACAACAGAGGAGGTGATGGCACACCTCCAGGAGAAAATATTGAACTTCTTTCTTCATTTGAAAGCATTTTCAAACTACTTCTGGTATTAGCAACCTAACTGAAGTAATAAAAATGAAATCAACTGTATAAAGAGATGGTTTTACTACATTTTCTATATGCAGTGATACTGAGCATTTTCCTTCTAATGTTTTACTGAACATATTCATGATCTTTAAAGCCAGGTTCCAAGTCCTGTCAAAAAAAACCACAACAAAACCCCCAAAGATGTCATAATTTGTACAGTGAGCTTGACGCTCTTTTTCCACACAACCACAAGCACATGCAGCAGCTATTCACCGTGAGAGCTTTGTCTGCACACATTTGTTAGCTGATTTTACTGTAACCTTTACATGTGATATATTGGTTTTCATGACTGAAAGAACATCATACTAGAACCTGTAAAGCATATCCTTAACTATCTCCTTTTGATGGCAATGTACCAGGAAGATGAATATAGACAGTATCCTCATCAGAAAAAGCACCATTTTTGATAGCTAGATTGATTAATTTCATAGGGCAAAGCAAGGAACAAATGAAAAAAAACAACAGAATAAGCTGCTGACTGAGCCTTCTTGATGCTCCCTCAATTGGCAGATGGGTAGTGCAGGGAAATAAACTTGCAGTGAAATAACTCTAATCGCTAAAATATTTCAGCCTCCAAACCATGACTCTAGAATCCTTTACTAGTGCTGCATTTCCTAGAAAAATAAGGTACATTCATGATAGCATCTATCTGGCACTTAATATGACATAATCTGCCCTGAATGTTTGCTTTCAAATATCCAAACAGATGACAGTTCTGAACAGTATTTGTGGTAAAATTTTTGTCAGCAGGATATGATTTTTCATTTAAAGACAAACTGGCTTTGCTAATTGTCACTAGCACTTGGCTTTACTTACCAACTTAAAAAACCCCCCACATATAAAAAAATATATAAATATAAATGTGACGTGCACAAAGTCTTTGAAACTCTCCTGTCGTAAGTACTGGTCCTCCACTGAAGTTTAGCTGTCTCAGGGTCTTGTATTTCTGACATTTCAATGCCTCCCCATCCTCTCATATTTTCTTAATTTTATTTAAATGTAGAATCTTTTAAATGCAGTCTTAAATGCTAGGTTTCCTTGAGACAACTTGCAATTTATTTTGTGTTTGATTTTCAGGCATCTTTAATAGATGCTCCCTGCATTTAACCAAAGTACACATCACTGAGAAGACTGAATTTAATACTTGAGAACAGAGACAAGCACTCAGAAAAAGATATTTCAGTGGCAAAGAGGATACTGTAAATGATCTGAGGAGTCTCAGCTTTTTCTGTGTGACCATCAGTTAAGAAAGTATGTATGTACGCAAATACTACAGTTTAAGCATTTCCAAAGCAGTTAGGTAATTTCTAGAGTATAAGTCCTGTTTTCAAAAGTCATATAATAACTTGGATGCAAACTTTCATTTTGCTCATGGCTAACTGTCGCTCAACTGTTAGCCATAGGCTTACCACAGACAAGCAGGTTTCCAGGCTAATGCGTCTGCTTCTGAGAACACAGTGGCCTAATTTTTATTACATCGACAACCAGCCTGTGATTGGGTGTTAGATAACAGCAAGTTATAAACATAGGTACTATGTATAGTTTCTGACTTGACCAAACTGTATAGCTAGATTTTACATAATTCACCTATAGTTATCTTCTTCAAGAATACTTCTGAATACAGATAGGATATGGATGGGGCAGAGTCAGCATCTCCTTACTGAGTCTGCACGCTTCAAAAAAGTGACATACAGTCTCCATAGATACATGTGGCCTTTGAGCACATGGAGGAGAGATAAGCATGCTTTAAAATGATCTACACGTGCTGCAAAAAGTTTTGGGAAAAACGCTGAGTATGGGAAGTTTATTTTGATGAATATATCAGGGACAGACATTGCATGTGTACTTCATTTTCACAAAAAGAGAAATATTAATTTATTTTTTTTTTTATTTAAGCAAATGGGAAACCAGTGGCCAGCAACTACAGCTTCCCTCACAGGAGGCAGTGTCACCTCTTCCTGTCAACCTGTTAATGCTAATACATCACTTCAGAGTTATGGCTCCAAAGCTTCTGAATACTCCACATAGGCCAGCTTCTGTTTTTACTGGGGCTCTGTGCAGTCATACAGCTTCCGTTCAACAGTGTCAACACTGGCTTCTGGGGCTATTTTTTAAATGCTTCGCATTGTCACAAATCAGCCTTTTGTTCTCCTAATATAATCAGTTTAGCAAGTGGAGCATTTAGATACTTCAGCCATAAATAAATAAGCAAATAAATAAATAAATAAATAAACAGTAGACACTCTGTCTTCCATTTATTGTGTAGAAGGATGAATTCATTGAAAGTATGCACTAAATAAGCAGAAAACTGCTATTGGTTTTGCTAGAACATGCAGGATAGACATAGTAAAATTAAACCACTGTCTCCTGTGGTTGCCAGGGGTCCTAGAAAGTCAACTTTATATGTGCATAAATAACTAATGCTTTGCTTAGTCATTTGTCTATCAGTTGGTCATTTCCTATGTATGGGCAAAAGGAAACAGTAGCTTAAGCATCTTATCTGCAGTTTAGATTTATATGCTGATTTAGATCAGTATGCACGCATATTGTAAAATTTCAATTTATGAATTTTCACAGCTCTTGTAAGGGAGTCATGGAACCTGTTCACGCAAGTCTTTACCCACAACACAGTCAACCATGGCTTCACGCCCAGTGTGGGCAGCAGCTCCAGGCTGTCAGCAGTGTTCCTAGTTGGCATTTAACAGGAACCTCAGTTCTGTGCTTAACGTAAGATGGCTGTTAGGAGGTAGTCTGCACAATCAGAAGGATCTTTAAAAGGGAATGATCAGAATCAATGTGCCTTACTGCAGTGAATCTTTTGTGAAGACACAAACTGATTCAATACAGACACTCAGCATTATCATATTACAGCAAAACTTTCACATGCTACATGTCCTTATGCTACCTGTCTGGTTCATAGAGTATTTTCACCTATCATATATATGTCACTCTTTGCAAAAGTGAATTTTTTCATTTGTTTGTTTAAAAAATGCAAGATTAAATGCATTGTCTGGGATGGCAGAGCGTTCTTTGACATAGCACATCAGAGGTTCCCTGGGATATTCACTGGAAACTTGAGAGTTGAGGCACTGGGATGGAAACAAGATTTTGTTTTTATCTGCCACAAAGGAAATCACTGTCTATGGCTCTTATTCAGATTGGACTGGCTTTATACTAGTGTGACTATATTAGCTTAACAGTAATTACGTGTGGGTAAGAAATACTGAAACAAAGCCCCACAGGTTTTACTTGTCTGGCTGAAGAAACAGCATTCCTGAGATGCCAAAGTTTTAAGCTACCTTTGAGCTATCCTCATCTGGTAGACTCTTCAACTAGCAAAATAACCAAGAGTAGCGTTGGGATCCTCCTGGCAGACATCAAGAGATAGATTGTCCTAATTTACCCTAATTAGTTAGTTTCTCTAACATTTCATGGGCTTCAAAACAACAATTCCAGAATATCTTCTAAGGTCTAGATTGCATATCACTCAATGCCACACTGATACCTTTCTGGGGTATTTTAGGAATTTTTTTTTTTAGGAATATTTCTATTCTTCTAGGAAATTTTCTGTAGCCCTCTGCCATAGTTGAAGGAGTTTCCTGGTATAGAATAGAAGTCTTCATCTTGCAGATTTTCCAATATTACAAAAGCTTAAAAATGTTAACACTGAGTTTGATAGGAAATTAAACCTGTTTGTGCATCAGCAATGTTTATACATGAAGCTAAAGCTTCATTTTAAAAGCATCACAGATTTCATTTGGAGTTTTAATTAGACTATCTATAGAAATAAAGCAATTGGGACTTATGCAAAATAATAAACCCATGATACGTTAGTTGTATTATTTCAGGCACTACTAAAGGGCATTATACTGATATTACACTGACAAATGAATTAGGAAAGATTTAAAGGAAATTAAAATCAGATTACCACTCTAACCTGTCTTATGCTATCTAACTGTTGCGTCTATTGACTTTCAAAACTCCATGCTAATTTTGACTAAACATGTTTGCAAATTTTTCATAATCCGAATAACTGAAAATCTGAAAGCTATGCTTGGTCACTATGGAAATAAAAAGCTTTATAATACTTACATATTTAGCTGCTGAAGTGGTCTGGTAAAGCAAATCAAAAAGAACACACTCCCCGCAGATGGAAACTCCAGACTTTCGATGTCAATCTGACATTCAAGACCTACTATTCACTAACTGTTTAGCCAGTATCATGCTAAGATATGGTGAAGTATCCATATCTGAGGACACTACGTGGTTCCTCCTGCAGTCGGTGATGCTGCTACGTGACATGAGAAGGAGTTCCCCTTTCAATAGTGGTAGTACCTGTGACAGTACTGACTGCACTGTCTGCTTGCTGACAGTACGGAGGGGATTTCACCTACCTAAAAAGAGGCAGCTACAGAGTGTCCCACCTTTCAACCACTTTGAGCTCCAGAAGAATAAGGGTCTCCTTATTCTGACAGCCCCATCATATCTGACAGCCCCATACGGATGTCCTGGGCAACTCAGGGTGTTTTAAAAGGCACTGGAAGCCTCTATTTAGGAAACTGAATTTTAGCCCAAATAGCACCATATGAGCAGCTCTGATTCTGGCCTAATTCTAATTGCAACCCTGATATGGGAGAGATTTCAAACAACAAAAAATGTGAATTACAACGTGAGATGCTAGAAAGGCACCACTTGTGAACAGGTCACACTGATATTCAGATAAGGTATTTCAAAACTTTTCATAATGTCATAAAGCTGACTGTATAATTCTATTCTGAAAAACTACCCACATCTGCAATATGTCTGTAGGCTTCTCTGCCACCTATGTGATACAGTAACGAAACACTAGCAGGAACAATGTCTTGTTGCCATACAGGACTAATACAACCACCATGTTATTTAAACACAATCGTCTCTCTCCAGTGCAAAAGTTCCTTATTTACTTACACTCTGATGACATCTTTCGTCTCAGAACCATTATATATGTACCCAGAATGTTCTATTATTTATGATCTAAACTCCTGATCTCTGATTTTTTGTTTCCTCTTGCCTAGAACCACAATGATCCTCATCATAACTAAGCACAAAGGAAACATAAATGCCTGGAAGGAGACCTGATTTCTTTACTGTCCTTAGATATAAATAACTACCAGAGACTGAAGCACATGATGCCAGAAAATTATGCATAATTCCTGCTAAAATAATGGACTCTCTTCCACTGAAGCAAAAGGGTAATGCTGGTTTCAATGGGACAGGACTGGATTGAGATGGAAGCATGGGAATTGATGCTAAATGCTTTCTAGCTTGTCCCCCAGTTTTATTCAAATTCATGAGAAAGAATGGTGTTAACTACAGGTAAAAAGTTAAGAAGATGTGACACATTCAAAAGTATCTTGGTTTTGTACCAATAATCTATTCTGTAATTTAGGAATGTCATTTGGAGAAGTTTCACAATACAAAAAGAGGATAGGGACACAGTGAACTTAAATTATGAGAATGATGAACTAAAAATAATTCAGAAGTAGGAAAATTTGGTAAGTGTAAACCTACTACAGCAACATTTAAAGACATATATGTCATCAAATCTTAGGGAGCAGACTCACTGAGGAATATCAAGAGTAATTTTCAAATATATTCCGCAGAGTTTAAATATAAAAGTACATTTTCCAGAAACAGTTTTTCTTACTACTGAGAAGAATAATCTGGTATACACCCATTCTTCTGAAGTTTATGCTACTGGCTCCAGTTTTATTCTTTCAGTGCCACACAAACCGAGTCTTAAATTTATCCTTTTGTTCTTAAGAGTTTCATGGAGTGATATTCCAGGCATTTATTTGGAAAAGATGAATTTTAAAAAAAGAAATAATATCCATTTCAACAGTACACTTATGCCTATCAATATCTAATAATTAAAGGAATATGACACAATTTGACTGTAGATTTGAAAAAGTTAACCTACCTTGTATTTTGTCTCTGTTGAAACCGGAGTCATTCATGCTTCTGTTTTCTTCTGTGTGTTGTTAAAATACTGCCCATTGTAAAAGAAGCAGCAAAAGAAATTAAAGATAAGCTAAAATAAAGAAGTTACTTTGAAACAGTAATAGCAAGAGGTACAAATATTGTAATAAATACAATAACCTCACAGCTATCATAGTGGTTATCTGAAATTTTATAGAAACAGGAAAAGTAACAAAACTCAGATTCTCTTACTTAGAATGTAATTCTCCTAATTAATTAGTTGTGTTAAGGAGAATACCTGTTAATAGCCTATGGCATATTATAAACAATGGGGCTGCTCTGATTCTCTTTCACAGAAAAAGGAACATAAACACTTATTGTCCGATTTTATTATATTTTGCTTTGTTTTGGTTTTTGCTTTGTTGTTATTTGGAGAGGACATTTATCACTCTGTCAATATTCTTTGGGTTCCCAATATGTTTTCTAGGATTCCTCTCTGAAAATTTTATAAAAATACCTCTTCCACCCAGGTAGAATAGAAAAAAACAAACAAGAAAAAAAAGAGCTTTTGGTAATTTTCTTATGGCCTGATATGAACTATTTAATTGCATATAGTTCACTTCACCTGTCCCTTCAGCCAGCTTAAACAGCTCAAAGACAAGCCGCAAAGCTGTTTCAAAATTTTCTAGAAATGCATAAAAATATTTAAGAAATAAATCCTCTTAAATAACAGAATATTAAAAGTAATATGAGAAGGAATAGGGAAAAGAGTAGCCCATGGGAAATACATTGAGTGATTCTTACAAGGTCATGGCACTCAGTAAGGTAAGTATAGATGAGGAAGATGAAAGGTGTGATTGAGCAAGCACACCTCTTTCTACATCAGCAGTACCCACTCTCACCACTTATTACTCAGTTCTGCATCTGAGATGGGATCATTGCTGTTTTGATGGAGTACTATGACCTTCCATTTGTCCAGGGAGGTTCAAGAGAGCATCTTCAAAGTGCTGTAGAAATAAATACATATAAATAACAATATCACTGAAAAATTACCTCACCTTTAATGAAAATTCCTTCCTGGGACTCTCTTCATCACTTTTGAGAATCTCAAATGTATATAGTGAATTTTAACTGTGGATGAAAAACAGTGGCCTGGAAAATGTGGGTGAAACTGTTACAGTAAAATGAAATGTAAAATGTGATATGAATCAAGTAGTCATGCTGCTGCAAAAGTCCATTGTGTAGCCTTACCCCTGCTGGTCTAAGGCCAGACAAGAAAAATCTAAATAATGTGCCTTTGTCTGATAAGTAGGTTGTCATTGTTAAAAGCTGAAGTTTAACTGATATATTACTAGTTCAGTCAATAAACCATGAAGAAACATTGAGACTTGCCAAAATAAACAGGAAACTAGAGGAAAGGTCATTCTGGCAAGGGGAATTGCAACCACCGATTCATGGACCACCTATTCCAATTATACCACCTACTCAAAAGATACAGACAGAGAAAAAAAACTGAGCATGCGTTCCAGTTTGCATGCTAGGCGAAGAAATCTAAACCAATTATTTAATAGAATAATAATGCATATCTATTAGAAATATTAACGTGGTAATGTTTTATGTATAAATAACCACGAATTTGGAGCTTTGGGTGTGCTGTCTTGGGACAGACACGCATATCTGTGCAAATACGTAATAAAATACCTCTGTTGTGTGTATATTGGTGTATTGCACACCAGGTAAATGAAACAATCACAAACCCTCCATATTTTTAAGGCATATTTTGGTTCCAAGCCTTAAAATGGCAACAGCCTTTCCCTCAAAGCATGAAAGTCCTAAAAAGTTAGATGGAGCATGTGTTGCTTTGTTCATGTCCACTACCAGATGCAAGCTGGTATCCTGTGTAGAAAACAGCATTCAGCAAGCAGGAGTATCTGCACCAGAGCATTTTGTGTAATGACAAGTGCACTGGATAAAACATGTCTACCATCTTCTCTGACTTGCCCTTGAAAGCTCCTCCTTTGATCTAGTCACAACAGATTTGCAGACAGAATTTCCTTCTGCTGGTTCCTCATGCTGAGTATACCTTGTGGCTATCTCCACGCACAGCATATGCTGAATCTGATGTACTTCATGACAACGTACTACATTTTGTTGATACTTCTCAGACAGGGCTTGTGACTTGAAAGGGGCTGCAACATGCTTACAGCAAGACGCCAGTGCACTTGCCAGCTTTGGGATTTTTTTTGACATAATTATAAGGAATTGGGGTCATAAAATTATTCTGGTTGATGGAACTGATGGAACACATCTAAGAAGCAGGTTCATTGCGATTTCTGAGGAAAAAAACACTAGGCAATATGCTGCTTATTACCACCATGAGTGGTATTGCAATTACTCGTATTCCACTTATCAGTATCAAATGGTAAGGGCAGAGAGGATGGGGGCATTACATCTGTCAAGTTATTGTGCAACTGAAGATTATCAGGAATCTACAAGCTGTCCTCTCTGGGTGACAGTGAGCAAAACCTGCAAAATTGTTAAGGAGAATTGCAAAACACAAAGCCTTCTTTCAGCTAACGTCCTACCAGAAGCCGCTACCAACATTAAATTAGCAATGAGAAGCAACAACATGCAAGTTAGACAGGTATGCACTGAGGCAGTGAGCAGGCCTTTTCATAGCATAGTGCATTTGGGCTATGCTGTAGTTGGGGTTTGCTAGGTGTGCTGCAAACTCAGGAAGTGCAACTTGCACCTCCTTGTGCCAGAAACTGAATGAGTCAGATACTTAAAGCTTCACTTTTAGCTTTGCTTCTGCCTCCTCATTGTTCTGACTAATATGATGTTATCACAGACAGCTAAATGTGGTGAACACCAGCTGCACAGCCTCTAGTTTAGAGCACAGCCAGGCTCATGCTGGTGTCAAAGCTAAAAACCACCCACAGTGTAGCGCTGCAGGCCACTCCAGCTAACTGTAAGCAGAGAAGTTATGAACTGCACTAAGAACACATAAATCGAGATACATTTAACAATACATCACACTGTACTGCTATCAAAGCATCAGAAGTCATTAGCGTCTCAATTTTTAGGCGTCTAATTTGAAACATCTTAAAGAGGCCAGAAGTTCAGAAGGAACTAAGCAGATAGATACAAGACTTCTAAAACATTAAAAAACTAATACCCCCCAAAACAAGAAAATTAAGATAGGCAGCAACTTAAATGCAAATCTAGATCTCTAAACATAAGGGAGAAAAAATTCCAAAGCAATATTCTGTATCATTTAGGCCCCAGATGTGCACACTGCAGTATCAGTGTCGTACATGTTAACTTGTTAGGGACTTGGTTGTGGGTAACAGGCAATAATGAAACTTCTGTCTTTCCTGAGACTCTCTATATAAAGACTTACTGGCAATTTTCATAGTCAGTGCACACATTTACAGAATCCAGGCTTCTTTCCAATGTATTCCATTATTTACTATAAATAACGTACTTAATGAAACATTTTTTATCAGTGGGTAGGACTTTTGTTTTTCTTCTGTTTATAAATGAACTTTAATAAGTGGTGAAATTAGTTAAAATAATTTAACGTTTGAAAGATTTAGTAACAGTTTTCTTTCCCTGTGCTCTCCCACGGAAAGCATGACTTGGCACTGGGTGATGACTGTTCTCCCTTCTGATCTTGTGTAAGTCAAAACCTTGGTCTGACAAACGATATTGCAAGAACAGTTATCTAAAACTGCCTGGACACAGTCTATGGCAGAATCGGGCCAAGGGATGTGATGCTAACTTTACCAAAGGTAATGAAGATTTGCCGTTGGCTATTGACAGAGTAAGATTAGGTTTGGTTCTGTAAAGCTGCTGTAACTATGGAAATTGAAGACCTCATCATTTAGTCTTACTAGTCTTACAATGTTTTGGTTTTTTTTCAAAAAGTGAGAATAAGGTCAATTGTGAGACCCAGAAGCTTCCCCGCTTCCCCAGAAGAACTGCAAGGAGAAAGACTAGGGTAATTTAACTTTGACACAAAGGTCAGGCAGGTATTTTCTGCACTATATTCTATACTCTCAGAATACTGCAGCTGGCAGCAAGGAACCCTCCTTTCTAACAGATGTCAAGAATATTTCTATAGGTATTGAAAGCATGGATAGTTTTCTGAGCCTGATGTGAAGACCAGAGATTCGAAGATTTACTGCACGCAATTTGTAACCTATTTAGAGGCTCAGGATTATTTGCCTCACCCGCCTATCAAGCACTACCCGCTTTTTGGGTCAAAGAGTCATCAAAATGGGGTCAGAGGACAAGCTCATTACTTCCAGTCTTCTCAGCAGTCTGCCCTAAGTGTGTCTCTTGCCTTCTCCCTGATGTAAACGGCATTGTTTGTGAAACCATATAATGTTTATAATGAATTGTGCATGCTACAGACGCTCAACAAGCATTAACAGCTGGTATTTTGTGCAACAAACTTTTATAGAATTCCAAGCATATAGACTAATTATTTGTTGAACAATAAACCCACTTTTTCTGTAATGGCCTTACCTATATCACCTATCAAAATTTCAATAAATTGGCAATTGCTGTATAATAAATTAATATAGGGATTAAAATATATTTTTAATCTCATTTGCTACATCTGAAGTAGCAACATTTTCAGAGGGATTTTGGTTAAAATAAATGTTAAAAAATAGCGTTTCCTTACAAATAATTCAGTATTTTGAGAAACCATAATGTGTCTGATTCCAGTGTGACCTGCTGATTTAATTGGTCTTACTCCCGATTCACACCTGACTGAAGAGTCCAGTATGTCACACCTGCATGTGACGTACCTTACTGAGCTGCTGCTTTTATCGGTGACAGAATAAGGCTAAAGACGCTCGAAAATTCTAGTTTCTACAGACCAAAGCAAGCAGCTGCGAAGGTAAAATCCTCTCGCCACGAACCCCGGCAGTACGGGCCTGCCCCGCGGGCCGGTACCCAGGCGGGCCTGGCACCCAGACGGGCCGGGCCGGGCCGGGCCGGCCTCCTGCGCCAACAGCCCCCCCTGGCGTGCCGGGCGGGCGGCCGCCACGGAAGCCTCGGCTCGTTCTCCTCCGGAAGGCCGGCAGCCGGGTGTGGAGGGGCTGCGGTGGCCGGAAGCAGCGGAGGGGCCCTCGCTGCGACAGCAAGAACGAGCGGGGAGCGCTGGTTCCGGCAGCCAGCGCTTCAGGGGAGCGGTGCCTCCACATGGGTGTCGTGGGGAAAGGAGCAACCGGAGGCGCTTATTATTTTTAGGGGCAGTAAAAAGTTGTGGTGACTTCATGCCAGGAAGCCTCATTAATACTAATTACAGCTTCTCATTACAGTCTCATTTCATCGCTGTTAAGAAATAAATTAAAAAATACAAACTCAGGGAACTGTCAGGTCAGTAATGAAATGAGCTGGGTAAAGTTTTTAAAGAAAATCTTGAGAAGTGGGTCTTCAATATTTAATCTTGAAAACAAAGACAGTGCACCTGAAGATACTAAGATGCTGAAATAATCTTGTCTCAAAGTTAGGAACACATTAATTGGGTGAAAAATCATTTCAGAACATGACCAAAAAGTGCTTCCAAAATGACACTTATAAAGGTTAACAATTATTTTCTTTCTTAACACATCAAAAATAAAGTTGTATTAAAATCATATTTGCATTCCCTATTAATGCAACTCCACATATGATCAACTAATTTAAATTAGAGAACGTTTAATAGGAGGGGTTTTTTTCTTTTTCATTCAGTGTGTTCAGTGCCACTTCAGCTGTAGCCATCGCAGCAGCAAAAGGGGCATCTCCAAATATCGGCCAGGTCCTCTGAAGCTACTGACCACTAGAGCTCAACACTCCATTTTGAAACCACGGAAAAGTTAACAACTAATTTTGAATGCCCCAGGAGCCAGCACATTCTCTCTCAGAAATAATAATCTTTATTACTTTCTTATTAGCTAAAGGGAAAGGAAAACAGCATTTGGGAAAACATAACCAACACATACAGGCTGGTGTGTGTGATGACATTACTATATGTTATCCTGGCAGCAATCTATTACTTCTCTCTCCCCATTTGATAACATGAACAGTCAGTGGACAATGTCCCTTTCACACTTTGCTCCTCTACTTTTTGCTCTCTGTCACCCTCCCTAAAACACCGCACAAACGAACCAAGCTGTAAATAGTTTGTCAAATTCCAGAGCCTGGGACGTGTTTACGCCAGCCTATCTCTATTGGGACGGAAGTGCAGAGCTGCTGCAGCAGCCACAAAAGCACTGTCTCTCACATCCCTCTGTCCCTCCATTACCTTCTTCTTCATGCTGGAGGAGATTTTCAAGTACAGACACAGGCAGGAGGCCGTACATTTCTGAAGAGCATTCCACCATCTCTTCTGTATCATCTCTTAGCGCGCTGTTTCACTCCATTCTTCAAGTTTCTGTGCTACTTATAGCAATTACAACTCGAGTGACTCATTGCACCGCAATCCTTGGAGTCACTCCCCTGTACAAGAAAATATAAGCTGCTCCTCCTTGCTAAGAGATCTACTTTCTGCTGGTACTTGAGTAAGGCAGCTGCAACCCAGAACTGTCACCCTACACTTCTTGTTACGTAGCTCTGTTAGCCTTTAGTGACTTGGTAAGAAAAACAAATATACAAACTCATATTAATTTGAACTAAAATGCTCACAGTGATGCACTCAGTGCAAGGCAGTGACTTGCAGGTAGAGAAAGCCTGTTGCCCTAAAAGCTGAAGGCTGCAAAATTACCTGCACACGCATTGTCTTTCAGATTCCCTTGGACTGACAGCTTCTCCACCTACCCATGTGAAGTTCTGCATGGCAACAAGGAAGGGAAAGAAAAATACTAAACTAAAAAGTGAGATAATAAAAACATAAACTAGAAAAATATGCTAAAAAGAAGCTCAGCAGCAGAATAAGAAAACAAACTTTCCATTGAAAACAGTAACAGGAAGCTAGCCAAGAAACAATGGTCCTGTTATATTTTGGAAACTAGAAGTGGAGTAATTATAGGCACATCTTGTTTAATCAGTAAGTATAAGAAGTATTTTCTACTACCCTAATTATGGACTTAGTCCTGTAAATCATTACTTACATAAGCAGTTTGCACTTACAAGGAATACTAAGTGTTTGGAAGATGTTTATGCTTATCTTTAAAAATTTGTTTATTCATAGACTGAAACAAAACAGCAGATTGCAACATCTGATTTTGAAAAAGAGATGGATACAGATTGCATGCAAGTATTGTGGCAGTCTCCTCTTAAGGTGAACACCATAAATACTGAAAAAAATTTGGTTGAAAATAAAAAAGTTATCATTTAGGCACATGCCTTTTAAAACTGAGGATCAGTCTGGCAAATACCAACATGCAGCTGCTCCTGTGTTCAACATTAAGAACAGTGTATTTTACTTTGAGATTAGGAGTTATTTTTAATCTTAACTGCTGGGCCTTTATTGTTATTTTAAAATGTGTCTAGATACCTGTAAATATTTACACACATAAATATTTTACAATTCATATCATTAAGGATCACTTTTAAAAACAGTGCACTTGCAGAAAAAATATCAATATGAAAATATCTCTTATTACACTGCTAGTCATATAACATTTATGTTAAACACAAATTATGATATATTCCTTTTCAGAAAAGATTTCAAACTCTGATAGTATAATTTGATGATTTACACATGCAAAAACGGAAAGCAAACTATTTCATTATGCTCCACTAGATGGAGAGAGAGCATCTTTTTGTTGCTAGGCAGATTCTGAAAACAATTTCATTCTACATCATTTAAAGCAATAATGTCAAATTTGGAAAAAAAGAGAACACTTTAGTCCATTACATTACCAAATACGAAGTGATTTCTAAAATCTTAAAGTCCTGAAATCTAAAATCTCATTGCTGCTAGGTTACTTTCTGTGATCATTAGGTCTGCATGGTGAACACAGATAATCTAATTTCAACCATGGCTCAATTAATTTTTTTACTTCTATTTACCATCAATACCATATTGATTTCTTTATACATGGGTGTTAACATATTGATTAAAAAAGTCTAAAATAAATAGCAAAAGTAACAGAAATGGTAATATTGAAAAACAGTGACTAATTTGACAATGAAGCAAAATTACCTATATTGTACTTCCCGTTCTGTATAGAATGGGAACCATTCTTACAGGTACTGCATGGTTTTCACTGCTTGCTTAGAAATCAGAGCATGCATGCAGGCCTTCCACCCAACAGGTCACCCTCTATCTCAGAAGTTCAGAGAAGTCTTACCTCCCCAAAGACAATTTGACACTAACTGCTCAGAATTTGTGGATGTTTCCTTTTCATATAAACCCCCTCATGATCCAGACCGTGATATCCTCACAAATGATCTATCACTTTTAGTCCTACGGACTATTGATCCTGTTGGTTTGCAGTTTGTCATATGGTAAGCAAACAAGCGATAGTGATCTGTGCGTCCCACACAGCACGTGGGAACTGCTCCAGCTCACAAAAGCATGAGACCCTCGGTCTAGCTTTAGAGACTACTGAACAAGACCAAGTTTCTGATGCATGTAATGTCTTTTGGAAAGCAAGTGCAGGATGCCCAGTACCTGTGGGACTACCATGAACAGCATATAATCAAAGGTTAAAATGCTGAGTTCACTTAGAGCTCACTGGACAAATGTACTGCAGAAAGGGTAAAAAGAAATGTTCGGGGAGGGGTTCATATGTAGATTGGCATAGCAATAATGTAGCACTGAAAGTTTAATTGACTTTGCAAAGTTGCAGATATTTCTTTATATACTGAGATACGCACAAACTAAGCACAAGGCAACAATTGTTTAGTTTGTGCGCGTATTGATTTCAAAGAAGCCCTCTGTTTACTGCTGGAGAATGAAAACTTAACAAGGAAACATAACCCAGGCCTTAATATAAATGTTTGAATTTCATTTTGAAGTCTACAAAATGCTAAAAAATAAAAGAAGCATAAAATGTATTTCTATTCTGCATTCCTGTTTGTATTTATTTAAATTTTCTAAAGATCTTGAGGCAGTTTAATAAAGATTGAAAAATGATGGTCCAAGGATTACATTCCTACTCCCTATGTCTGTTTAGGGAAAACTGTGGCTGTTGAAAACATGAGTGCTACGTAGACAAAGATTAAAAAAAAAACCCAACAAAACAAGCAAGTGACATCAGAACAGTTACTGAGAAGGAAGGAATGACTCTATCTTGGAAATGTAATGTCAGCTTTTGTACAAATAGTTCTGGCTGAACCTCACAGCAATCTCTGTTACAGGTTCTCTGGGTTTTTTTTGGCCTAATGCAGATCAGTCACGCTCTGGCCCTCCAAAAAGGCCCGTGCAGCTTCAGAGAGTATGGCAGCAGCAAAGTCCAGTGAGAATACCCGGGCATCTTCTGGCAACCGGGGAATATCTGGTTCAAGTACTGATGCAGATGACCTAATGAGATTTGACCCAGTAATTGCACAATGCAATTTAGCTGCGAACTGAATAAGTTACCTACTGTAACTTGGCTAAAATATTTACAGCTGTTGTTCCAGTGGTGGACAGTGTATGCCTCTCCTCCTGTCTCTAATCATTGTTTACTTGCTGTGTTCTCATGAATCATAATATTACTGCAGTTCTTGTGTTTAAAAAATACCTTTTCTGAAAAGATGTTGCTTTGGGATTTTATACACATCAAGTTATTACAATTTTTTATGTGAGAATTTCATAAAAGCTATGATATTTCAGGAACTGTTTATCAAAAAAAAGATGCAATACTTTGGCAGTGGTGCTACAGAGAATAAAAAGGGAAACAGAAAAGAAAACCACACAGTTCAAATCCATCTCAGAAGAACTCAAAGTTTGCAAGCACAAATACTGTTTTATATAATATTTTCAAAATGTTTACAGATCAGGAGATTATTTTGACCTAAAAGTCTGTCAAGATAAACATAAAGCAAGTTACAGAACAAAGCTAGCAATATATTTAAAAAACTATGCTTAATCTGCAGTAAAAACAAATGTATTGGTTTAGAGAAGACAAATGCAAAACATTTACTTCATACCCACTGGAGTAAAATATTTCAAGAATGAAAATTTAGAAATCAACCACACACAGATTAATACTGCGATTTGAATGCCACAGACTGAAGGACTAATCCCTGGTACCACGGAAATCAATACTTCGTATTAACTAGTTGACTGCTAATTTGACCTTACTGGAATTTGCAGATAATTTGGTATATTTGCAACAGGTGCAACCCATGACCAAGTCATACAATTCTCACTGAACGCTCTGATACTTCTTTCATGCACAGGTTTGACCCAGAGGAGGAAGTAACTGCAGCGCAACTCTGAGTCATATCATAGGGTCCTTGAGTTCTTTCTCCTAGTACGGTACTTCTGATGTTTAACCAACTGCAACCACGCCCTTACGCTCACACGTTTTTAAACCAGAAAAGCAAGATATCAGCCTGTGCAAAACATGTTAGTGTTACAATAGCACTTACTAATAGGATTTTTGATAAGATTGTTTTACCTTCTCAATATGCAACTTGAATTGCTAATGTACAAGGTTGGAATTAAGTAATGCTGCAAAAAAGGACTGATCTTCCTTTGTTCTGTGAGCAAGTGCCATTTCTCCTGTGCTGTGACTTTCTGAAGCAGGGAAATAACTACAAGGAGTTGCAGAACATCCATTTTCCCACTGGCTTCTTCATCTATGACCTGGAAACCCAGATTTGCTGCTGTTGCCACCCCTGAAGGACTTAAAAGTCTGTAGGTGGCAGCTGTTCAGTTCAGAAGCAGAAGCCATTATACATACTCCTACCCATCCAGCGTCCCCTGCCAGTTCTTTAGGCTTCTCCAGCTCAGTGTCCTTTTCGCGCTCCCCTTCCCTCTTCATTTTTGCTACACTCCCCTTTTCTGTTGGCAGGAAGAACCTGGCCCCAACTCCTCATGTGTGGAATAGCAATATTCAGTTTTACTGGGGGAATTTCTAACGTGAATCTTGATGAGACACTGATGGAACAGCCAGACCACTCTGAGGCAGGATTGTTAACGTCTTCAGCATCCTCATCTGCTGAGGACCATCCTTTTGTCCTTTTATTAATACGCTCCAGGAAAGTTTCACATCTCTCACAGGATTCACATAATAGTTTTTTGGACATGGTGTCCATTAAGGATCTAAGAAAATTGGACAGGACCTCCTGATCCCTCCCATATCTGTAGCTGCTATAATGCATCAGCTCTTGGAGAGGGAAGAAAGAGAAAAAACAAGTAGTTAATGTCCAAGTCAAAATCTCCATGCCAGCAATGATAAAAATGTTGCTTTTTCTTCCCCTTTTGAATTCCATTCCTATGGTCTATGCTGGGTGAACTTGAAGATAGCAAGTCAGTTCATTCTTTCCCATTTGGGTAAGAGTCTGCAACTATCATGCAAGGAGGCAGGGGAATTGCTGAAAATGTTCATGCTTGCTTAGGGTACTCTTTGAGAATGTTGGTTTGTGGTAAATCCACCAAAGATACCAAGGAGTCTCTTCAGAAAGGCAGAGGGAAAACAAAAAAAATATGCATTATTTCTGTTTGGCAGTTTGGAATTGCCAAAATGAAGAGGAACCACAAGCTTTTAGAGCGTCATAAGAAAGCTGTATTACTATACAATTTCTATGCCAAATTAAAATATTAAGTTAGGCTTGTTTTCCCTGTTCTTCCTTTTTAATCCAGGACCAATGTAACATGCCCTTCCAAATGTAGAGAATTCTTCAGTAGCCCAAAGAGGTTACTGAAAGAAAGAGGAGGTGAAATATTTAAATACCATAAATTATCTTTCTTTTTAACAATAACTTTGTAGCAAGAATTGAACAGGTTATTTGGTGATACTTTGCACTGGTTAAAAGTTCAGGGATCAAACAAAACTGTCAACAAGATGCTTTTTCAGTTCTCTATCTTGATCAACTAAACTGTTATTTCAAATCTTTATTTCCTTATCAATCACTGCAGTACTACCATTTCATGGGAAGCAGGATGGCAACTTAATAAGAGCTTTAGGGAAGAGAGTAATCAGCACTACAGCAATAGTAGACGAAAAGTGCTGGGAAGTTAAATCAGCACTTTATATTTTCATCAATACACATTTTCAGAGGGCTTATCAATCTTTAAGTTGTCCAGTAGAGCTGCCATTTTGAGCAATGGGGATTAAGCAAGTGGTTAAAGCCCAAGGTGAGGACAAAGCTGAAGAGTACGGTCTGGATGAACAAACTGCTGGATGGATTGCTGGGCTTGAAGGGTAGTAATCAATGGATTGATGTTTAGTTGGTGGCCAATGCAAGCAGGACACTGTGGGGTCACTACTGAGGCCAGTATTGTTCATTACCTTCATTGTAAGTCAGATGATGACACAGGATGCACCTGCAGCAGATTTTCAGACAATATTAACTTAGAAGGAGTGGAAAACAAACCAAACAGTCGAGCTTCAGTTGAGAGGACTTTGAGAAACTTAAAAATTGGGTCAACAGAAACCTCATGAAGTTTAACAAGGACTGCAAAGTTGTGCATATGGGGTTGAATAGTGTCAGGCACCAGTGCAGGCTGCCTGAGCAGTAGACCAGCTGAAAAGCATATGGTTGTCACAGTGGACACTAAGGTCAATATGAGCCAACAGAGCGTTTTCATTATGAATAAAGTGAACCATAGAGATTAGGAAGGGAGCATGGACAGCAGATGAATAGAAATTATTATCCCTTCTTATTCAGTGCTAGTGAGTCTATGCCTGGGATAATATGTCCTGTTTTAGGTTCCCCAGTTCAAGAAGGACGTCAAGAAACAGAAGAGGGGCATGCAGAAGGCTGATGAGATGGTGAGTGGCCTACAGCATGACTTGTGAAGAAACATTGAAGAAGTTGGGCTTGGTTAGCCTGGCAAAGAGGAGAATAAGACGACATCTGATAACAATCTACAACTACCTGAGAGGGAGTGGCAAAGATCATTGAGCTGAACTCTTCACAGAAGTAGCAAACAGTAAAACATGGAGCAAAGGCCACAAATTGAGTCACTGGAGTTGTGACTGGATGCATGTGATTGTGCATGGATAGTGCTGCACAGGAATACACTGCCCAGAAAGGCTGTGGAGTCTCTGTCCTTGAAGGCAGGCAAAGCCATGGCTGACCACAGCTCACAATCCTGCTTCCAGTGCAAGGCTGGACTGGGTGGACCCCAGAAATCCCCTCCAACCACCACTTCTATGACTGTAAAAGTCTAAGCCCCCAATGGCCCCCAGAGAGAAAACAAAATTGAGTTACCAATCCTGCTCCTGCCTTCCTCTCTCTTTCCCTCCCTCTATTCTTCTCTTTAAGTTATATTATGACATATAATTATGACATATATTATGACATAAAATTACCATCATGTTTAAGGGACTAGTAAAAAGTCCTTCATTTTCAGTGTTCAGTTCAGTTCCTCTGCTTGCCGTTCAACCATTTTATAGTTACGATTTCTAAGGCACCAGAATCTGTCAGACTTTCTTTACATCTTATTTTACTGGATCAGGCACTTTATGCATCTTTGCTAAAAACTGCAAACTTTTTCTGATACCATTGAATTGTCCTTTCCATTGTTACAAAACGAATTTTTTTCATTACTGAACATCATTTATACCCTCACGGCGAGATCTGCACAATTTAATAGTTAAAATTCAAATAGATCCACACATACTCATCTTCCCATGACACAACATAAATCAAAGATTTTAGCGCAGAACCACAACGACATATGAACCAGAACTGCTGAAGCAGTATGACACAGCTAAGTGAATTCTCCATCAATTCAAACTATAAAAACAGAATCTCTGTTAGCACAAGGATTTAAGCACGCAGGTGACATCTCAAGTACTAGAGGGAACATGGGTTAACAGCCAGTCAAACATATCTATTTTTAATATTTTATGATTAGTCATCCCACAATCCCAGTAAATCTGTTTCTGTGGTAGGTTTAATAAAGTATGTTAGCCTGTTAGATGATTCACAAATCAAAATGTATGCGTCTCAAACTTGGGTAATAACACTAGCCAATAAGCAGCAAATTGCAAGTGTCAAGTCTCTATCATTAAACCTTTTAAGAAACCAGACTCCAGCCAAAAAGCTAATGCCAAAGTTAAAATCTGTGATATGAATGCCCATACACTGTTGGGCAAGGTATCGCAAAACACAAAGTAATTGGGAACATGTGTGTATTAGAATGACGCACATTTGCAATGCAATACCATCATCTTTTAAAATGGGAGATCTAGTTTTGTTTACAAAGGAGAAGTAAATGAACCCAATCACAAGTCTGTGACACAAATCTAGTTGTTTATTCTGGAAAAGGATTATCTTTTTAAGACTACAATGCAAAGTAGTAAAAGATTTACGTAAAGACTGAAGCTATAGCAGTAGCCCATAGTCTGCCACACACTTGAACCAAAACAAAAGTGTTCCATATCCATATATTTGATGGACTATATATATAATGGAACAGAACATTAAACTTTTATGAAAAAATAGATGAGATTTGCATGTGGAAACAGCACACAGGCCAAAGAATATAGTCAAATAAAAATGTAGAAAAAAATATAAAAAAAGCCTCAAACACGTATTTTTAACCCCCCCCCAATAATTATCTTTTAACAGATTCTGAACCACCATGTTATGCACATAGCATGTAAAACAACACAAAAACATTCCTGGTGGTCTTTCCTCATTTCCTCTTCTCTCAAACTACTTCTTACATCTTCTTGAAAATCTGTTACTTATGCTACTCAGTGCACTGCTGTAGGACACCAAGGTTCTCTGATGATGAAGTTTTGTACAGTGGTATACAATCACTTCAGTCGGGGTAAAGTCACTGCAAATAGTCAAAGCAATGTATTGCAGAATGTATACCTCATTACTGTCAGATTATTCAGAAAGATGCAACTGACGTCCAGATACTACTTTGAAAAACCAGGAGTATGTTTCTGCAACTCTTTTCTTCTCCTAAGGGAGGAATATTTTTTGAAGCTTATTTATTGCACAAATAAGGTACTCTACAATGAAGCTTTCAAGCTTCCTTCTTAGGGTGGCTTGGCTACATAAATTCAACTAGCCTCTCTGAAGTAAACATAATCCAACGGCTATTAAAATCTTGGTACTGGCTGCTTTTATTGGATTATATCCTCTAACTCTCTCAGATGTAAATTTCCGGCGATAACCTGTGCAGCTATAAACTTCATTCAGCCACAAGAGTGTGCATGTGAGAGGATTGCAAATCTCCTCCGCCAAACCAGAATTAGCCGGTATCGCAGGAATGAAAGAGCGTGGAGATTTGAAATTGCAGGGAATGGAGACAAGGCGGTGCAGAACACGAGCTGCCTGGGGGGCAAAAGGCCCAAGACCAGTGCCAGACTCTTACAGAAAATAAGCCCGGGGCGGCGAGCAGGGACGAGGCTGAGCTAGCGCGGGCGGCTGAGCGGAGCCGGGCGCAGGTGGATACCGGAGCCTGCAGCAGCTCTCGGGGCGCGGAGCAGCGNGCCGCCGCCGCAGCCCCCGCGGGCAGGGGAGGAGGCTGCGCCCGGGCCCGCGCACCCGCCCCTGCGCCGCGGGCCCCGCGACGAGTGCTGCCCTGGTGGCAGCGCCAGGCTCGGGGGATGGCAGCCCTCCCCGTCTGAGCAGTGTTTTGCATAGATTAGCTTAACTTTATGCTGGGGAGGGCGTAACATGTAAAGCTCCCAGATTTATTATCTTTGGGGGAAAAAGTACATCCCCTGCCTTCGCGCTGCTCTAGGAACAGTCTGTAACCGCGTACAAAACGAAGGCACAGCGCCTGATGCAAGCTGCCCATTCCCTTGACACCAAGGGGAGAAAAATGTTTACTATCTGAGCCTGTTCCTGCCGTCCCCGGGGACGTGCGACCACTCGTGAGTCACGCTGAGGCAGAACATCACCGAGGGGTCTGCCAGAGAGGTCTTCTGAGCAGGGCCTGGGAAACAGCCCTCAGGGGCAGAGAGCAGCAACCCGAGTCTGGAAATTGAACCACTGCCGACTTCATGCCAGCTTGTGACCCTGGCAATTAGCTTAGCATTTCAAGCGTTTAATTTCCCTGATTTTCTCTTCCTTGCTGGACATGCACAGTTACGCACTGTGGCTCTTTTCTGCAGAAGTGGCTAGTATGCACATCTCCAATGAAGTCATTGACAGTTGAAGTGCTCAATGTATTGGCAAGTTGGACTGCCAAAACTTATGACACCCCAAATAAACTATGTTTTTAACAATGCTTTTTCTGTGTGTCTTCAAAAGACAAATACTTACGCGCCATGTCTCCTGGGAATACTGTGATGCTAAACTCATTACTATTTAGAATGTATTTATGAGTTATCCATTGAAAATGCCTTTAAAGTACGATTTTATTCTATGCTTTTTAGCACTGAGGCAATCAGGTACTGGAAGAGGTTACCAAAGTATATGTAAATTATTCATCATATGGACTTTTTATATCAGATCAGATGTTTTTCAATGATCCAGTTCAACTACAAGCTAGAGAGCCATAGCTCCACTTGGGTACAGGGAACCTGGGTGGTTTGCTGCTACCTTTGGTCTTATTACAGCACCTGCATTTGTCCCTAAAATAGCTCATGAGTCAGATTTTCAAAAAAGCTCAGCATCTTTGTGGGTACTAACATTTGGGCCAGTTTTCTAAGAGCTCTCCATACTGTGTGTGCATACAATATAAAAAGGTTTTCTGAAAAAAAAAATCTAGTCCTTCTTCAGCTGATCGAACGAGAATCCAGATTCTCCCGCCTTTAAATGCAGTCCCTTGTGAGGGGCTGTATTCAAACACCATTACTGTGAGCCCTCACTACCTTGCTCCTTTGGGAAGAATGGCTGGCTTCACATATCAGCTGCTGTCATTTTCATTGCAGTTTCTCTAGGATTTCACAATTGCAAAGAGCCCTTTGGGCTTCTCTGCCTTCCATAATGCTGCGTTCTTGGCAGTGCTGTGGTGTGGGAAGAAGGCTGAGGGCAGGTAAGTGCATTTCTCCTGGGTGCAATAGGCCACAGGGAGATGAGGCAGTAGTGGGGAGAGGATCCAGACATCCAGTCCTTGCTTTATCCAGAGCCTGAGAGCTTGTGCAGGTACTGGAAATGACCTTCCCTGCTTTTGAGTGTATTCACTCTGAACTTGTGATGTTAGTGGAAAGTTAATAGTATAAAAGTAATAATAAGCAAGAACCAAGTTCAAAGGGAAAATAAATGCATTTTCTGAAGGTTTGTGGGGGTTGATGCAAGCATGACATTAACTTGCATCTACTCAATCTAAGCCCGTTCCGTCAGTAAGATTGCAAAGATGAGTGTCATATCTTTGCATCTCAATGTAAATTACTTTTGCTTTAAATAATTTAAAATATATAAAAGACATAACTATTTCCTGTCCAAAGAAGAATTTTTTTGTATGCAGTATCAGTATTCAGGTGCATACAAAACCAGTCAAAAGCATGAAAGAGAAAGGTGAGGCTCCACATTTAATTCTGACTCTGAATCTTCAGTTACGTAATTTTGTATTCCATTATCTAAGATGTACTGTAATATCCATCATACATTTTCATTAATCTTATACAGAGTATTTTTAACAGCTTGCAATTTTCCTTCATTCTGTTACTTCTCATTATTTGCCATTAGCATGATTATTCACTGTCTTTATTGCCTTTATGCAGTTAGTATTTTACTCTCTTGTGAGTGGGCTGAATCCTCCATAAGTAGTCATATAAACTACATCAGTGAGGGATCTAGTTCCAAGTACATCAACAGGAAAGAGTTGAGATGTCACCTTTAAGATCTACCTTCTGTAGAGGAAGGATGAAGTACAATTTTAACTAAGGCTGTCCCAGGCTGTCCTCCTATGTTCAGAAAAAAGTCTGCACCACCGCATGGCTCTGACTTGTTCCCCTGCTACCGTTCCTCTCACCATGTATACAGTTCTGCCTCAAACACCCTGGAGGATCTCTAGAAAGACCTCTAAGCATAAAACTGTTTGTCTCTGCCTCTTGATTGGGAAAGAAAAAGCCAGTAAGCCATTTCAGTACGTGTTTCCACTGGCACCCAGGTGGGGGACTCATCAATTGGTCCCAGCTTATCTGCTTGTGCAGCAAGTGTTAAGTGTGCACAGTTCTTGTTCTTTGTCACTGTGTCACCAATACCTTCCATGGCCAGGTTAGGGCTAGTGACAACTTAGGCCGTAAAGAGTATCCATCTATGAAAAATTTGATACCAGGAGTACGACGTATTTTAGCTCTGATTCACTGTACGAGGCAAATCAGTGCTCTTGGAGGAACCTACATGTTCAAGATGCCCTAGTTACACATAATTACCTGTAGTGAAAGTAAGTGGTATGTGGCACTTAACTACAAAGGGAACTTACCCAGCAGCCCGTCTGGAGATGTTACATATATCGGCAAGTTTTCACTGGTGTCTGCGAAAGAAATGGTAGCTTTGACCAATCAGCTCTGACTCCATCTGCGCATTAGTAGGAAGTACTTCAAGGCCTTCTCTGTATCTTTGTCTAGCAATAAGAAAAAAGTAAATAGTTTGGAAAGGTAATAACACTTGAGAAGCAAAATATACCTATGTATTTAAAGACAACAGCCCAAATTTTCAGTTAGTACAGGATCTGAGTTACTCCATTCACTGCCAGTTTTCAGTAGCGAGGAGCTAGCCCTGAGGCACACCTTCTAAGGGCTCACAGAATACATAAGGAGCTTTTTTAAACAATTTTTGATAACTTTCTTCTCTCTTTTGACGGTTGTGAAGCTGATGGCTCTTTTGATTTCTCTGGAGAAGAAAAGAAGACAAAAAATTACCATCTCTGGTAATTCGTGTCATTACATTTCTAGTCTCCATGGAAACCTATGTGGTGCTCCAGTCGGGTAACATTTCAGTATGTTGCAGCAGAAACCAAATAGAGGGAAGACTGAGTTCTGCACCTTGGCTGTTAATCAATTAAAAATGAGTTTGAAATTATTTATATGTTGTGTTGCAATCTTCACTTAGACTAACAATGGAAGAAATCAAAGTAATCAAATTAAGATATTATAGCCCGATCCTGCATACTCCTATGCACATAACTCTACCACTCAGTTTGATTCTGATAGATACTGACATTAATTTGGAAGAATTCTTGGGGTTTAGTAGGAGTATATGGATTAATACTATGGAAAGTGAAAGCATAATAGCAAACTGTTTGTCAAGTTGACTCTAATAAAAAGGTTGCCAGAGAGGTAGTAACAATCCCCTTGTTGTAATTTATGTAAGCAAAGCATTTTGAAAATCAAGAACCTTAAATCTTTATCTTTCTCTGTCTTCACTCTTGTTCTTCCACTGCTAAGGAAGAAATACATCTCAAAACTGGTTTCCTCTGAAAAGATATGGTAACTTCATCTACCTGCCTCTTCAGGATTTCCTTTTTTTATTCCAAGCTTTATCAACTTGAACACAAAGGCACATAATCTTACTGGGACAGCAGAAGGTGATACAGAGAAGGAATACACAGAGAGAGACCAGTCTTTCTTTGTGACCGCAGTCAACCCATGAAGAGTGAGTGCTCTCAACCACCTACAAGTAAGTAAAGTATATAACAATGGAAATAAGGCAGCCTACTGTCAATCCGTAAATACCCTTGCATAGACAGCCATGATAATAAGGTACACAAAGAAATAAATACAGAATTTTCTAAGCATTTTACAGTTGAACAATGAAACCCCAGTATTCACTTTACAACTGCACTAAACCACAGTGGTGAAATACGGTAGTGATTTATGCTGTTCACTGTAACCAAACTATAAAATCTGATCGTTTTGTATGTATTTTGAACGTATTACTGCATTTGTTTCAGAATACTGTGGAGAAAATGTATGCTAGCAGAGAGGATATTGGATATGATTTCGGAGATGACTCAAAAGTTGGAAGTAAGCCAATTAAGCCTAATCCAAACATTGATGGAGGATGGGCTTGGATGATTGTACTTTCCTCTTTCCTTGTGCACATACTTATCATGGGGTCCCAAATGGCCCTTGGAATACTCAACATGGAATGGCTTGAAGAATTTAATCAAAGTCGTGGCTTAACGGCATGGGTTAGCTCCCTCAGCATGGGCATTACACTTATTGTAGGTATGTTCCAGCATAATTTATTTCAAAACTACACAGATTTTTAGAATATGTTTGCCACTCATCCTTCAAGTATTTTCTTACAGTTTTCCATTTTACTAGCAGAGCTGCACAAGTTCTCCTGAGTTGCCTTTTTAAAATCACCAGGAAAAATTTTACAACTTAGAGGGAGGAAGGGAACGACAGGGAAGATTATAGAGAAGACAATTACTCCAGGAGACAGCATAAGCAGGAAAGGATGCCTATGACTTCAAGGTCTCTCTAGAATTAAGAAATCAGATGATCTGTGAAACTTGTGGTCTATCCCTTACTCTATCTGGGAGGAGAAAATGTTGAATTTGGACTGTTTATATTTCAGTTTGGCAGCTGAACTAAAACTTATTTTTTAAGTTATGGTTAGATCAACTCAAAATAATATTTTGAGGAGTATACTTGTGTATATAGGTGTATGCACACTTCTGTGTCCCTAAATTAAGGTCGGAAAAGTTGTGTTTAGGTCTGCCTAAAATATTCCACTGGAAACAAAATGTTTACTTTCTAGTTACTTGTGAAAAAGGCCTGCACTCACACAGCATTAGTATTGGGAACAATGATTTGAGTTTCCTCCTCTGTTTAAACTGTCCCTTCTTCATGGGGCAATTTTGATTTTAGGTCCTGTGGGTATTTGCTAAGCATTTGGTCAGTTGGTTGACTTTTTGTTGCCATGATTTTAAACAGTAGCAGGGAAAATGCACTGAATTGCATGAGTAGCCTGATGTTTAACATTTTGTCTAAAACAATCAGAATCTTCATGTGAAAAATTATTAAAGAGTGTATAGAATTAAATAAATAATTTAGTATTTTTTCATTATTTTTAACAGGTCCTTTCATTGGTTTATTCATCAGCATGTGTGGGTGCCGCAAGACAGCTATTATTGGAGGAATATTGAATGCCTTAGGTTGGATACTGAGTGCCTATGCCTCCAATGTGCACTACCTCTTCCTTACGTTTGGAGTGACAGCTGGTAAGAGCTGTACTAACATTTGAAAGTTCTTTCAATTACTTTTGATTCCTTTGAAGGTTATCTGGGTGAGTAAAGAGGGAAGTTAGACTGTAAAGTTATTCCACCTTTTCTTTCACACTCTTTACAGCCTGTTATCTTTTCAGAAAACGTATTTATTTACTCAGTGGATTGGGCCCAATGACTTTTGCTGTCATTTAAATCTGCCATGAGAAGATGGTATTTTTATCAATTTCTCCCAAGTGAATATATTAGAGGGCATTTTTAGTTAGAAGAATTAATGTAACCCAAACTCTAACAAGTGGAATTTAAAGATGTTAAAACACTGTTGAATTGTATATCTAGCTAACTCCTCTGTTTGTCACAGGAAGAAACAGCAGGAGTTGCTCCACATTAATAAAATACCAGATTGTGATAACTATGTACTGCTTCAAAACCCATTTTAAAGGGTGTTGTGGGTTACTGCTGGTAGGCAGCTAAGCCTCACATAGCTGCTTGCTCACTCTCCCACAGTGGAATAGGGGAGAGAATCAGAAGGGTAAAAGTGAGATAAAGACAGTTCAATAGATAAAACAAAAGCTGCATGCACAAGCAAAGCAAAATAAGGAATTCATTCACTACTTCCCATGGGCATGCAGATGTTAGCCATTTCAAGTACAGCAGGGCTTCATCATGTGTAACAGTTACTTGGGAAGACAAACACTACAACTCTAAATGTCCCCCCTTCCTCCTTCTTTCCTCCCTGTTTTATTGCTGAGCATGATGTCATGTGGTATGGGATGTCCCTTTGGTCAGATGAGGTCAGCTGTGTCCCCTCCCAGCTTCTTGTGCACCTCCAGCCCACTCACTGGCAGGGCCATGTGAGAAACAGAAAAGGCCTTGATGCTGTGTAAGTACTGACCAGCAACAGCTAAAACATCCCTGGATTATCAACAGTGTCTGGGTCACAAATCCAAAACATAGATAGCACCAGATGAGCTACTGTGAAGAAAATTAACTCTATCCCAGCCTGAATTAGGACAACACATATGGCTGTATTTCATACACAGTGTCTAATAAAGGATATTGAGATTACATCAACAACCACTAATAAATAGCAACTAATTTTTCTACATGTTTTTACAATGAAAATCACTGAAGTAATACTTTGTAATTTTTGTTGGAATTATGTCTCTAGAAAACCTTTTGACATGTAAAAGCCCAATCAAAATATGAAAAGGCATGCATGTTTAGGCATCTTTCTTGAAAACCAATAGATCCTTAGTGTCTGCATACTCAGTTTCTAGCAAAATGTGTCTTCTTGTGAAAAAAATCAGTTATTTTAAGAAAGTTATGTAGAAGAACCACTATTATGTACTTAAAGCACTACTCCATTGTATTCACTGTTCATTTCTGAAAAGAGAAACTGTTAATAAATATGAAACAAAAATGTAAAAGTGATCCAAGTAAGAAAAACAAAATTTGGCCTTTAATTATTATCTGAGCAACACTGAGCAATTCAAGGGCTTTTGAAATATTATTCACTCTACAGATAACATGGCCAGTTATGTTTGCAAATGAAGCATGGTATCTATGTTATACATGACAGACGGAAGCATTATGAAAAAAATTGTTTGCAATACTAATAATAGCTTCAGTACCCTCCATTCCCTTAAACTACCCCTTCACAGAATTTCACAGAAATCTGCAGAACTTCTGTACATATTTTTTTATCTAGCGCTCTGGATGGAAAAAAATTGAAACTAGCAAGGATCACTGTGATGATTTTTATACCATCATACCATAGATTTCAGTAAAGTTGTAAATTCCTGAACAAAGAACAATAATTACAGGCAGGGTTCTGCCCTTTTGGCAATTTCTATTTCCATATATATTGAATATAATCAAGCAGACAAGTATCTGCACATTCTTTCTCTCAGCCCTTGCTGCTTTTCAGAAGAAGCGTACAAAAAATATTAGACAAAAAGGCAGAGATTCAACAGGGAATTTAAAGGGGGGTGAAAACCATATTTTTAGAAAAAAATCTGAGGCAAATTTTTACATGTCGTGGAGAAGTGAGATGCTGTTGCAGGAGTAATTCTGGCCAGAAAACCAGTGTAGAGATTCCTGAGATGTTTCCTCCAGGTCCATGAAACCTCCATTCACCATCCCCTCACTCACCGTCCCTTCACCATCTCCTCACTCACCCATTGCCTCAGTCCGCGTCCCCTCACTCCTATCCTCTCGCTCACAGTCACCTCACTCACTGCCACCTCAGGGAAGTTTCTTTCATGTTAGCATGGCCATAAGATGTAAGACTGCTGTTTGCTTACAGTGGCCGCCTCCTGCTGCAATCACTTCTGAGCCTCCATGCAGTGCTCATGGGCTTAGTCATGGCTTCTGTTCTCCCTGCTGGTGACCTGCCATGCCAGATGCCATCACACAGTGGGTGCCCAGAATCTCAACTTTGTCCCCTGGGCCACAGCCACCTTGCTGCCTCAGCTCCCATTCCCAAAGCGCCGCTCACCTCAGCATGGTTTTCATGCCCCCCTAGCTCCTCACATGTTCCCCCCTCACCTCCTGGCCGCCATCTTCACTCCAGCTCCACGGGCTGTCCTCCCCACAGTGGCAGTATGGGGGGGCAGAGGAGCTTCTCCCCCTTGCCCATTCTGGGGAGCTCCAGGGTAGGTGCCTGGAGCCGCTGGCAGCATGGAGTCCCTGTGGGCTGGGGGGCAAAATGGCCCCTGAGGCCCTGTGAGGGGAGAGAGGAGCCAGCCTTGCCACTGCCACGGTGGTGCAGGGTGACAAATCTGTGAGGAAAAGGAGCGGAGAGGCCTGCGGCCCTGTATTACCTGGAAAGGTGGCATGCCTTTGCATGTGGTTAGACTACATTTTGCTGGGTAGCCCACAGGATGAAAAGGTAAGATAAAACAATTTAACAATTTAAAAAATGTCTCACGACTTGGGATGTGCAGGGAAGTGCAGTAAACACTAACACAAGTACAAGCCCAGGCTGTTTTCTCACAGCGGTCGACAGCAGGCTGGTCTGACAAGGCAGGGAATCTGCTGGAAAAGAGCTTTCCTTAGAGTTTGTGGCTGGGTTTGGGGAGGAAGAACTTATGCAAAATAAAAACCTGATCATGTATTTGCATAGCAAAGAAATAAATACTTCTAACAGGCAAGCCAGGTCAGCTGTGACCGCAGTACACTGCTATGATGTTGAAATGTTTTTTTTTCAGACTTTGCTGGAATAACAGCTCTTTCTCCAATCTAGCTGTAGCTAGATCATGTTTTAGCTGCATGCAGCTATGTTATGAGCTATTTAGGAAAACTTTCAAGCCCAAATCTCTCTTCTAAATTATGATCACAGTGAATTTGGAAACATCTTCTGCACACATGTCTTCCAGTCCAAATTCTCTCTGTCAAGAATTTGCTGTGAGAAAAGCTGGGCAACTGCTACCTTTAAAGAAGTGTTTGCACAACTCTTGACACTTTCTGCTTGAAATAGGTACCATTAATACCTTGTTTTTTAACAAGTGAGGGAATTTCTACAACATTAGAGATCTGCCTTTTAAGAATATGCCTGTGCAGCTTTGTGTGGCCCTCCATGGACTTCCCTGGAGTGCCCAAAGAGAAATCTGGAAGGCACCCAAGGTCCTACCAGTGGGGTAACCCCTGTGCTGACTCCTGAAACGTATCTCATGCTCACTGTGGCTCCACAGTTATAAAGCAAGAGCAAAAACTCAGTCTGGATCTTGGTTGCTAGTGAACTTAGGCAAGTGACACTAAGCAATTTCTGGTCACCAATACAATCAGATGCAAGTATTACAAACACAGTTATTTCAAAATAGGGTTTGTTTATGTTTGTCCCCGTATTAACTGTCACTGATTTACTGTGGGATGCTTGGGGCTTTCCAGCAGTGTCATGCTGAACCGAGGCAAAGGTTTTATCTTCCATGTGTTTCAGTTTTTCCAGCAGTTAAATAGCAGTATTGTATTCTCACTGGAATGAGTATTGCAAATTTTGGAAAATACTACAAGACAGAAATGAAAGTTAACATGAGAATTGAATATTTATTCTCGATTTTACTACTATGCTTTAGGAATAACACTGTTTTGTTTCTCACATTTTTAATCTTGTCGGCAAAAAGTTCAGACGGATTTCGGGGTTTATTTTCATAGGTGTTGGAAGTGGGATGGTTTATCTGCCTGCAGTGGTCATGGTAGGGCAGTATTTTCAGAAGAGAAGAGCGCTTGCACAAGGACTCAGTACCACGGGAACAGGGTTTGGAGCTTTCCTAATGACTGCCTTACTGAAGTACCTCTGCACTGAATTTGGGTGGAGGAACGCCATGTTCATCCAGGGCGCCATATCCCTGAACCTGTGTGTCTGCGGAGCGCTTATGAGACCACTCTCTTCCAAAGACATTAGTGAAAAATATGTTGTGAGAAGTAATAGTGAAGATAATCAGGCAAAAGCTCTGTCCCATTCTGCAGAGACTATAAAATCTAATGGAGTCCTCAGTGAAGAACCAGAAAAAAAAGAAGAGGCAACAAATGAAGAAGTGCTTGACAGTGTTCAGCACATAGAAATGGGAGGTAAATCTAAAAGCGGAAGGAAGATGTATGGATTGCGCATTCTTAAGACAGTGAGCCAGCTGACGGTTACGGTCAGGAAGGGCTTTGCAATATGGTACTCCAGCTACTTTGGAGCTGCATCACTGTTTACCAATAGAGTATTTATGGCCTTTGTAATTTGGGCTTTGTTTGCCTATAGCAGCTTTGTCATTCCCTTTATTCATCTTCCAGAAATAGTCAAGCAGTACAACTTGTCTAGTCAGAACAATATATTCCCTTTGACATCCATCATAGCCATTGTTCATATTTTTGGTAAAGTGATCCTTGGAATAATCTCTGATCTCCCATGCATCAGCACATGGAACGTCTTCCTCATGGCTAACTTTACCTTGGTCACCTGCATTCTTACTTTGCCACTAATGCAAACATACGTTAGCTTGGCTGTGGTTTGTGCTCTAATAGGATTTTCTAGCGGCTATTTTTCTCTAATGCCTGTTGTGACTGAAGATTTAGTTGGAACTGAACACCTTGCCAATGCCTATGGCATCATCATTTGTGCCAACGGAATATCTGCATTGCTTGGACCACCCTTTGCAGGTAAGAAGTTCAAATTTCTATCCAACAGATGTTTGTATTATAACTGTGTGATTTGTTATATTATTAAGCTTTCTTATGTTACGAGCACGTGTAGTTAACAAAATTACAGCTGCTCCAGAATGGACTGTAATATCCAGCTTTACATTGTACAGATGTACAGATCACATCTGCTGGGTATCAGCTTGCTAGTCACACATTACGAAGTACCATCCTTGCAAATAACCCCAAATCTATTACAATCTATCCTTTCAATGGTATGTTTCCTTAAAATATTACCATACACTTTTTAAAAATGAGAAAGGTTTAACATATTTTTATGTGTTTTGTGTAGTACATGCACTATACATACTCATGCCTCCATCTAGATGAAAAATATGAATAGCTTTCAGGGTAGGCAAGTGTTTGTACCATAGTATTATCCCCAAGAACTATATAGTGTGTTCGAGTGTCACCACTTTAAGCTGCCAATGGATGTGTTGATTTAATGAATGTAGTTTCGCCTTCCTTCAGCCAGAAATACCGACTTTGGGGACAGCACTGCTCATAATCTCTTTATTGCCATCTACAGCAGAAGGTAGAAGTGCATATATGTTATTACCTAAAGTTACTTAGGTTTAAAGAAACATTTGCTATAAATCTTCTCATAGAAAGAGGCAGGAAAGTAGAGGAGAGGAGGTACTGATTGTCAATACTGCAGCCAGCCTATGGCTATCTTTTACAGATAGGCAAATCAGAAGAAAGCAGTAAGAAACCTTGCGAGCAGTGGCCATGGTCAGCCAGGGGCGGCACTAGGCTGAGCTGAAGCTATTGGCAGCACAAGCAACCCAGAAAAGCAAGAATGCTCTCACCTTCTCTCCCCACCATTGAGTGAGCTGACACAATTTTGGAGAAAGTGCATTTAGTGCCCTTTGACAAGCAGCAGTGTTTTACTCTACCATATCTTCTTTCAGCACCTCTCAGTCTGTGCTGAACATGTCTTTGTGTTTGGTCATTAGTAATGAAGCAAATAGGATGCAAATAGTTGATGTAAAAAAAGCTTCTAATCTTGAGGTTACATCACAATGCAACCAGCATGACATGAGGGAATTTTGCTATTTTGGGTTCTCAAACCTTTCTGAAGTAACTTTAATGTATTTTTGGAAAGGAGTTAAGGTTGGAAAAAGATGCATTGCAGTGCTGAGATTATATCTCTTGAAAAGTCTTTTATCGGTGTGTGAGCCTTTGAGAAAACTGTTAGGAATGTGTTTGCTTGCACAAGGCACAGCATTTGAACTAGCCTGCAGTATCAGGCATTTTACAAAGAAAAGAGTGGAAGAACTAATTGGTTTGGGATTCAAAAATGTTTATTTTAATGTCAGACCTGTGATAATTTATTTGAAAAATGTAGTTTTAGAGAGAACATTGCCTGGCTTAGCATGGTACATAGCTAGAGTCCATTTTTAAGACTTCCGTATACTTAAATGAGGGAATAGGTCTTGGACTAGTTTTGGGTTTTCATGAATGAACAAGATATTTTGTTAACACATTTCCATTTGTAGCATCTAGAGGAGGAGACAATCACCACCTCTTTTTTCCACAAAACATCTATGGATTTGACTGAAATGTCATAAGACAAATGTGCAGTATTTTTCGTATTTTCTCATGCAATGTACCTTGTTGTCAAGCTTTGTAACAAACATGTTTTGTCCTTATTTTGCAGGTTGGATCTATGACATCACACATAAATACGATTTTTCTTTTTACATATCTGGCTTGCTGTACATGGTGGGAATAATATTTTTACTCATACAACCTTGTATTCAAAAGAAACAACCAAGAGAAAAATCTACAGAAGAGGCACAAGTATAGAACAAATTCCAGAAGTTTTTTTACAGATTTTTTGTTTTGTTTGGTTTTCATGTTTCTGTCATATGACGGTATGAAGCTGTTTTTCTTATGGAACCAACCACATCGAGCTGTACTTAAGTGAAAAGCAAATGTGCTCCAAAATGCTAATAAATTATTAGAAATATGCTTTTAAAATGAGTTAAGATCTTTTACTTTAGTACTAACAAATACAGCCATTAAAAGCACCCTGCTAGTCTTTAAAAATTGGAACAATGCTAGGAGCCTTTACCCTTGTTTCTCTGCTAACTTTTCACCACTAATCATTGGTGAAACTCTGTTGACTGCAGTGCAGTTACTCCTGATTTACACTAGTCCTACAAGAGAATTTCATCAGGATATGAATTATTTATAAAATCAGACTAGTGTCTGATGAAAGATTAGTTACTGAGTACTGAAATAACTGATTGTATTTCTTAGCTGGTTAGTCAAGTACTGTTGAAATGCTAGTACAATAATTCAGTTAATTCAGTGTATTAAAATTACTATTTCTGTAATGCAAAACTGAAGAAAAATTCTTGTATTTTTCTGAAATTACTATCTACTTCAAATTTTTTTCTATTTTTAAAGTATCAACTGCATAATAAAGTAGCCATCCTCAATACACAGGCTGCATTATAAATGCTGTGACACCTAATGCACCTGAAGTAAAACAAACCTAAAAGCAAAACCAGACAACATACGGAAAATACTATTGTTATTCACAAACTGCAAAATGTTTCCAGAAATACTTTGAAGTTTCTGGCTGCTTTACCTCATTAGAGGTATTGTAGAACTTTGTCACATTGCCACTGACTCCTTCCATGGGACTTGTTTGTCAAGTAAACAGTACTAAGGAAACAGAGATGGGCAAAATTGGCCAAATATAGCTTTAGAAAGAACTGGACTACAGCACACTAATTCTTGTTAAAATTAATTTAATAACAAAACCTGTTACATTCTGATCAGTCATGTTGCTGCTTGTAATGTACACCATGAACTGTCTATGATTGGTCACATTTGAGATGTTTGTTCACTGGAAAATTAGATAATGCAAAGCATGCAATAGCTAAAGACCATTTAAAATATTCAAATAAATTTTCTTAAACAATATTAAGCCCCTGGTAATCAATGTAGAATGTTTTGTGTGATGGTACAAGACATACCTTTTTCAGCTCTGAGAGGTGACTCTGATAATAATTCTCCTATATCAGACAAAAGTCACTATAGGCTTTTTTCCTGCTAGCTTTATGAAAGGTTTTTCATGACAAATCAAGTTCTTAGTTTAATACTGATACGTGCTGCTGGAATTCTTTAAAAACAATTTTCACTATTCAATTATATTGAACAAATACTGGGAAACAGTTCAGCATGCAACAATATCATTATACAGATGTTTTTTATAGCTGCAAGGTTGGTTAAAAAAAAAGTTCTGAACCTCAACTTTTATTGTTCTATAGTGCAATTCACCAACTTCTCAGTTTCATACTTTTACAACTGTTGGCAGGGACATACTTTAAAACAGATCACTGAAATAAGTCAAGTTAAAAAAGAAAACCCCAAACTACTTTAAGATTTAGATCATTCATAGAGGATAGTTATGTATGGCCTTTAAAATTCCTACTAAAACAGCTGTGGCGGCAGTCAACTGCAACACTTGGTGTGAACACACAGTCAGTAATTTCTTAAAATCAGCTTTTTTATTGGAGAAAATGTTCATGTAAACTATGCTTTCACATCAGTCCTTTTGTTACAAGTCTGTCTTCTTGGTGTGAATGCTGCTGCTGCTAGTTTATTTTAACCGAGCTAACTTTTTTTGGTGAAATATACATATATTGAAATGATGATTTCCCTCAATATCCTTTTTTTTCTTTTTGAAAGATACATACCCTTTATATTTCAATCTTCATCTTTTGTCAAAATCAATTTCATTTGCATATTACTATAATGAATAGTATGTTGTTCACTTATGATATCTGCAATATAGCTTTCTATAGAAGTCCTTACTGGGCTGTACAATGGGAATAAATTTACATTACCCCAAATTTCACTTTCTGTTCATTTACTAATTAAGTTCATTTTTTTATGCTTAAAAATGAAGATTCTCCTGCAAAATGATTGTTCTTACTTCTTGTAACAGAAAGGACAGGTACATGGTTTATCAAGGAGGAGGGAAGGTAAGCTGGCAAAATGCAATTAAATTAGGATTTAAAATGAATATTCACTCAGACCACATTGGCTAGCATGGGTTCTTCCTAACCTGAAACTGCCTAAATCTGTTATGAGAGCACAAGCTAAGAAAAAAATTAATTGGGGGTAAATTGACAGAAAGTGAGAAAAGAAGGTCTGTTGTTTAGTAGCCCTACTCACATACCATAGTTCTTAAAATCATCTCTCTAAAGCAAAATTACATTTTATAGTGTTTTATTACACAGGACAGAAATTTTATGAATACAGTACTTTATGCACATTGTGAAATTTGTATTTGTCATTGTCCTAAAGGAAATAATCACAAAGAGAAAAGAATATACTTAAGTGTTTTTTCATCTAAAGATCCATAATCACCAAATGCTTCAAGAATATTGGTATACAGTCGTAGAACAAAATATTCCTAATCTAAATTAGCAAATACCTTTTAAGAATTAAAATACTGCTTTATAAAGAAATACAATGATCAATTTATAAAATTCAAGTTTAATACTTGACATGTTAAAAAATTGTAAACCTGATACGCTTTTCAAATATTACACCGTTGTATCCAAATACTGCAATGACTGTTTTTAATACTCAGGTCTTAAGTGCAGTCAATGGCAAATCACATATTAATCAACTGGCACTTTCAGAGTAATAATATTTGGCCTCTTAATTACTGACATTGATTGTTGGAGTAAGTCAGTAATGTCAGTAAGAACTGCCTTCATTTTATAACACTCTTAAGTAACCATTGTTACAGTCTTGTAAGATAGCAAATGTCTCTTATCAAATATGCTGCTCAAAGAGTGGAAGTCAATTACTGTCAGAAGTTCTTGCATCAGCAACATCAAGGAAAAGTGTTGCCCATATACCCTTCTGGCACAGTGCCTCAAACATGAGTTTGATGGATTGTCCACTATGAGGATGATCATTTGATCCACACCCTCAGTCACCAAAGATGTTTCTTCCTGGTGACAAAATTATTACCTGCTTGAAGTTTAGAGAATTAGTTTAAAAACATTTTAACGCACATCAAACTGGAACCAGCTACATGTGACTTGCCTATAAACATTGCAAATTTACCATGGACAGTAAAACCTCAGCATTCATCAGCAATTTCTGTAGTAAGACAAGATAGATGGTTTTCTATAGAGGTAGTGACGGCAATGCCACAGCATCTGATATAAGACATGGAGCATGTTTAGCATATATAGAGCATAGAGAAGTCAGAATAAAGAAATACAAAGAAGCCACAACCTCTTCTATTACTAGTAACTGTTACGATGCTGACTATAATGCAATTTCAGGATTCCCAATGTTAAACTTTGTATTATTTACATGCTGTTCTGAGTAAGACATATTTTGTTTTTCCTCTTTCAATCCTTAAAATGCTCTGCTTTGCCTAGTAAAGCACGGAAGTCAGTATGTCTGACCTGATAAACAGCAAATCCACACCTTATAACAATTGCTTCAATGAAAAATGCATCTTTATTCTGTTGGGTTTTTGTTCTGAGCATCTTGTTTCTGCCTCCTCCTTCGGAGCTGCAGCTGTAGCTGAAGTCTGTTCGTGAAGAAGAATTGTTTCCAGCCCATTTCCTGTGCAAGTTCTTTCATTTCAGGTGTAATTGTGTCACACAAATTCTCCACAATGTTTTCCCATAGTGCATTACTGTTACATATCTAGTTGTAAAAGAAAGTAGAGGCTTAAAATCATAATTTGGCTTATTCACTGCTGGTTATTTTACCACACAAAATGTGTTTAGACAACACAGATGCCTTGTATGAAGGTCACTTGCAGTGCAAGCTGCCCACCTATCTTGAAGGACACAGAATTCGTTAAAACTCCCAATGACATCAGTGGAAGTTTTGCCCAGGGTTGCCAACACAAGATACTGCACGTTCTTCTGTGAAAAGTTTGAGAAGTTTCTTTTGGTATGATACCAAAGGCCTTTCTGCTGCACTAAAAGCAGCTGTAATGCCACATATGTTCCTGGTATGTAATTCATACAGCCCCACTGAAATCAATCAAGCTGTGTCAGATTATGCCAAAGAACTTGTCAGGATGTAGAAATCACATCACAAATACCAATATGTTTTCAAGGGAAGTAAAAGAAGCAAATTGCCTTTGGACTTAAAACAGAAATGCAATTTTAGGAAGCTTTCAGAAGCACTGTAGGGATTAACCCTGTTTCTCAGATGTTTCTCACTTTCAGAATGACTCCATAAACAGAATCCAGTGGAAATATTATATTATAAACAGAAAGAAAAAATGATCTGTTAGATGACAGAACCACCACAGAAAAAGAATTAGGAAGATACTCTGTGTCACTGTATATTATCTGCCCATTGTAAGTCATAGCAGAGCACGGTAACACTGATTCTTCTCCCAAACACTCCACTTCTCTAAATGTGTAATTGCAGGGACCTAACGAGGGCTGCGCTGGATTACTCCAATGCAAGTGGCTGGTATGTCTGGCACAAGTAGTAACAGAAATAGAAAAGCAAAAGTCCTGGTATAACTTCTGTTACATACTGCTGATGTAGCTGAACTATTTAATTAATTGACTACAGCAAAGCTGTATCAGAGTGTGTGGGGTCCTATTTTTGTTGTTCTTGAATTGTGAGATTGACCGTACTGCAGGCACACATGACATGCTAGCATATTTTAGTGAAGAAAAAGCAAGGATTATTAGGGGGGTAATTGCTGTAGAAGTCCTGAAATGAAAATGTATTAATTTTTAAAGTTTTCTTTAAATTTCTGCTTGCTCTGTCTCTAACCATTCTGCTGTTCCTATGAAGAATGGACACCATTAAGTTGATAAGAGTGCAGAGTGGTTTTTAGTATCATATACTTGTATTTCCAAACACAGTTTGCTATTAAAAAAAATACAGACAGAAAAAAGATAATCACTGTTAGGACTGTGCTAAGAGCTCGTTCTTGCTCTTGCGCTGGGAATCTGGCTCCCTCTGGCGGGAGTAGCTTCCTCGAGCTCCCAGAAAGCGGTATTTGTCTTTCTGTAGTTTAATTTTGCCTGTTTTGGCTATCTAATAACCTTGTACACAATAAACTGCACGAGTCCTACCCCGAGCTTGTGCTGGGAGACATCACAATGTAGCGGTTTGCTAAAAAAGTACCTGGGAAACTCATACAGTGCTCCAGTGGTGGTGTCCACCTTAGGACTTGTGTACATTGTGTCTTTTGAGGTGGAGCTTCTTTTACAGTGCTTAAAAATAGCACCCAGTGGAAATCTAAAATGCTTTGAAACGCATATTGAAAGCACCTGGATACCCTGGAGAGCCGGATTTAAGCTCAGAACTACACACTCAGAGTAATGCCACGCTTTGGGTAACAAACGAAGATACCAGTTTTGTTCAGCCTACAAGGATGCATTGCATAGATGGATGTATGGAGCCTTTCACGCTCCACTTTTCAGTCCTGAGTGCAGAGATTGTTCTGTTTTTCCCTATTTGAAAATCTGAATATGCTATTTTATAATTCCACATAGAGCAGCATTCCAGCCTACACATAAATTAGACTGGAAATGAAAATTCATAGTATTGGGGCAATTTTTTAATTCCTTAGAAATACTGCTGAAATGAGAGAAAGAGAGCATGGCCTTACTAGTTATAACAGATTATTTCATTGTGCCAAAATCTTATCTTTATTATTATGCAAGTTAATTCTTTCTAGGACTTTCTTAAACTCCAGAATATCCAAGGCTTTGTGTTAAATTAATGAAAAGACCACTGCCCTCCACAGTTCCGCATCCTACTCCATTCATGCTCTGCAAATGACGCATGGATTCCAACTATACTAATAAATAATTTCTTGACCTCCCTTCTACCCATTCTTTTCCTCTCCTTTAGTTGTTTTTATTCTCTCATCCTGTACTGGTTGTTTCCTAGTCACAATATCAACTGTTTTATCTTCAAACTGAAACAAAGCCCAGAACTCAGCAAGCTTATCTACTTCCATCTGCTCTTCATCTCCTCTAAATTCATTACATGCTCTATTTTGCTATCTCACTGTTTTCTCCTGTGCTTTCTTTACACTGTCTCCTATTTCTTGGTCTCACTTGAACTTACTCTCACTAAAGCATCTATAGTGTCTTTGTAACCACGCCATAGGAACAGCAGTACAGCCATGTCCTCTTGAATTGTCAGCAGTCTTCCACAGAACTTTTCTTGAAATCTTGGGCCACATAGCCTCAAAATAATATAAACCCTGTGAGTAATCTCATCCTGACACAATTTGGAGATGTACTGTGTACCAGAGACATGTCCTGTTCTCCAAACTAGAAGGTTAATCTGTCTCTCTGAAGTCTTTCAGAGAGTATCTAGCTGTTACATCAGACTCAAGATGACCTGTTTTTATCTTCCTTCTAAAGTCTCACCATTACTTATGTTTTCAGTAGCTGTACAACCCATAACTTGACAGGCTTCATTCTAGGCTCCTATGACACCTTTGGGGATAAGAATCAAGTTATTTTCCCCTTTCATATCCTTCTCTTCCTATTTTTCATAAGCCAAATCCCTTTTCTCCCCTTACCTGAGTTACTGCAGCAGCCTTTTCTCAGGCTCTGACTGGGATAGAAAATGTGATTTTGAGGTATTCAGGCTCACAAAAATAAGCTGCCTAGATCACAGCTCTGAACATGTTATCTTTTTATCCCTCCTGACCCCCACAGACCAGGAAGTTGCAACAGATGAACTCTCAAAGGCCTTTCCAACACAACCTAAGTTATCCTGTGACTTTTCCCTTTCTGCACCAACAGATTGGCCCACATTCTGCTGGGACTTCCAGGTTATCCTTCCCTCTTTGTTACCCCTCATTCAGCACTGAGAGGCTACCCGCAGCTCCAATCAACCAATAGTGGCAACTTCTGTTATTCACTCTTAAAGTTTCAATTCAACATGTTCATACTATTTCCCATACTTTCCTGGTAGTTGGAAAGAGGTTCCAGGCAAGCAATCATACTGTAATCTCTTTCTCCTCCTATGTTTCTTACAGTTCCTTGCTAAAAGGTCTACAAAAATCTTGAAAAAATCTTCCTTGTGCTCCTGTCTTTTGTCAAAGACTTAAAATGTAAGCTCGCCAGGAATGGCAATGTTTTTTGTTTGTTAATGGGTCTAGCATAAGGGGATCCTGGTTTGTGGCTGAAGTTTCTAGACTTTACAATAACACAAATCATAATGCAAAGCATAGGTTTTACATTTCAAATACTTAATCGTGGAAGTAGTGCATAACACCCAACCCTGCGTTACCATGGAATTACCCAGATCATTGTGTTTATTATGTGCAACAAAAGTTTGCAGGATAAGCACAGTCTCTCTAAGATCTAGTTCTAAGGCTACAATCTAGCTTTTCAAAGATCTAGTTTTATTGCACCTATTCAGTTGCTTGTATACAGATGATTAATTTATTGTCTCAAACTTTAAGTAAAGCAGACAGACTAATGACTATATTAAACATGACATGAATCAAAACCAACATGCTGCACAGCAAAGCTAACAATGTTAAAATAATTTACAATGTATCTTAAAATATTTTTTGGTTTACCATTTCAAATCTGCGTGACACTTGAGAAAGCCTGGCAATATCTTCAAGTTCCAGAAAGGAAATGATGTACAGCAGCAACGGGACAGGAAGCTGTTCCAGGAAGTCATAGTTACCTCGGCACAGATTGAGGACATGTTCCAGAACTTTGGCACCAAACACTATAGCAATCTGAACTGTGATAAAAAAAACCCAAAAAACAAAACTAAACCCAAGAGACAACAGATTTGTAAAAGCCTGAAATTTCTTCCCAATAATCCCACATTATTCAGGTACATCTTAAAAAGAAAAAATCAGAAAAGTCAGCTCAATTTTTTTGATGTTTTCTAGAGAAAATAACATAAAACATCTTATATTGAACAATAGTAATTTATAGAATATCAATTGATCTTAAGAGTTGCTAGTGACATCCAGGAAGCCTGAGCAGTAAAACAAGGCTTTAATTAAAAAACTGTACATTGTCTTGTATACAGCAAACTCTTGTCTGAGTTGAGGAACATTAAAACAGTAACAAAGCTGAACTGAAACTTGTCAAGATCCATTTGGTCCACTTTTCCACATCCATCTATATTTATTTACATAAAGACTGTATGGAATAGCCCCTGGCCAGCCTGGCTCACCTGGCCTGGCTCCTTGTGAAATTAACTCTATCCTAGCCAGAGCCAGGACAACTGTGCTATTTATTCAGGAGTAAAACAATTGAAAAAAAGTACTTCACTTGTATGCGTTGGGGAAAATAATTATTACTCCGACATTAAGCGTCCCCGTAGTTCTGCCTCTTATCTGATGTAGGTACAATTAAACTACTAAAATGAAATTGAAGAGAGTTCTCTTCTACAGTGACATGATGTTTTTTGACCCATTCACTTTGTGATCCAGTACAACACCAAATTATTTTTCTATATATCTGCTACTTAGTGAGCTACTCTCCATCCTGCATTCATACAGTCGATTATTTCTGCTTCAGTGTCCAGCTTGGAACTTGGCTTTTTGAATTTAACACTGTTTCTTCAGATCATTTATCTATTTTATCAAATTACCACAATCAAAATACTAGTTCATTATAAAACAGGATCCTGAATTCAAGTTGAATGATCAGTGGTAAATTGTGGAGCTGCATGTTGTTTCCTAAGATCTGACGACACAAATGCACTCATCTAGATTTGCAAAGGATTTTCTTTTTTTTTCTTTTCATACAGGCACAGGGACATAGGGATCAAAAGTTTAAGTTTAAAGTATTTAATGAATTACTACTTTTTGTATTATGAAATTATTCTAATGCATCCAAAATGGGGAATGAGGGGGGTTGTTGTTGTTTTGGGGATTTTTTTT
>VXBL01005306.1:2069559-2082707 GCA_013400195.1 Aramus guarauna
TGACCAACTGGAGTCTATCTTCTTAAATATGTTAAAGTCACAAAAGGAGAGAGAAACAGAATTGTGGAAGGTGAAACTCTACTGATGATAGGCAGTAAGTGCATCCAATTTTGATGCAGCAGTTTTCCTTCCAAAATATTTTGTAAGATGAGTTACAGAACTGAAGATTTTCTGAATACATTTGAAAGAGTTTTCCAAATTACAAGATTTCACTGTTAAGATGTTAAGATTTTTTCTTCTCTTTATGTTCCAAATATTCCTAAGGTAATTACATAGAAGGAAGCTATCGCCTTATCTGCCTTCATGTCTTTGGGTAGATGGCCCAATCCCGTTCAAGGTTTCTTTTCTGTTGCTACGTCATACTGCATGTGCAAACAGTTTACTGTTGGTTCTTATTTGCTTTTTTGCTTTCCAAGCATCTCAGTTCTATATAGTTGGTAACTTCCCTCAAATTCCTTATGCAAGTACAAAAATGATCTACACAGTCAAATAAAAATTATCTGGCTGATCTAATTCAAGCTGGTGTGTAAGAATGATCCACATACTCGCACACTAGGAATGACGATAACATTTGTAGTGTGCATCATATGTTAAATGATTAAGCAACATGAATATTTGCTGCTCCTTGAGTTTTTCTTGAAAATTATTTATTTCTAGAAATAATAATGTGGCCTGGTTTGGATATTTAAAAATATATTTAGCTGTATTTATCTTGCTTTATAAACATATCTGCAGCTAATGATGAACTAATTGTGAAAGTATATTGAACTTCAGTTTTTCTGTGAAATTTTCATCCTATGAGTGCTAGTTACTACTTGATGACTTGTACTATTTGTTCACTCATCCAAACATGTAAACAGATCTCTCTTCTCTTGCCCTACATTATCATCAATTCATTTTCCATCTTTGCAAAACCATAATGAAAATCTAGCCATATACAAAATCTTGCTCTTCCCTCTTGGCTTGAGATTATGAAAAGAAACTAATGATACCTTACCTCACTCTCCAAAAAAGAAAAGAAAACACTTCAAAGCAAAGATTACAGCTGTATGGTAGTTAGTATAAATTTACTAAAATGCTAATGTTTATTACAAAATGTTTACTTCTTCAGTTTTCTATTGGATGTTTAAATGCCTGTATGGGCTATTGATAAAATGTTTCATTTGCAGGGGACTCTTCTTCCTATGCCCATTAGAAATAATTTAAGCATCTTTTTTCTCTTTTTTTAACAGGTTTTCTCTAAAAATCTCCAATCATGTGAAAACTGCTAAAATCTTAGGAATGAGAATTATGAGATAACAACAGGAAATACTAATACTTAATAACAGATAAACGTTGTACTGGTAGGGGTGTACCAAATATTTAGCAGAAAACCATGGGTCCCGTGAGGAGTCTTTTATTTGAACCCTCATTTCGCAAAAAATTCAGTAAGGATAACTAGAATATTATTCTAGTATATATATTTGTGGGGAATTATGGAAAAAAAATAATATCTGTGAATATTTAGAAGAGCAGCAAAGCTCCTCTTAACAGGAGGTGAGAAGGAGGTGTAAAACCATCTGATTGTGTGTGTGTGTGTGTGGAACAGCAAGAGCTATGGACAGAAATAATATCAATATAACAATGCAACTTCTCACAAACATAGTAATTTGTATTTGTAATACTCCTGTTTATGTTAGCTTTTTTCTAAAAGAAAAAACCGCAACAAAACCAAAAAAATCCCCACTTTTATTTTGTATTAAAATTTTACTACCCAGAGGGAAAACCCCATATATGATTTTAAAGATAATTTTAGAAGGAGGAAGAAATTATTAAGTGGTAGGAAAGAATGGCAACTGTGGCTTGCAATACTTCCTATAGGATGGGAAATGTCTGAACCACCATTAACATTTTTCAAGAAAGAGCTTGATTCATAACCTACGGAAAACACACACTATTGTACCCAGGTGATGCAAAACAGATGTTTTATTGTGACATTATATTAATATCAAATGCCACAGGAAAATCTTACAGTATAAACAATGAGGAAAAAAACCCAAGCTAAAATCCTCACCAATATATATTCACATATCAAATCTACTTTTATGAGGTAAATAAAAAAATAAATTAAAAATAAATTTTGAAAATAAACCCACTAAAACCTGTTGCTAAAATTCAGCTATAAATTCTATGTAATTCTTGGCGAAAAGTATAGAAGACTACTTTGAAAGCTCAAGTTTATAAAAATGGATAATCAATTTTGTCAAATTAAAATGCGGTGCTACTCATTGCCTCAACTAATAGAGCGATTATAAATACCTACTGCAAAAAAGCATAGCATATTTAATGATTCTCTGAGTGCTGGCCAAATTCAACAGGCAGTCCATTTTCTATTGGTTCGTGATACATTCATGCCCCTTCTAGTCAAAACAAGTAGTAATAACTGGAATTAAAGATCTGTTTTGTTACGGACTGTGAGAGCTGATTGAAACTTTTTCCACGGTTTGTGCATATATCATCCAGTCACTTGAGCTCAGAGTGTGCAGTCTTTCCATCAACGTGGCACTAACTGCAGTCTCTTGCAGTCTCCTTACCCAATGGCCTAAGGAAGTGTTATTATTTCAATCAAATCCACTTGAAATTGGTCAGTTGCAAAAGTCATAATGGGGATCAGAAACACAAACCTAAACAGAAATGCAGTTCACACAAACTCACCAGGGCCAAAAATCTCTTAATTGTGTTAGAAGTGTTAGATTTTAATAAGCAAAGTGTAGGAAACGTGTTGGTCTGATTTCAGACCCTAAATGCAGATACACTCAAGTTTACTCTTGAAAACAGGTATATTCTCTTGAGGTAAGTTTTGCCCTCTCCCATACCACCGGAGTAATTCATATACTTCTTGGGAAAGCAAACCTCCTCTGCCTAGGTGTAAATAAGATGATGTTGATAAACTGTTGATGAGGAAAACAGGACATCTGGAAATTATGTCCTTCAAGTTCATCATAAAAACAGGATAAATATGAAGTCACATCTGTAGCTAAATTTTTTTATGTCTGTATATACTCAGAATACAAAAAGCTACAAAAGCCTCAGATCTCAGTCCAGTCCCTGCAGGTGCAGTTATGAAGTTCTCCATTTTCAGACCAGGGCATAGCTCAGACCTCAGCTATTTGCTGCAGTTTCTGAATTAATGTGTCTTTGGCTTAGTATTTTCAGGGAACTTTTTCCTCTGTGAGCCATGACCAACCATATCTTGTGACATGATATCTCTTAAATAATTACTGAGAACTGAGATTATAAGAAGATGCAAAGCAATAACTACATAGTCCCATGGAACTTTGGGAAAAAGCATTATTTCAGAAGTTCTCAGTGGCCAGTCTATCTATCAGGCCAGTTGGAACACAGTTTTATAAATCTGCTCTTTGAGGTTCATTTAGTGGCATCCCCACTTGTCGCCTGCGGGAGGCGTGGCGACCCCCACTGCCTTTCTTTTTGTAGCTGTATGCTCCTAAAGTCATGTTGTACTTGTGTAATCCCAAGTACCTGTTGCACTTGGTGTTACTTAAGTTAACTCAGATTGGGAATCCAGGTGGCCCATGACATGGCCACAAACCCAAATGTGCTGGAACAAAGCATTATAAAGACTGAGTTATTAGCAATAAAAATACTGCTTTTTGGCCTATTTTTGTTGCTAATGCCTCTGTCATTGTCTTATAATGAAACTCTCAATGTTGCTGGGATTTATTCTATATTTAAAGTTATTGCCATGCCTTTTTGTTTTTCCAGTATTCATGCATTAATTTATATTAACAAATTCATATTAAAAAGCCTGGTAGCCAAAGCAATCACATCATTAATGAAAGTTATTACAGATCAATAATTCTAGATTATTCCATTATATGCCATAGCAAATTTGTGATTTGTATTGTCATCTTACTATGAAGAGATGAATCATCCAAAAAGTCCTCCTGGGATTCTTTAATTTCTCCAGGCCTTGATTCACGAAATTCATTCCTAAGTGAGATTTTCCACCACCTAAAAATTACCTAAAATTGTGGAAGAAGAAAAAGAAAAAAGGAAGAAGAAATGAATATCCAGTATCATGAGATAAATACATTGCTAAGATTCAGGACTCTGGTTGTGTAAATATTACTCCATTCCCAAACCAAAGTTATCATAAGACATCAGACCATGGTTACATTACCAGTGGCCCTATAACATGCTTCAAAGGACAATAAACATCCCATAATGCACCTAGACAGGAATGAAATGTTTTTACATACAAAGAAAATGTTCCCAAGCCCTGCGTACAAATTGCTTGTAGAAATTAAAACACATTTAGTGACATCTCAACTTGCAAAACTATAAAGTTTTATATATTCTCCTTTTGTTTTCATAGTCTCACAGAAGCACAATTCATCAGGCATTAAATTATGTGGTTAAGTAGAAATACCCATTCAACTGCTCAGGCATTCAAATGTGGCAGTATAAGAAGTTAAACTGTCATTTTAACACTTTGTTAAAATTAAAACTAATAGGACAGTTCAAAGTTCAGCCCTTAGACTGTCTGAAAACTCTGGAAAAAGCTCTCCAGAAGTCCACATTCAACTCACATTTTCAGAATCAGAGAAAGAAAAGACGGCTTGCACTACAAAGCATGCAACTGAGATAGAAGTTTAATATGAATAGTAAATTGTGTAGCTATGAAATGATGGAGTACAAGTGGCTCTGGCTATCAGTAATTTTCCCAGAGTTCTCTTAAAACATTACATATGTGCTTAAACAGCGTGCCAGCTTTTAATAGTGATTTTGGTTTTGCTGCTTTCACAGCTGGGTCTACAGGAAAGAAAAGTCAGCATCATCTCTCTTCCTTCACACAAGTTGTTAGCAAAGATCACACTCCAAGCCAGAAGCAGAATTTGGTTGCTGTTGTAGGCAAGGTTAAAAAAAAAAATCTTGTAATATTACTAATATTAATCTGCTTTTTTTTCCCCTTCCATGTCACTGAGAAAAGTGAGGATTTTACATTGTCATATGTATATGTGGATTCCTGACACACTGAGTGATAAAACTGACAAATGAGAATATTAGTGAGGTGTACATCTATAAACATACACACATGTATATAAAAAATATAGAGTATAGACTCTTATTTTTTCTAGTGGCCTGTAGAAAGGAAAATTAAATGCAAGCCCTGAGTTAACTGTCAATAAGTCACGGAAGACTACTCACATATACTGGCTGAACAACACAGAGTTAAATCTACTATTACAAATCTTAGATCTGACAACAGTGGTTTACATCTCAATGTGAAATTTAACTTTAGATCTCTCTGGTATTTCAGTGTCAAAATGTAGACTTTAAAGTTGATTTTTAAAGTTAGATTTTAAAGTATTTGTAACTCCTGATGAGATGCATTCACTTTCATCATTAATTTTCAAATTAAAGCTTGGACTCCAAACAATCTGCTAGGGCAGGCCCACATCATTAATTTTTGTTTTTCTCAGCTCTTGCTTGTATCCTGTTTTTATCTTGTATACAGTAATTGCAAACAAGTTTGAATAAAGGCTTAACATCTACATCTGAATGTCAAATATAGCTAGCTAAAATTTATCATTTTGATGTTTACTGTGGCTAATATATCATTATAGGGGGTAATCAGAATTACTAAATTATATTTCTGACAGTGTACATACAAAATAGCTTTGATTAACTCTCAGACATGTCTGCAATACTCTGTAAAACAACCTTTGCTATGTGAATAAAAGAAAAACCATGCTGCTCAGTTGCATAAGTTCATCCTATTTTACAATGACACACACAATCTTTTTTCATTTGCAGTGAGAGTCACCTCTTTGAAGGGAAAAAAACCCCATTTATCCAATCTGCATTCTAGAATTTAATATATGAAAAATAAATTACACCACTGAAACATTTTATAATAGCAGAGTTAACATTTCTATAGAATACATGCACAGTATAGACCACCACAGTGCTAAAATAACACCACTTAATATACTACTGGTAATATGAGGATTCAATGCAAAAGAGATTATAAACCCCTTGTCATTCTGTTTTGGCGATGATCTTACTAACTGGGAAGGCCTCAAAACAATGTATGTGGTAGCCCACCGCGGGGATAATTGGACAGTGAATGCTGAACTGTATTGTACTTCCAAAAGCTCTTTTTATCTCCAGCAACTGAGGGAGAATCAGCACGTGAGGCTAACTCCGTTCTTATTTGTGGAAAACATGGGGTGAGAATAAAGTCAGAAGAAAACTGATATGCAAATGGAGAAAGAAAAGACATCTTTCCACATGGTTCTCAGCTTTCATACCCTTCAAAATGGTATGCAAGCATACAGTATATTATAGGGGGGGAAAAACCATTGTTAAAGGAGAAAAGAAACCTGGTTAACATGCTTTCTCTCGGCCTTTTCATGTTACTGCTGGAAGTGACATTTCTTAAAAACCCCAAAGTTTCTCGGTATGGAAATGCCAAGTGCAACTGAAAAAGAAAATAGCCACCTGCCCCCAAAACCACTTACCAAAATGATTAATGATGACTGCTGCTTTTTAAATTTTGAACTTTAATACCTAGAACATTCTTCAGATTAATTTCCTGTGTAACCTTATAGATTTACTTATACACAAATCTAGAAGTCTAATTCTTAATAAAGCAGAACTATGTTGCACAACAGATTACAATGTGTTGCGATCTGTTATAAAATACATTAATAAATACTTTTCAGTCTGGGATATACAGTACAATAAAACTAAGTGTATAGAGAGCAGATGCTCACCCAAATTCTGCACTGGCATAAACAAGACAAACTTTTCACAGTAAGTATTCTATATTTTTTTTTTGTTTAGTATTTTGTGGGTATGAGAGTATTTCTCTATAACGTAAGTTTATGCATACACAACTGTACAAGAACATATTTAATCCAAACACTAGAGTGTGCATATGTGTGTATGGACTCTTGAATATGAATTTATCCTTATACAATCCAACCAACCCTAAGATGTAACACTAAGTTAATAATCTACAAATGAAACACCTCTCCTATTTTTAAAGCAACTACGGTAGATGTTTTGACATGGTTATAAACATTTACTTTTGTGTGTATTGTGGTACGATTATAAACTCCAAAGCATTTTAATACTAAATTCAAAAACTTAAAAAAATTACAGAAATACATATTTCAGTAATATCTCCTCCTCTTAATTGCTATACTAGGAAGCACACTGCAACAGAACTTTCTGCCAGAAAGGGAAAATCAGGCCAACACACAGAGGCACAGGAAGAGTAATATATATGAGTAATTATATTAAATGCCACTGTGTATTTTCTAAACATTATTCTTTGGTTTACAGTGGAACAAACTGTCAATAGTGCTATTCCATTTAAAAACTTCCTTATGTACAAATACCCAGGACAAACTACAGTTACCTTGGTAATCTGTTAGCACATAGTTATTTCAAAGAAAAATATTGCATAGATTTTGTAATACCTATACTTTTGCATATATTAAAAAGATTAAGAATGGAAAGTATTCTAAGTTCATCCTGGTTGCCATGGACACTTTTCATTCTGGATGTTATTTGGAGGTGCAAGTGTTAAAGCAATTCACTACCACATTGCATATTCCATTGGCATTTCTTCATGAAAAAAAGAGAGGGGATGACAGGATGAGCAGAACCAAATCTAAACAGCAGCAACCAGCCAAGGCTTTGCATAAAAAGTCATAGTGATTTTTTTTAAACAAATAAACCAACTAAAATATTTAAGCAAAAATTAGCAACAGATAAACTATTTAGGAAGAATTTATTGTAAAAATTATTCTGGACTGCAGATTACTAGAAGCATAGTACTATTTACATTGTATGAGAAAATAATATTTGAAGCTTGTCATATGGTGAGCTATCTTTTAACGATGCTGGGCTCAACGTTCCCTTAATTTAATCTATTTCGGAAGTTACAGAACTAAAGACAGTCTCACATGACAGACTCAGACTGTATAATGAGAAACCTGGGGGAAGCTGAAGAAAGACAGTGTGACTTGTGAAGCCCTGTTATAAAGGCATATATGAGAAACTGTTTCCTTCTCCAATATACATTTTTAGGATTTCAAACCTCTCCAGACTCAGCTTTCTGCTTTGCTTAAAACTAGTAACTCAAAATAGAATTTCTCAGATTATAGGTTATTTGGAGATTAATTTTCCATATTTTTCTCTTAAGTTGTTCTACTTTAAATAGTTAAACATTCATTAGAAGGGGAAGGTGACTCCAGAGTCTAGCAAATAGTGCTTGCTGAGATTTAGATCTAGATTCAAATATTTTCCTCAGTCCCAGGTGAGTGGCCTAAATCCCCAGCCCTTCTTTTTGGTCTTGGATTTGTCACTGCAGTTCAAGCTCTCATTCCCTTTTGCAGTGAAGGAGCCATTGTGTCTTCCACCAAAAAAAGCAGTCACATTCTCAGTTAGTCTTAGTGACTTTACCTCTACTGAATCCCTTCTTCCAGGCTGTTTTATCCCATATTCTATTACTTTTCCACAGATTAAAAATAATAATAATAATAAAAAAAAATTTAAATCTCTGCTTTTGGTTGGGTTTTGTGGAATGGAGGATACTAAAAATTTCTGTCGCCTTACTATTTGATTTCAAAATTAGAGCATTCAAATGCTTCTGTCGCTCATTTTATCTCATTTTCTCTTGCAGAATATTGTTGCATTTTTGCTACAATTTCAAATAAATCTATTATTTGATGGAATCATTTTCATGCACTTCAGTATAAAACCCACCCATTTCACCATCACATAAATCTTTACAAAATAAAGGTGGAATAAATATTAGCATTACTGAAACATCTTCAAGGAGATAATAGTAAGATAGATGTTTCTAAAGCTATGATCTGTATACCTACATATCTTTCAGTTAATTCATTGCTTGAAGCCAGTATCGGCTAATCTGTTGCCTAAGAGTTTGTAAACCTAAGCTCAATTTCCACACCATGAAGTCAAATGCCTTCACTAGACATATAATTTTTTTAAATTCTGAAATTAATTCGCACAGTGAAAAGTTTACCTGCTTTCTTCATCTTTCCTGTCCCTGTTAATGTAGATGCAGTTTTACTTACGAAGAAGCACTTCTCCTGTCATAGTTTTTTCTGCTCTTATTCTAATAGCCACATCTAATTGAGAAGCTGATACTATAGTACTGTCAAGTTTTTCATGCAGTTGCAGCTACATCCATGCTACAGCTTTGACTGCATAAGCAATAAAGGAAAATTTACATAGGACAATAGAAACCTACGCTCATTTTGCAAGTGAACGAAGCTTAGGCTTCTAGGTCACTTTAAAAAATGCAAAAGAGGTACTTTAACATTTTACTCACTTTTCACCAAGAGGTAGCCATGTATTATAGCTAAACTATGTAACCAAGTAGCACCAACAATGCACAGGTATTTGCAAAAGAACTAAAATAAAATGTTAAATAACTTTATAAAGAGCTAGAGTGAGGCTGTCCTTATGCATTGACACTGATGCAGCTAAAGCAAATGTTATTTTGATCCCTATGGGATAAGCTGTTAAAGAACAGTAACACACATGGACAGTTGTTTCATGTAAGGCTACTAATGGCATATTGTGATTAACTTACAAGCGAGAATGCAGATCTTCTGGAACTGAAGAATCTGCTAGGTCTCCTTTTTTTCCTCCTGCCTCCAAAACCAGTTAGATTCTTGGCAATGAAAAGATATCCTTTGTTTAAATATTCCCACTGTGCCTTCATACAGCATAACAAGCAACATATAGGTATCTCAGAAGATGTTGTGAAACAGTTAAAAAAATTGATAGTTCCAGCGATGACATTTAACAAATATTACCACATATTCATACAATGATCTTGGCACAGTTACATAGCAACTTTTTTTCTAATAATTTCCTCATTGTCTCTGCACAAAAGAAAATGGCAGTCACTTTCATGTTTAAGGTAGTTAATGATGGCTACACAAAAATCTTGCGAAAATTAAGAAGATCTTTCATATCCATTGCTTGCGGTAAGTTTTTTTGGTTTTTTTTTTGGTAGCAGAACCTCAGCCCTACAATCAGAGAGGCATCTTTTGCCAGTTTTATTCCATCAACATCTCAATCCGCGAACAGAGGTTTCTCTTCTGTGACTGACTACTTGATTTTTCAGAGTGTTGCTATCATGCTGTATGGAGCTTTTTGGTAAACTTGATTGCCTCAAGGATACTTACCTTAAAATCCAAACTTTTGCCCATCCATGCTTCTATAATATGTAAGGATGAAAGGTAAATGCTCAGCTGGCTATTTCAGTCCTTTGTAAATATAGGAATATGGAGAAGAGCCAGCAGAGGATGAGGATGGATGGCCTACTGTACACCATCATTACCTCATGGCGTTTAGCTTGACCTAGAGTGTAAAAAGAAGCATTCACATGGAATTCACTGTCCATCAGGAAAAACAGTTATTTCCGGTTTCCTTATTCCATGCAAGAGTAAGATTTAAAAAACAAAACCCAAACAAAACTCTTAATACACGGTTTTAAGTCTGCCTTATTTTGGAGACTTTGGGGTGCTGTAATAAATATCAGAGCTGAACAGCAGTTGCAATCAATGGATATTGGTGTGAAAATAATTGTAACTGAAGAGGATAAAATACAGTAAGTTAAACAACCTAACCAGCAAGACCACTCTCCTTCCTAAGTACACTGCATCAATAGAAAGATTTAATACGTTCACCAATTAAAGTAAGTCTCCAATTGTGCTAGGCTGGTGAGGAGGCAAGCTTTTATTGCTGCTATACAGTCACTTCTCAAATATTCATTTACCTCCTGACTGACTACTCAGGGACAATGTCCCACCTGTCCTCTGACTGATTAAGTAGTATTAGTACTGTTACTTGTATACATCTGTGCCTCCTGCCATTTATAACAGGTTTCCATTAAAAAAAGAAATCAGCACTCTAAAGTTTTAGATAGTAATCAATAAATACAAGTGTAAATAAATATGGATGTTAATATTTGTGTAAGAAAAATAGTTCTTGTAAGTTAGCAGCAATTTAAAGAGAAGACTGGTTTATCTGGATTAAATGATCCTCTTCACAGTTCACCAATAAAGTCTTTATGTTACTTTGCTATGATTGGCCAAAGGAGATTATTTTAGGAGTCTTGATTTTGTTAATATGCAAGAATGTGAACAGTGTTCACTAGTAAATGCAGCCTGGCAGAATGAACTACACTGGTTTCAGGGAGTGTGTGTGTGTACGCGCGCGCGCAATAATACCCAAGTACCTCAAAATTGCTGGGAGGTTTTGACATGGTCAATTGGATAAGAAGGTAAAACGGACTATCAAGAGGCTGCAGTTTATGAAGCCTTCACTTATTTAGGGTTTCCAGAAGTCTTTGAAGGAAAACTTTCTAGGAGTAAGAACAAAAAATAAACCATATCTGAGTGCAACAGTGCAAGTTGACCAAACTGAAATTAAACTAAACCCATGCCCTGATGCCATTTCACATTTCAGGCATGCACAATACGGAATCAAAGAGGTACTAGTTGCTGCCTGTTACGTCTGTGAAATTGGATGCTTTTTGCTCATCTTCTGGCAAATTATTGCCTTTTTTTGAAATTTAAATTAGGGCTTACAACACCCGTGCTTCATTTGACAATCGCTACAAAATTCTGTGTTTGCATTTGCTATAGTACAGGAAGTTATACACATTACTATTTTGTCTACACTGATAGGATCACATCTGCACAGGATAGTAGTCTCCTTCTCATGTGCACTCACGAGGGAAAAAAAAAAAGTGTCTCTGGCATCTATTAGACATAGTCCATTTTTCAATCTTTCTATGGGATGTCCAATTCAGATATACCAAAGAGTCTGAAGTACAAAACCTAATATGCTGTGCGAAAGAAACTGTTCTACAAGGGGAAAAAAAAAAAATCTCCCAGACCATCAGCTTGAAATTTGGGACAATAGTGTGTACTTGAGAGTTTGTACAGATTCTTCTCAGGTTCACAATAATCACCATGCAAGCCCATGTAGTTTCCTCCCCTACATCTGCTTTGGCTTTGGGTAAAAAAAATAAATTACTATTAATAGCAAGAAAAGATAAAACAATTTCATTAGCAAACAAAAGTAAAACAGTGATGGCAGTAGAGTACAACTGTAAAGACAATGGGATATGGAAAGAAAGATGACTTTCTGGCGTCAATGCAAACTGCTTTGTGAGTTGCTATTAGCAAATATTTCAAGTGCATGGAGAAGAAGAGATAAGAAATATCACAATTCCAAACTTTCCTATGTAGCAACTACGAAGCTATTAATTTTCCCCCACTTCACTCATACTCAGAAACATCAACTCACTTAAGCTACGGGATTAGCTCTGCGTCCGTGACTACCAAAGCCTTCCACTTAAAGTACCTGAAAAACATTTTAGTAAAATAAAGGAGGAAGATGGAATAAAAAGCTTAGAAAAAATAATTGTCTTTTCCTTTGGGGAATGCAGTAGTTATGTCTGAGCAAGAAATCTGCTGCCTTGCCATGATCTCTTCCCTTCCTCAGTTCGATACCTGGTTTATTCCTATATTAGTATCTTTCCTCATTGGTTTTCCTAGAGCTTGCTGCGCAAAAAAAAAAAAAAAGGCAAGAAAATAAGAAAAAAAAAAAAGCTACAGATCTTTGTCACAGAGCTTACAGCACTGGTGCTTTGGAGGCTAACTTCTACCTTTACACCGACTTGTGCACACAGATCAGAGAAACAATACAAGAGCAGAAGAGAGAGAGACAATGCAGAAGGGAGGAGGGTATGTGCTGAGGGGAAAGCGACACTATCAGAGGGAATAAAAAATTACTCTTGAGGATCAGAGTCTTCAATTATGAGCATGATACTTGCCATTTATTAACGTGATTAAACAGGCAGACCTAGATAAGACCGCCACAAAGAGATTATTCCACTATTTAACAGAACAAAGGATGCTAGCTAAGTGCAAGACATAACATTCCTTTCTAGATGGATAAGACACTGACAGGTTTCATCTGAAACCATCTCTTTTACTTTTATCCCTCTTACTTTATTTTCAAGGTCTCCTTGTTACAATTTCAGGTCTAGTCTATGCTTTAAATTTCTTCTGTTTTGTTGG
>VXBL01005306.1:2082757-2094147 GCA_013400195.1 Aramus guarauna
TTTTGTTTGTTTTTTTTGTTTGTTTGTTTTGGTTTTTTTATTATTATTATTATTATTTTTTTCTTCATTAGAGTAAAAAACCCAAACAACAGAACAGGCAGACTCACTGCTATGTGTATAAAAAGTCCTCAAGTACAGCAGTGTTACAATGTAAAGTCCTCTTCTAGGGAATCTGCATCTCTCTTAGCAGGGTATGTGCATGTAACTGGCAATCCTTTTGATTACAGATAAGTTTTAGTTCAATCATCCCATGGCTCCCTTCTGGGATATTTATCATCCTGATTTGTATATATCTGCACCCAGTCTAATCTAATATCTGCTGAAAACTGTTTTCCCATATTCTTAAGTGGTCAGCTCACTTTCAGCACTGACATCTCTAAATTTTGAGAAATATCTATTCCGCTGGCCCCTACAATCTCATCACACTTTTAAAGAACAGACTAACAATCTGAACGTGTTTTTCAAAGTGTCCTTGCTGTCTATTTACAGCTTTAACTCCACCTGATCAAATTACAGGAACACTAAAGAATCCACCACTGTGCAGCCATTCTGATATGCTTGATTCCTACCCATGTCTCCAGTTTTCAGAAAAAGCTGTGGTGACAAGTAGGCCCTTGTGGTGGGTTGACCCTGGCTGGAGGCCAGGCACCCCCCAAAGCCACTCTATCACTCTCCATCCTCAGCTGGACAGAGGAGAGAAGAGATAACAAAAGGCTCATGGGTTGAGATAAGGACAGGGAGAGATCACTCACCAATTACTGTCACAGGCAAAACAGACTTGACTTGACAAAATTAATTTATTACCAAATGAGAGTCAAGTAATGAGAAGATAAACCCAAATCTTAAAAACACCTCCCCATAACCCCTCCCTTCTTCCCAGGCTCAACTTCACTCCCAATTTCTCTGCCTCCTGCCCCCCCAGCAGCACATGGGGATGGGGAATGGGAGTTGCAGTCAGTTCATCACATGTTCTCTCTGCTGCTCCTTCCTCCTCAGGGGGAGGACTTCTCACACTCTTCCCCTGCTCNTCTTCGGCTGCAGTTGTGCAGGTTTTTTTTCCCCTTCTTAAACACGTTATCTCAGAGGCGCTACCACTGTTGCTGACAGGCTTGGCCTTGGCTGGCAGCAGGTCCATAATGCCAGCCGGCTGGCATTGGCTCTATCAGACTTGGGGAAGCTTCTAGCAGCTTCTCACAGAAGCCACCCCTGTAGCCCCCCACTACCAAAACCTTGCCACGCAAACCCAGTGTGGCTCTTTTTCTCTATCAGTTATCAACTCAGTACTACAGGTAGCATGCCCTTTGAAAAGGTTTTTTTTTCCTTTCTGTTTCTTCAGATGCTAGTTTTGTCCAGTCCAATTTTAATCACTTGTTTTACATTAAACTTAACACTTGTTACCTGTAGGTTTCAGTCTCACTGTAAACTGCATAGGAGGGAACAACTGTACAATTCAGCTGTAGCACCAACTTAGTGAATGCTGAAATCTATCCTTTCATTACCAATTGTCATGATAATTTGATGTGCATGTATATTAAAAATATACATTGCATTTTCTGCCACATGTATCTGCTTGCTCATTTGATGCTTTCCAGCTACACAGCTTCTCTCGCCTGCCATACCCATCTGTTGTCATTCCTTTCACTCTATTGTTCACTATCGTGTTATTATGTTATTTAGAACTCCAGCTTCAGACACTGTCCTAAGCTTCTGCTTCTGCAATATCATTTTGCCTTTTTTGACAAGTGATTTTGATCATTTTACTGTGCATAGCATTCTTTCTTCTAGTTACTACACTCCTCCAGATAATTTGTCTCATTCAGGTTTCATCCAACAAATGACATTTACACTGGTTGCACCCAGTGCATAATTTTAATCTAATTTACTGAAGTCCATCCAAAAGCTGCAGGCACTTTTACTTTGGTTTAATTTAGGCTAATTTCAGTTTAACACAAATTGATTCAGTTTATATCAAATCAAAATCAAGTAAATCTTTACTATAAGCATCCACAGAGTAGTTTAGACCAGCTTTAACAACATTTTTTTAAAAATAAATTTTAATTTACACTGGTGCATCTTTAGATAAGACCTTTCATAGACTAGTACACCTTGAGATAAAAATTCTGATCCTTTTCTAGCTTTGCCTTCTGCTCTTTTCTCCTTCTTCCTTCCCTTGAACAAATTACTGAGTGCATTTAATTAATTTTTGATAAATGAACGAAGTATAAATATATGGTACACCTAGTCAAGTAAATGTATCTGATGGTTCTTCATGATGAATGCTGCAGTGTATGTGGAAAATGAAATAAGGAAAATTGCTCTTCGTTAATAAAGGCAACAGAAAAGAAGAAATAATTATTTTCCTAATATTGAAGCAGCAAGAAAGGAAACAAGACAACAGATTGGAACACAAACTTACCTTTGGTAACACAAAAGTAGAATTACTCCTGAGGTTTCCCAAGACAGAGAGCAACAGGGATAAGGGATGTACTACCTGAAGTAAGGCAAGTGAAGAATATAACTAAATGTTTCTCCGGAAGAATAAGCACTGACAATAATGAACATGTAAACAACAGACACTCAGGTACAGTAGGAAACATTTACTTAATTAAGGAGAAGACAGCAGTGATTGCTTACCTTGAGAAACTTATTATACCGTCACGACCTGAAAATCATTCTTGGCAGGTAGAACTAGATCAAGCATGATACCTTTGAAGAAATCCACAAATATTAAAGCCATGCATAAAACTCAAAATAAAATGGGAGATTAAACATTGCAATTCAGTGTGATATTGCTGTCTGCATATTAGAAACTAGTTACAAGTTAACAAAAAAATCAGCCTAGACAAAAGAAAATATTCATCTCTAGGCTACCAGTGACACAAAAAAACAGATTCACAGCAAATAATGGTAAGAGAGAATTAACTAAAATTATTTTATTATCTTTAACATATCTTAACTGAAATTGATATGAGAATATTCCAATACATTTTCAAATAACAGCTCAACCACTACTGAAAGAGAAATTTTATAAGCCCACATGACAAGTAATAACCACTTAAGGACTCAATATCAGTTATATCTAATTTCAAATTCATAAATGAATGTTTCACAGGGTTAAGCATTTAGTAATGTTTGTGGGGAAAAAAACAAAAACTGAGGGAATTGAGTCTTTTGGGAAAGAAAAAATCCACCACATATTGCTGTATGTGATGCCTTCTGCAGAGGAACCTTGATCCACCAATAAGGAAAGCCCTGAAATACCAATATTGCTACTGCAACACATCACAAATTGCATTTCAGTTGTTAAAAGTCAAAAATTTCCCATGTCAGTTGGGTTCTTGTGCTGGATTACAATTTCAGTAGTGCAGCATGACTAAAGAATTCCCAAATCTTCCTCAAAATCTTATGGATAAGATCTAGCAACTGCATACATCCAGAGGTGGTGCATTATGGAAGAAGTGAGAGATACCATCAGGCATCCAAACTGCAACACAACATCACAACAGTGCTAAGCCAACATATTTTAGCTTTGGACAGAAACACCTGACAACAATATTAATGTTTTTCCAATACAGCATTATTTCCCCAGAGAAACTCTTTCCATTTTCCAAGCAGTTCTACTGTTTACTTAGATATCTGAATTAGAGCGAAAAAGCAAACGAGATTTCCCTATGTATTTTAGGTTTAGCGAACATTCTCCTGATAATAATTAATACTGTGTGATATCATTACCATGAAAGTGTTAAATTATTTTTGAAATACCCTTTTTCAGCATAACAGAGCATTTCTGAGCTAGAACAAAATGGCTTCCTTATCCTGAAGTCATCAAACTATGCTTGAAATGATTTTCATTTAAGACAAGTTGCTAGTTTTATGCAATTGAAGTCCTCTATACAAATAGTTCATAACAAAACTATTGTTTTCTAAACCCCCTTTACAGAAACTTCTGCACTCATGTTTGTTGAGAACTCAAATTTTCCATTTGAAATGTCAAAGAAGAGACTTGAATAGAATTGGTCCAGCTAGGAAATAACTAGTATGGCATCCTTCAGGTTTCAGATGCAAATAAAATAGTATGACTTCAAAAAAGCTTCATCTCCCACAGATCTTTACTTAAAATCAGACTTAGCTTGCAAAAAAATATTTCATATAACATGAAATTAATTTTAGCTTGATTACTGTAATAACATCTGTTAATTTTTTTTTCCCCAATCCATCTGGCCTAAGCACTTCAAATGGCATCTTCTGTCAATCAAAGAAGTTATATATCAACTGCCATCATTAAGAATTAAAAACAAGCCCAAAATACAAAGGCAACACTTCGTTAACTTTATAGTATCAGTTTTCAATGGAGTTCCTCCTTCAAAATGGAGGAACTATCCTTGCAGGTTTCAACAGAGCCTGAACATACAACTGAAAATCAACCAGACCACAAACAGTAAAACAAACACTTACTGATGTCTCCTAAAATTGAAATTGTAGGAAAAATGCTAAGATTTTTTTTTAACTTAGGATTTATAGAGCTCTGACATGGAATTGGGTTGTTTATTGAAAAGGAATTTTTTAAAAATGTTTTTTAATATTTAAGTGCTGTAGGCTCAGAATTTTTGCTTACAGCTAAAAAAAAGCCAGAAAACAAGTTTATTTTTTAAATTAAAACAATTAATTACAGATTTTTAAAGAAAATATTGTAGTTCTCAGTATCCAAAATAATATGCTGTGCTCAGAATATATTGATTTAATTAGAAACTGACTGAAGATGTAGAAGTGAACCCTAAACAATAGAAGCAATGATGGGTAAAGAACAGGAACAGTCATCAGAACTGTTTGCCTAGTTACTTACAGTATCTGCTCATCTAGATGTCCTGTATATATTTGGTAGAGAATCTAGTTGCTGATCTCTGACCAAACATACAATTCTGCAGTTACATACTTGATAAAATTCAGTTATCCCAACTGTTATGTGTAATATTGCACAAAATGATGTTAGTTTTGTATACATATGATGCCTGCCTTTTATGGGGAAGTAGCTAAACATTTTACTAACACGACAAAATCCTCTGATTAGTGCAGCATTCATTAAATGGTGACAGATGCTAGTATTAATTACACATTGAGTGGATCATTTTCCCATTATGTTTCTTTTGTTTCCAGCCTCATCTTTCTAGTTATCAGTCTGTCTTATAAGCAGATTAAGCACCAGACTTTTTTTTTTTTTGGGGGTGTGTGTGCGTGTGTGTATATTCCTTATTTGTCCAAAATGAGGGACCAACCTTTTCTACGCTACCCCACCATCTGGATTCCTGTCTTGCACTTTTCAAAACCTGTACTTATAATCTGTTAGACAATTTGTAAGAAATTTTATGTTGAAAGATTACTTGTGTGGCTATCTCAAGTTGTCTTATGTTTAATGTTGGAAGCCATACGATTTATTGCTAGCTTTGTACAAACAGATAATGTCTATCATTGTTTGTGGCAAACATCGCCAAATTAGAACCGGCATATCAAATGTTAGTTTGGCATTTCAGGAGTGATTGAAAAACACATACAGTGAAAGGTAGATGGAAAGGCATATGTTAAACAAGTCGCCATCCCTGATGTCAGTCTTGAGAAAAAAATGATTCCCATTCTATGTAATATTACATGCACTCACACAAAACAAAAAGTATCCACTGTTCCTATGAGTTCTAGCAGAATTACTATTAAGCATTTTATCACCAAGCATGTTTTTCTACTTAGTGTGTTTATCCTGACATGTACACCAACTTCTCCTTCATAACAACTCAAAGCAATCGGGGCAGGGGAGGGAAAGAAAAAATAAATTAAAAAGTACAAATGGCAAAGTCTTTAATTTAGAAATAATTTCTGCCATAAACCAAAAGGTTATAAATTGAAAGTTGACAGAGGAGAAAGCCATTGGAATAATAACTGATCAAAGGATGATCAACAGTCACTCATGTGATTTTGGTAGAGAAAGTTACACACAATCCTAAAATTTAAATCATAATTTTCCAGAAGACAAAGGGAAGTAACATGGCACTTGTAAGACTTATTAAGAACAAAAGTTCCAATGGTAAGAAATGCAGCAAAAAGATACTAAAGTGACCAGGAAGTAGACAGTCTGTTTCACAAAGGGAAACTGAAAAGACAAAACAAACCCTATCAAGAGGGCATATATTTACTAAATATATATAACATGTTTATACACATGCACACATACATAACAATGTTACCTACACACAAGGGCAGTATTCAAGCTAAAAGATATCCACACACAAAATAAGCTGTAAATTAGTCTGTGTAACTCCATTTCTAACCATCAGAGAAGTGATGAACTGGAGCAGTTGTTCTATGTGAAGTAGAAAGGCAAAAAAAGCCTCACTACTTTTGAAACACATTAAGTCCCATTTACAATATGAAGATCTATTATGTGGCTGGATGAAACAGCAGGGACTAGGATGTGATGACCTGAAGTCATCTCTTTCAGTCTTATATTTCTGCAGTGGCACTAGTAGATGCCTACACAGGGGAAATATGTGGGATAGTTTCCCTGCATTTGTAAAGTTATGATTGCAGCCTTAAAATATCTACTTGAAAAAATTATTTTCTCTGATAGTTCAAAAGATCTCTCCCTCTACACAATCCAACTGGTTGAACTATTTTCCATGAATACGCACTAATGCATCTGTGCGGTCTACTTTTAGAAGTTATTTGCAATGAGTTACAAGGCTCTCCCTTTCTCCTTATGCTTCCTCCTTGAAGTAACTTATACGGAAACTAGTTGGTAATCTTCCTAACTTCTCAATGGAAGTGCATGCTCGCTACTGAGTAGTCAATACCTTTGTTTACAAAGTCCTGATTAACAGCTCTAATTGTGAAATGTAATTAAAATTGAATTTGTATCTGGGATGGCAACTGTCTCTTGCTGCAAAATGAAAAGTTACCATCAGGGTCTCCTCATCACATTTTGGACACAAATACATCCACACAGACAAGTGGGTGTATTTCTAGCAATTTTTTTTTCCCCAACTACTATTGCATTTGACGAGTTCAAAATAGCCTCTGCTTTTGTCTGCTTCCATCTAATATCTTGTTTGCCTGCAGCAGGCCCTGCTTTCCTTTTTCCGTATGTCCTAGTTTCTCTAGATTTGAGTTAAACACAAACAAGCATGCTGAAGTACACCTTGGTTATTACAACTGACAATACTGAAAATAATAAATAAATGTTTTCCAATTTATTTTTGCAGTAATAAAATAATTCACACGCTTACAGCTGAGGATGTGTGACCCTGTGGTATCATGCTCTAGTTACCCTTTTTGTCTGTCTTGTCCTCTTTATTTGACTATTGTCCTATACTCAACTTCAGCAAACTTCTTAGTGTACGCTTAACTCTGCTCTTGGAGACATCCTTTCCTTTAATTTACAGCAATTCCTGTTCATTTATTTCTAGTTATACAACACATAATAGCTTGGGCCTACTGTACTGATCTTGAGGCAGTAGCAGACTTGAAAAATGCCTGCTGGAGAGCATCCCTAACATATCAGGTTGCATGATGGAAGAAAGATGTCAATTCCCTAGAATGAGGGAAAAAGCTACACAAAAGCCACAGCCATTTCACATGACTTGTACGAACACGAAGCCTGCTGCTATGCACTTGCTTTTCCCCCCAGATACGGCCTCCTTGTCCAACCACATTTTTTGCCCTAACACATTCTTAAGACCTTCTGTATTTGTACAGGATTTCTGAATCTATGACAGTTTGACTCAAGAGACAGCTGATACCTGGAAATCCTGGCCATGACCACAGGTACATGCACTCTGGAGCTGTATAAGACATGCCCAGTAAATTAATAACTTCTTCCTGAAGGAGTTGAATTTACTGCTCATGTAAAGCCCAAGTAGAACATTCAAAGTAGGGCAACACTCACAGAAATATGAGAGCCTTCATACAAATCCACCATGCAGCCACAAACTCCCTTTCTGTTTTTAAAGAAAAACAATGGACTGTTTTGAAACCGCTGACTTCGAAGAATGGGACTATTCAAAGTAGCAAATTTCAGCTTTCATGTAACTACGTGCAACGTTAGAGGCTTAAACTGTAAGGTCTTTCAGGCAACGACTATTATTTATTAGGAGACTGCAAAATAGCGTACTGGGAATGTGAACCAACAACTAGGCCTCCTAGATGCTAACACAGGATGGCTAAATATATTTTACAAGACACATAACTTGGCACATCAGTGATACATATACGAGCAATTACTATTTTTGACACAGATCTCTTCTCAGAAGATTCTATAGCCTGCAGAAAGGCTAACTAGCATCTAGAAGTTTTACGTGTACAGGAGTTAAAACTGCAACGATTACTTATGTGAAGTTAGTTGTCTTCAGCAATAGTGAATTCAAATGTGATTGAATTGGGAAGTTTTGCTGGAATCAGATACATCAGCTTCAGAGGATATAGCGATATATTCAAATACATATGTTCACTGCATCATACTCAAACGATCTTACCATCATAAAAACAAAATGAATTTTTTCAAATAATCCAAACCAGTTCTTTTTCAATGACACTAACTTCCTGGTAATGCTTTTGTACAATAAACACTTACAGAATATTTTTAACTTACTTCAACTGACAGTTACAAAGCTTTTTGCACAGTTTATGTTAACTGACTTTGGTTTGTTTTAAAGATATATTTGGGCAGCTGAAAACAAAACCAAAAATAGATATCTGAAGTGTTTGACAGGAAACCAATATCAGAACCAAAAAACCTGAAGACAATAATAAGGAACATCTTATTTTTATTATCCAAGTGCAAAAATGAATGGTAAGAAACTCATAACACTTGATTACATATTCCATCAACAAGCACAGTGCTGATATGATTCCCATGAGGTCAATGGGACAGGCCCATTATAAGACTTCAGCTACAGAAAAGCACGTATTTCTCAGCTATGGTGCAGCACTGTAATTACTCTCAATTTTGGCGGAACTCAAAGCTCCCTATGGCTGCTTTGTCAGTTCTACCTTAATTTTTTTTTTTTTTTTTTTTGAGAATGAAACTGAAACTCCTTCTGAAACTGCTAAAGACACTGGTGATTTAAGAGCAAATCTTGGCACCAGAGAGACCAAAAGAAGGAGCATACAATATACAGAACACAGATCATTTGGCATTGCAGACAAACTTCAGTTTGTCACTGTAATTTTTCAATTACAAACCCGACAATTGTGTCACCCTTGGAAGAGAATATGTTCACTGTTTTGGTTTACTTTGGGAAAACAAAACAAAACCTTCTTCCTAGTTTCAAAATATGCTGGTTTTGTTCCAGTAAGACATTTTAAAAACTTTCTCAGAAAAAAAATTGAAACTTTACAATCTATGTTCATCTGTTATACATACAAAGTCAACCCAATCAAAAATAGGTAAAAATGAAACAAAAATTGCAGATTTAAATTTTTATTTCATAACCTTACAAACTTATAATCAGATTTGTTAAGTCTTGTTTGTTTACTGTCAAACATTCCTCATCAATGATTACTCTTATTCTGAAAAAGTGTTCATATAGCACATTTTGCAGGATATTTCAAGAAAAGGAAAAAAAAAAAATCTATTCCAGGATTTTAAGCATTGCTCATTTCCCTGATCAGAAAACCAGTTATGGCAGGACACCTAAACATCTTCAGGTACCATTCGGAAAATATACACAGTCTTTCCATTCCCAGATGGGCAGTTTAATTCTATTTTCCTGGAATGAAAAGTTAGACTATTGTTTCCCCTTGCCTTAAAGTCTAGTTACTCTGAGTAACTAGAAACTAAACTTGTCTTTCCTGAGGAGAAATACCATGACGTTACTTAAGGATTTGTTATTTATTTACTTTAAATGTTAGCATCTCATTTATTTGTGAAGCATTTCTGCGAGTAGACTTAAGTTTGTTTTAAGGTTACAAAATCACAGATGTGTATATACTTCTTCACAAGGCTACTAACTCACCTTTTTGAGGGATCTTTTTTCCCCACCTTCCTCTGGTCCTCACCCAGAGTCCCTTCCCACAGGCTTGGGATACTCTAGGTAGAAGGAATCTCCCACATACGAGGCTCCTCGTCCAGACACACTTTCACCTATGCTAGGAAATAACCCTTTTTGGCAGCAAGGCCTTACCTGCTCCCAGCTACTTACCGACACCACATCCCAAGGCTGCAGCGAAGCGTTCCCAACCCTCAGGAGGCCGAGCCAGCAGCTCGTTAACAGGCGACCCCCACCCCTTCCGGCATGGCGCCGAGAGCCCCTCCATTCCTCACCCGGCCTTCCCGAGGACGGGCCCTCACTAAAGCCGCTGCTGCCTCAGGAGCCGGGGGCAGGCCCCAGCTGCCTTTCTTCCCGGGCGGAGGAAGAAGCGAGATGATGAAGTGAGGGGAAAAGAGCTGCGGGACAGACGCCGCTCCCCACCCGCGGGCAGCCCGGCACCCACCTCCCGCCGGGTGACGAGCAGCTGGCAGAAGTCCTTGCTGGGGGCTGGAGCCTGCCCGCGCCTCTCGAACACCTCCTCCCGCGGCAGCGACGCCATTTTGGGACGCTGGAAGGCGGTGTCTATGGCAACCAGGAAGAGGCGGACATCACGCGGGGTCACCGGGAGCCCAGCCCCCTCTTAAAGTAGTAGGGCCGGTAGTACCGCGGCGGCCGGACAGGGTCTTCGCCCCCGCCGCCGGCAGATCCCCGCTACCCCGCCGGCTCCAGCTCCCTCCCGCGCCGCTTGCCCTCACCCGAGGGGAGACACTCGCGCGGATCCAGGGGTGACGACCCCGGCGGAGGGATACTGACCGCCGAGCTCCGACTCCGCCGAGACCAGCGAGCGGGGCGCGCACACGGCCGTAGCGGAGGCTGCGTGGGGGGCGGCAGCCGGGGCAGGGGCCGCCCGTCGGCCCAGGGGGGCGCGCAGGCCCCGGCGGGGCCTCGGCGCCGGGAGAAAGTAGTCCCCCAGCCTCCCCCTCGCGCTGCTGGAAGGGGTTCGGCGGCGGAGGCGGCGGACGAGGCGCTGCTTGGTGCTGCGGCTTCAGCTGATAATTGAAGGAAAGAGAGGCGGTTGCTGCCGGGAGGAGGGGAGGCACGGAGTGTCTGCGGAGGCCGCATCGGGACAAACTAGGTACCTGGGGCCCCTCCGCTCTTTCAGGGGGCGCTGGGGAGGCGAGCGCCGGGCCCCGTGGCTCTGGGCCCGTCGGCACCCTTCGGGCCGGNGCCCTGTGTAGCTGCTGATACAAAAGGGCAGTGTCAGTGTTGACACTGCCGTACCGATTTGTATGCCCTTCCCCGTCTTCTCCCTCCCCCACTCCGGTTGGCCCCCTTTTCCCTCATGGCTCTTTCTTCTTTTTTTTTTTCTTTTCCCTC
>VXBL01005306.1:2094327-2190758 GCA_013400195.1 Aramus guarauna
GGGGGGGGGGAGGAAGAAGGTGGGAAGAGAATGGAGGCGCCTGTAGGGTCGGAGTTACAATGCTGGCTGCCCACAAGAGGGGTTATTTTCGCAGTTAATGTTTTAGAGCTGATGTTTTTGTTGCTTTCAGTCAAGAAGCAAGTTGCCTGGTCCTTGCGTTTGCTTGCATAATGCGTCGTACTTGGAGGCTGATCAAACGCTGGGTTCTGCCTTTCCTGCCTGGCTCTTCCTCCTTCCCCTTCCCCGGCGGGCTGGGGGAGCTGGGGAGTGGGAGAAGTTTTGAGGTGATGGTAGCACTGACGCCAGCTGCCTCCTGGTAACTGCTCTGGTTATCTGGGGCTGGGAAACAAACCGATACCGGGGCTTTCGCCAGACCTGTAGGCCCGTCTTCCTGCTGTTCAACTTTTTTATTGTTCCCCCTTCCCCCCCTTCCTAGTGCACTGGCCTTCTCGACAGCCAGGGGTTTTCACAGAACGGGAGTCCGAAAGTCTAGACTGTGAACCGGAAAATAATAGGGGAAAGAATGGAAAGTTATGTCAAGGACTTTAGGGGGGGAAAAACATCGACGTATCAAACAAAGGTCCTGCCTGTATTGGAGAGGGAGGCCTGCATGTGAGGCCCGATTGTGTCGCATTTACACACGGGGAAGAAATGAGTGCTTGGTACTGGCCTACATTAATTCTGTAAGTCTGGCGTGCAACTTGGGAACATTTTTAGAGTGTGTGCAGTTTGTTTTGAGGGTGGTTTTATTATGTGTAGCAATCCAATAATAATTTTTATTTGAAATATTTTTTTCCAAAAGACTGTTTAGTTTTCTTTTTCTTTCTGCCTTGTTCAGCAGAAATAATATTGATCCAGTGGTTCTAACACCATAACACAAAACTTTACTCAAACAGGATAACTTCTACAGTGTATGTGTTGTGTGTATTATGAATATTGAGCTTCCTGGTGCTTTAAAGGTTGTCAGAAAGAGGAGCTGAGTAGTTACCACCTGACAACTGTGAAGTACATCCTTCCTAATGAGAAAGAAGAGCAATTCTAATGACCTAAATTTAAATTAATTTTACCAGCTTTTCTTGGGGAAACTGTCACTGTGGATATACTTTCTTTGTAAGACTTTAAAAGCTAGCAAGCATTGCTGTGATTACTTCTGTTTATCTCTGGTATATTCTCTTCTCTCCAGTTCTCTTTCTTTCTCTCTTCCCTCCCATCCCATGCCCAAGACTAGACTTCTAATTGTACAGAGGTGTTTTTTGGTGTTTGATTCCTACTTAAGCAGATTTGTGAGGTCTTTAATCTTTTCATTAAGCTAAAAGTTTTAAAATACATATATATAAAATATGCCTAATGAACATGATAGCAGTACTTGAAAAAACAACTGTATGCTTTTCTATTGTTTGGTAGCCTATTTAATAAATAGATAGGAATGAAAGGTATTTTTGAAAATATTAATATTTCAGGTTTTGCACTAATATTGTAACAATTAATGTTTAAAGCCAGTATTCTGGTGAGTAAACACTGTAAATCATACTTGTTTTCAGAAACTTACATGGTTTAAACTTAAAATAGTTTGTGTATTTCTAATATGTAGCTGATTGTGGATGGCTTGGTTCTGTATATACATTGTTTTTGATATTAAAATGGAAGCATATTTTTAGTTTTTATTGTTTGGTGTATCCTGTTGTTGTGTTAGAAATATAGGTAATCTGATTTTTTTTTTTCCACTCTTAGAGTCTTACTGAAAAAAATGGGAGTAGTAGGCTTGAATTGACAACTTTAAGTCTGAATGTTCTTCAGTCTCTAGATGGCTCCATAGGTAGGAGCCTAAACAGGTCTTAGCTGTTAGTAGAAAAATTGTAGGTCACCCACAGTGTAGCATTACTACTTATTAATATAGCAGATCTACTTCAGTAGGAGTGCCGACCTGTTGAGTAAGAGGCTTATGAAAATGGAGTCTTTTGATGTCTTGCAAAAGTTCTTCAGGCCAAAGTGACCATTAAGGAAACAACCTGTATCTTCCCAGTAAGTGAATAATCACAACTGTCATTCTCAATCAGGAATCATACACAAGTTCATTTTTTTTAATTTTCCTTTTTATATTGCATGTTGACTGTTTGTCTTCAAACCCAGAATGCAAGTGTTATAGGAAAAAAAAAAAAAAGTAAGGAAAACTTGATTTGGGGCCTGAAACTGCAGGCAACAAAGACACTGTTTCTGCAGCAGTTTAGCAAAACATAATATAGTTGACTTTAATGTCATAAATGAAGCCATGATGAATTTTTGTGTGGGTCTTTACATCGCTAATGAGTACATTTATTTACTTTGAGACAAGCCAGAAAGATAACCTGTCTAAATTCCTTTTATTTCTATGCATTGAAGCTGAAGCATGAGGAGGGGAGTTACTGTTTCACTAACCTGCATGTTTGTACTTAATTTGCAGTGTAAGTGAATCTCAGAATTATCTATGTTAGCTTTTATTTATAGGCCATGCTATATTTTCCAACTAACTAATTAGTAGGTATCATGTAGAAAACACTTCTGATCATGGATCTGTCTGCTGTCACACGGAGACTAAATTATTGTGACAAAGTATAATCAAATCTCAAAGTTGTACAATGTGGTGTACTATGACATTGTAAAAAACTTAACCTGGAATATTTCTGGGATCTCCCATTGGCCTGTTGGATGATCTGTGTCCTGTTCATCACCTGTCAAATTAGTAACACTCCCTATAAAACACTTTGTGGTCTCTATAACATTCTTAGTAGTGGAAACTTTTCATCAAGCTGTACTGTCCCATTCATTACTGACTTTGAAGGTAGTAATACATCTGAATTTTTTGGTAGGGTAACAGATTACCTTTGAGTCAGTGGGTTTATTTTTCTGAAGAAGTAATACTTTGAATTTGCTGTTAATATTTTAATCTATATATAGTATCATAGCTGATTTATGACAGTATATGCACCAAATTCTTGCTGAGCTTTTTCATAGCTAAGTTTTAATTTTGGGACATGAGGTTGGTAACTGCAAAACAAAGTCACATTAACATTCTTTTTTCCTCCTGATACTTTTTCAACTTACATGAAATAATGTGTTTCTCAAGGAGCAAAACTATTTTCAGACTTATCACTGGTGATCAAGCATGACAAAATGCTTGTATGTAGCTGCTTGTTTCAGGATGTCTTTTTTTAACAAAATTATTAACTTTGAAACATGAATTCAACAATCTTCTGTAAATAGAAAATTTTTAGCTACATGTGATCTCAAGTGCACAGTCAGTGTGAAAGCGCTAGGTCAACTAGCTTTTCCACAGCATGCTTTCAGATACCAGTGATGGTTACTTTAGTGTGAAGGTTAGTTTTGAAAAGCAATTGTCCTCCTAATCCTGCCATGTGATAAATTTTTTCTCATCAACTTGGTAGAATCTAACTGTGTAAATATGCAGTCATATTCTCCTTTAATTCTGTCTGGCAGCCAGGGTTCGAGCACACATAACCAATCTGTTTACTCTCACTGTCTATAATAAGTCTTGTCTTGCAATGTACTGACTGTTGCCAGTCTTGCTTGACTCATGAACATACTCAGTACAAATATGGCAGAAAACTACCATGTATAAGAGCAACAGATAATCAACTTTTGAAGTGAAGGCTTTTATAAGTCTTCACTATAACTGGAAAAGTTAAGTGTATATCAACAAAGCTAATCACAGTGATCTAATACTGGACTTCAATATTAAAGATATGTGAGCAGGACTAGCAATGGTGTTCAAGCCATAGTTGCCTTCAGTTGCTCCAAAAAAGCCTCTGTTATCCTGATTAATAGAATAAGCAAGTTTGAAAAGGACCTCTGGAGGTCACTTGGCCTAGCTCCCCACTTTATCTACTCTTGAATAAATAGTTTTTCATTGATCACTGTACTGGTAAAAGACCTCCATCTTCTTGAGTGATAAGAAAGGGAAAAAAAGCCCAACAAACCTATAAAGGTATGTGTGGAGAGGAAACTGGAAGGATTCTATAATGTGTAACAGTACAATGCTGTCTCATGGAGCAGGGAGGAAATCAGTTTTCAGTACTTTCTGGATGGTTTGGTCTGCTTTGTGATGGTGTCCATGATAAAGTGCATAGGCTGAACTGCAAAGATTTGACCTTCTTAAAAGGTATGAAAGGGTCTGAGTCATCTCCTCATATGTGAACCTTGAGTTGTAGGGAGCAATTTTGTATTTCAAAATGGAAGCTGAAGTCACTGGTACTTCTTGAAGAAGGCTTTTTTAAGATTTGAAAGGCAAGGTATATTTCCTGTTTATTCTGCTTTCAGAGTAACTTGTTACTGACAACCCTTGTTTTATTGCATAACATCCAAATAAGTAAACTTAGCATGAAGAAGGGCATCTATTCGCTAGACTCCTGTAAAGGTGGAAACGAGACAATACAAGTATATTCTTTATTTTCAGACATACATGTGTTATTTGGGGGCAAAGGTGTTAAACTTTCAGAAGGTTTTCTACTCATGGGATGAGCATTAGAGTCAATGCCAGCAGTGCGCATTTTCTCTAGATTTGTGGCTGGCTACTGTTGTGTGTTTAAAGCATGGTTAATATCAATTGTTATTGGTGCAGAGCAGTAACTGTACTTTGATTTTTCAGGGATAGTTCCTAAAGTTTTAAACCATTAGGAAAAATAGGCCTGGGACAAACCTTCATAGGTCATCTAGTACATACTTATGCTTCAAGGTAACTAGGTCTAGTCTTATGCTATCTTTGCTTTTGGAAAGCACGCATGCTGTTTTGTTCTCCCTCATCTTTTTCCATGTCGAACTTCTTTATTTGCCTTGCTGTGAGGTTGTTATGGTTTGTCTTATCCATTCTGGGTAGGAGACATGACCTTTTCTCTGTACTGTGGCCTTTTGTGTGCTTGGAGTCTGTTCTGTACCTCTTCTTAGTCCAAGACTGCTTAGATGTAAAAATAGAAGTACAGGTAAATAAATGTGAAAATAAGAAATACACTTTTAAGTAAGATCTTCTAAGTCAAAAACATGCTTTTTTTTTTTTTTTTTTTTTTTAGGAGCACTATAAATGAGTTGAGGCACCAAAAAAGGAAAGGTGTAAACAATGCATAGTAACACTAGTTAGTGGTGGATTTCAACATCCCCCATGCCTGCTTCCCTCCTCTTACCCCCCTGCTTCCAAAACAAATCGAAAAACCTCCTCCCCAAAAAGCCACCCCACCAAAAAAAGCCCAAACCCACACACCACCCCTCCCAAACAATCCCAGGCACTTGCATTAAATGTTTTTGATGCTGGTATAATGATTAAATGTTTAGTTTAACTCCTGGAGTTAGTGAAGAGAAGCTGTCTTTACATCATGTATCTTGTGGAATATGAATCTGTGGTAGATGTCTATTTTTGGATGAGATAATATTGTAAGATGTGGTTAACATCAGGGCTAGAAGATGGCATCTTATCCATGTTAATAATGTTCTGTGTCTTCAAATGTCAAATCCCTTATGTAATTAGCTTATTCAGTATGGAGAGTGTCCCTTCCTGGAAGGTGTGCAATGTAACTGAACCTTCTGATCACAGGTGAGATGTGGTTATGCATTTAAAGAGAACTAATGAAGAAAGTAACTGAAGGTGCATATTAATAGTCTGTATGTTGGATACAAACTTGGAACTCTTCCTTAAGAGAGCAAATGTTCTCTTCCTCTTTATTTTGAGAATATAATCCAGTTACTGACTGGAAACTTTAACTTCTCTTTAAAACTTAACTTGTGACTTTTGCAGTTGTTTCAGGTATAATAGCTTGATGAACTCATCCATCACAAAAGGGTGGGGGAGAAGGTGGGAAATCACTAACTTAAACAAGAGCACGCAGACAGTCATAGTCCATGTGAATAAGCCGGAGTGAATAACACCTGAGAAGAAGCTGCATAGCTAAGTAGCTAGATTTCAAATCTTTAAGTAACACCAGTAATCAAAATAAATGGATTTAAATAATGGAAGGAGCAGGACTACTACTGGTATACATAAAAATGCAACTTGATTTGAAATTAATAAGAAAACTTCTGGAGAAGACACCATTTCAACTGTATCTGGTTTAAAGAAAGTGATGGAAGCTGTGTGACTTTGGTAAACTTTAAGCTAGGATTCCAGGTGTTTAAAAGTTGTGATTTAAAGATTTGTTACAGCTATTCCACTATGTTTTTCATGTTTATGTAACATGTGCTGCCATCTCTTACTCTGGTAGCGTTCTGCCTGATTTATTTAGCAGATAGCTTTCTACAGTAAAACACTGGTAATGAAAATGAAGATCTGTATTATAGCATAAGATTATGGATTAAAGAAATTAGTTTAATTCCCTTACTCAGTTACTAAAAGCTTGGCAGAAAATTTCTTTGCCAAAAATAAAATAGCAAATATGCTTTCTTCAGACTTCTTGTATGACAACTTTTAAGTTGATATAGTTCTGCTGCATACTCCTTATATCTCATCTACCTCAAGTATTTGTAGACTTGCAACTGAATGTAGTCATGTAGACTCTTGACAATAGCACTGCAGCTCAAAACTTTCATCAGCACTTTGTAACTGGACTTGGAAGAACCATTGTTAGGAGAAATGCTGTTGCACACTTCAATCTGCAAATTTAAATACTCCATGGAGAGAGTGGAAACTGAGCTCTTTTCAGGTTAACTGTGAAGAGGAAAGATTAATTTTGTTGAATTTAGTATGTGAAGGAACAGTACTGCTTAAATATTTTCATTAATGTTTAAATACTCGACCACTATGGTCACAGTAGTAAGGATGGGAATCTTTTTCTTTTTTTAACAGCTAAGGAGTTCTTGACATGCTGCCAGAACAGTACTGGAGTTGGAACAGAATGGGCACTGAAGATTCTGACTAACTTGAACTCATCTGTATATAGCAGTTAAGCTAGAACCTGAGAACTGTATATTTGGAAACTTGAGGTAGATACAAGTGTAGTAATGAGTTAATTATTGAGATCGCACTGAGATGTAAAGGTGCTTATGAGACTTCACTGAAGTGACAAAGTAATCTCAATCTGTCACTTTCAAAATACAGTGCAGTGAACACGCTTGTTGCTATACTTTATTGCTTCCAGAGGTTGTCTGGAGTGAAGTATATTTCCTGGGTGCGTCAAGCTTTTTCCTCTGTCACAGACTTAGCCAAAAGCTGGTAAAACTATTCTTGTTTTAAAGTAAGTAGACTTCTATTAGGTAACTTACGTCAATGGATAAACTGGATGTAGTTATATCAAACTCTTTACTTCATGTATTTTGTTCAGATGAAGTCTGAGTTTCTATCAGATTGAGATCTTACACTTAGATTCTAACTATGCTTCCTGCTGGTAACACCTGTAGTGTCACCAGAACCACTGTTTCAACTCTCTCTACCTGTTTTTAGCAGTCTGACTGTACTGAACTAGTGTTGCCTCTGTTTGTGGTATCTGTTTTGTTGCTGCAGTTTCATGGCCTTTTGAAATTACTGGAAACCCAATTAGATATCACTTGTGTTATTAATGCAATTATTTTTAATCTTGTTTTAGTGGTGTTGGAGCATTGTAAAACCTCAATCAGAAGTAAGCTAAGTTGCTCTGGATAGCAAAATTGTTTAATGTGTTTTCATTTGAAAGCTGTTCCCTTTTGACTCAAATTGTTTGTTCCTTATGGGTTTTTGGATTTGTAATATTGTTTTCCTTCAGCAAAATTATGTCAGGCTATTTGGAAAGCCAGCTCAGTAAGGTGGCAAATCAAAACTAGATAGCAGGTGATACTGTTAATTGATTTAGCAGTTTAAATTAGTGTTTTGATTTTCTGTTCTGTAACCCATTCTGAAATATCAGTTGTCTCGAATGTTAATAACTCAGTTACAAAATCTCTGTTAGACTTTTGTAGTGTTCTTTGTTTTTGTCTGCTAGTTCTACATGCAGCTCTTTCAAAAAATAAATCAAGTAACTGGTTTAGTTTTCTGAATGTATCAACTCTGGCATCTTCCCTCCCCCCCCGCCTCCCTGCACGCACACATTTGGGAGATATCAAACGTGAACATATGGGCACAGAGTGACACAGCAATAGAAGGATCAAGCTGGATAAACAACCTCTGCATAGGATAACTCTATCCAAAAGTGTGGTGTATGGTTTGTGGCTTTTTATTTTTAAATCCTAGAACTTGCCGTTTACTGCAGTAACTTGCTTTGTGGAGAGCTATCTTCTGCCTCTTGCCCCCCCTTCCCAGCAGAAGGTATGGGGATAAGTTTTCTTTCCTTAGTCACATCTCAGTTGTGACAGGTACTGTGGGACAGGATAATAAAAGCTTCACAAACTGCAGATAATACAGGTTTGCTTCCTTGCAGTCTCTTCTCTGACTTTTTTACCTTCTGAGAAAGAATGAGTGTTATAACAGGAATGGTGTTCCAGTTACTTCCTTAGCAAAAAGATCAAAGTGGGGGTACTAGCCTTTTCTAGGAACTGAGCCTTTAAAGTACTTTTTATACCTGAGCATCTCAGTCCTGAGCAATATGAGCTTCTCATGTCTCTATTGGTTGGCCTAGTAGAACCACAGAATGTGGTATTTGTCAGCTGTCTGTAAGGACAGTGAAGTACTGCTATCTAGGAATAAGCTTAGTGAGAGATCTCATAATGTCAAAAGTGTAATCTGCTAATATTGTTGGTATATCACTAAAATGTCTAACTTGCAGCCATCTAAAAAGCAGCTAAGTGCATGCGTTTTGTTTTCATTCTTGCTTTTTTAATTCTTCAGTCCTCCTGGGAGATTAAATGATCTTAACTTTCAAGAAACAACACACTGAAATAATTTCCAGCCTGAAAGTTGCTCATAGCTGTTTTGCCTGCTAACTGTATCAGTGCTATCCTCTCATTTTAAGTAATTTTCTTCTCTTGGTGTTTTACCCGTGGTACTTACTTACATTTATAACCTTCTTGTTGCCAGGCTGAATAATACAGACTTTATTAGTCACCTCCTGTAAGAACACTATTCTGTTCTTTCAATTGAAAGTCTTCTCTCTTGACCAAGGCCAGCTGTGATGGGATAGAGTATTCCAGATAAATACTTTTTGTACAAAAGCACTGGAGAATTCTCAGTTACTTTGTAATGTTACCTACCTAAGCGTTGGTTCCTCCTATAGACATGCATACTCTGACACACATACACAGACCCTCCTTGTCTCCACCCCCTCCCCCTCCATTATCACGCTGTGAGCAACATGTAATCACTAATACTTATGTCAACTGACAAGGGCTTGGCTTATAGTAAAGCTTCTCAGTTTTAGTACTAGGGTATAGGATCTTCATGCCGTTTGGTATGATTGTACTTCATAGCATTCTAATTATCTCATTAGTATAATTTGCTTTTCCATATTTTTGATGCTTGCTTACTTACTATTTGGGGGAAGGGAAGGAGAAGAAAAAGGGAACTTGTAAGTTTTGATTGTTTTGGGAAAAAATGGGAGTTTTGAGGGAACAGTTCCGGCTTTAGATAACCATATCACCTGGGTAGTTATGTTGAAATAAGCAAGGCTGTAACAGTAATAAAGCTTTCATCTTATTTCGTAGTTTCCTTTTATGGGTAATAGTTTGTTCATCGTTACAAATACTTTCTGCTAAACTCATATGGTGATGCATTCTATTTGGATGCTACTTAGCAGCAGTTGGTTGTTTAAATAGTCTTGGATTTATCAAAACAGAAATAAGATAATGAATGACCTCTCTTCTATTAGCCTGAAAATAGTATCAAATGTCCCAAGTTCTGATGTCAAAAAAAATAAAAAATCTTTCACTTCTGGAATCTACTGATGTCCTGCCATTACTGAATTAGGATTTCAAGATTTAATTCCATCACAAGTTTAAGATTATTGCGTGCCTTCAAGTGTTACAAATGTTTAAGCACCCACAGCCTTCAGAAACTGTCATTTCCAACTGTTTTTCTCAATATGGGGCCTCTGACTGCACATTCACATAGCTGTGAATATTTTAAGTCCAGCTATGTCTAAAAGATGGAAGTACTTTAGACAAAATTATTCTTGCTGTAGTGTTTGCTGTAACACAGCTTAGAAATGGACAGGGTGTAAAGCTGTAGTTTAGTAGTCCTCATTAAGAGGACTGGTACTCTTTTGTTAAACTCCGGTTCGGTAAGAATGTCTATCTACATATGTTTGTAAACAAATACAATTCCATGGCACTACTGACATAGTGAAGGAAGGTAGGCTGCGCTGTGAAAAGTATTTGAAAGAACTAGTCTTAAATCATAGTTTCTCTTAGTTTGCCTATTTGGAAATAATGTCAACACTAGTAGGTTCTCCTTTTAAATAGTAGTTTGGGTTTTATTTGTTTGGCATTTGTGGGTTTTTTTGTGGGTGGTTGTGGGTTTTGTGTGTGTGTGGTGGGGTTTTTTTTGTGTTTTTTTTTTTGGTTTTTAAGCAAAGGGACAATTCTTCCTTACTGCGTTTTTTTCAATCGCTTTTGATTGGAGTACTTTAAATGCCTAACTTTTAGCCTAAAATACCTAGTTGCCAGCTAAAGGCTAACAGGAGGAGGAGAGAACGAAGCACAGAAGTCTGTATAAGTGTTCAATTTTTATACTGCTGACTCTAGCTGTTTTGTCATAAATGTTATAGCTATACCATGAAAGGTAGTTGCTCACATGGGGATCTCTATGCTTTGTTCCCTTAAGGGAAGGTGTTCTAAAGGTGTTAACCCAGCATGCTTAAGCTTTGAGCAGCTGAGGCAAGGAATTCCAGGACCCAGAGTTTTGTGCCCATTGGCTCATGAGTGCTGCTCTGAGGTCATGGACTGTGACAAGCAAAGAAGATGCAAACTACTGTATTTCCTCTGATTCTCAAATAGCTTGTGTGAGACATAGCTGAGTTTCGGCCTGTAAGCCTCCATCTTTGCTTTATGTGTAGTATCTAACTCGTGAAAAAAGCCTGCTTCAGAAGGGTTTGGTCTTTCTGTTGACAGTATCAAAAGTGGAAAGTGACTAGTGCAAGTCCAGACCTGTGGCAGCTAGAAGCAGAAGCTCAACTTATAGCAGAATATAGTGATTTAAATGTCTAAGTTTAGTTAAGTCAAGGTGCATCTAAAATCAAGATAGCTTGTTACTACTTAATAGTATTTCAAGTTATGGCAACAAACTAGAGTTGCACCTATTCTTGGGGTGTGTTTTGCTGCATTGATGGGAAGGTTGGTGGCCCAGCTTTGAGGTGGAAAGAATTTTAAAATACACACTTGTGACTGCCTATCATCTAAGCTGTTTTGTTCTTTATACTTGCGTGGACTGGAGTAGCATTTTTAGTGGGAGAGTGGAGGAGAAGCTGATCTTAATTTCAGGTTGCTTCAGCAGAATTTGAAAGCTTTTACTAGTGACAATTGGTGATAGTTCAAAGTGTCAGGTTTTAAGCTGTCTGTATAAACTTGTACAGATGCAGTCATCTATATTTGTGACCATGTCCTGAAGTTTGGTGTGCTGAATTCTAACATGAAAATGATCTGCACAGGCATTAGAGTGAAACTAATAATTGTACTCTATTCCTGTACCTTCTGAAGTATTTGTGCAAGAGAAGGGGCTTGAAATAATGACATACTCAAAGGCAGAAACTTTGTATAAATATATGTAGTAGTTGAAAAGTACCTTCTACCTAGTACACAAGACTTTCACTTAATTTTTGAATTAGAGAAACTAACTTTCCTTTCTAATTTATTTAGATGGCCACACTCAGAAGGATGTCTCCCAAGAAGCCAAGAAATCTAGTTGGGTTTTTAACTTCCATCAATACTGTGGTGCTCTGTGGAAGATATAGTGGAGTTCAGCTGAAAAACTGCATAGTGCAGACTGATAACTCTAATGCCCTAAAGACTGCCTTGTTTAGGTGTTCTCTCCTTAGTCTTTACTGTAACCTTTTGTTAAGTTAAATCTTGTATGAACAGTATAAGGAAGTGTAATCGCTAGTAAGCTTAGAGTTAATGGAGTTATTAAAAAAGTGTCCATTATAAACCACATAGCGCTATACTACATTTGAAATATTTTTCTTGAAAATAAAAAAGCAATCCTGAAACTTTCAGACACTTATCTTGTAGCTGTTTAATGAAATATTGTCATATTATTATATGCTAATGGCATATGCTGTCCTTGATATTTGAAACTACAACACCAGACTGCTGCTTTGAAAATTCAGTGTTAGAAGGCTTATAACCTCCACTTCTAATCAGTCAAAATAGACACTTAATAGGAAATAGTTGAAAACATTCCTTGATAGATACTGCAAGTTTGAGCAATGTTTTCAAACAATTCAACACTCAGTTCTGTGGAAGAAGTTTGTGTTGGACGGAACAGACTGTTTTCAAATTGCAGTACATAGTATTCATGTCCCAAAACTTTTTTGCCAGCGGAGTCTTTAAATACAAAGACAACATACAAATAAAGTTTGAAAAACATAGAAAAAAGCCGCAAAGTTAGTACAATTAATTCAATGTCTTTAGTAGCTGATGGGGGTTAGAGGTGCTAGGAAATAATTGATGGGAGACAAGATTTATTTCAAAGACTTGAAGTGGGGCAGCAGAGCTAGTAAAGATGCTGTGATTGCTAGAAGACTTTATTGCTCATTAATCATATGTGGCATGGGGAAGTGCATGCTTCTAGCTGAGTGTCTTTGATTAGCAAAACAGATGTCAGATCAAGAGAGACTGAAGCCTTTATGAAATACCTAAATTTTGCATTTGATATAAGGTAGTCTGCAGAGGGGAGAGAAGTCAGAAACTGTGCTCACTTCCGGGCTTACAGGTATTTTCCCTCTTCTTCAAGTCTGTCTGCTTCGTATTCTTTCTTTAATCTTTCCCTGAAGCTACTCCATCCCCTGTGTGTTTTTTATGTAAGTGTTGTAAAGAGAGTTACTCTATCTTGCATTGTGATGAAGCTGCCCTCTCCAGTTAAATACCCTTTTGTTTGTCTTGCCTTCCTTACTAAGGCATTTTATTAAATGGCTTAAAATAAATAGTAAAGAGGATAACATGCAGAATAGTTCTGAAGCTATATGAGTGTCTTGTGGATATCTTTTTTTAAAGAAAAACAAAACGATAAGACATCTTGCATAGGAATTAAGTGAAGTTTGCTTCCAGTTCAGTGTCATCTTAACAGTATGGGATTTTTTTCATGTTTGCAAAAAGATATTTCAGGAGTGCAGCAAGATGGATGCATAGCTTTGCTCCATAGAGTCTGTCTTTGATTTACACACAAAGTACTTAAAAGCAACACTGTCTTTCTTTCCTATCTTCCTCGCCATATTCTCTTCCAATCCTAGACAGGACCAGAATCAGTATGCGTTGTTTTGGGGGTGATAGGTTGTAGGTTTGCTTTTAAGGCATAGTTAAGCATTAGTCTAGTATAAAACGCCATCCATATTGGAGGCAACTCCTGAGTATTCTGCTTGGGTCACAGAGTAAATGGCAAGACCAAAGGCTTATCAAATAAACTATTGTAATGTTTAGTTCTTAAATAATAATTTTGGTTCTAAGATCAAGCTGTAGAAAGCCTACAGCTCTGGTTATTTTTTTTGTAAGTGTATCGGACCTGTGGAGAAACTGTTTTTATATCTGTTATGTATTACTGGTAGTCTGTGAATCCTTTCAGATTCAGAGCAGCAGTTTAGCTGGGAGGTAACAAAAAGCGTTGAAAGATTTAGGCAGCATCTTTTAGAATATCTTCTTGCCAGGAAGCAAGTGGCTTTTCTTCTAACTCTGAAGTGACTGACTATCAGCAAGGAATTCAGGCTTTGGCAAACCTGGCCTTGCCATGACAATGAGGAAGAATACCTTAGTAGTGTCAACTTGTTAATCTACTGAACTATAAAATATGGGCATAGTTACAGTTGCTGCTTGCACAAGGAAAGTGTGCAGGTAGCCTGGAAGAGAGGAGGTAAGAGTGATTGGTGAGGTAAAGCAGAAAAAAAGGGCTGGGGATACTTGCACGTACAGGAGGTAAGATAGGAATTTATGGTAGACTTGTTTTTGTCTGTATTAAAGTTTGCGATGGTGAATTCTTGTCTAGCTTAAAATTAAGACTAAGTCTGGCATCCTGCTAACAAGCATTTGAAAGAGCTCTAATATTTAGATTTGCTCAAGTTCAGCATCTTAACTCTCTCTGTTCAGATTCTTGGGACACTCATTTACTATTCCTGTACTCTGATCTCCATGTACAACACCTTGTTTCCACTAACTTGTTTTATTTGTAGAGTACTGAAAAGATGCATACGTGCTGAGTGGAGTGGACGGTCTCATCAATGAAGTGTGCTGTAGAGTTGTTTAATTGTTTCATAAATCCTGCTATGCTGGCTTTTGACAACTTTTTCCATGACTGTAAAGGTTGTAACCCTCCTAAAATGCAGTTGTGGAAGCTAATATTGTGTGGTGTTCTGTGTAGTTACCGTGAAAGAATAGCTCTGAGCACTGTAAAGTCCTGATCCTGTCAATGACAGGATCAGCTTAATCCTTAGTGTTTGAGAAATGTTTCTTGGGTGTGACTTCCTTTTGTTCAGCTTTCTACAGAACTTCTGTTTCTCTACACAGGTACTTGGTAGGTAGTTTGGTTCATGATTTCATACAAGGTAAATATTTCTAACTGCCTGTGTCAGTAATTTGGTATGTGTATTGGAGCTCACTCTTAATTACTTCACTGCAAGGTACGATGTCAATGTATACATCTTTTTCATTGGTTAAGAAGATGCATCTGTGGCACATAATTCCAAGATGCCATTGGTTTGAGCATTACCCAGTTTAGAAACCTTAAATGTGTTTTAATCCCTTTGTTTTTTGCAGTATCCTTGTGATAGCTAAAGGTCCATATGCAGATCCAGTGCTGAGGAAGCCGGAAACTGAACCTGTTTTAATTAGATTTCTTCCTCAACAACTGCAATTAAACTATTTCCCAGATTGTATCATGTGGAGTAGGAATCTTGCTATGCATCAGGCCTGTGAACTTTTTTGTGTAGCGCTTGGGTAGAAGTCTTTGTTCAGGAGGATAGCATAACCTGCTTGAGACAGTTCAGGAAAGAAAGCATCAACAGACACCAGCTTGAGTCAGTGCTAAATATCAGTGATTAGAAAAACAAAAGGAAAACTCCCGAGATCCTCCTGATATTCCAAAGCTTTTCTAAATGCTATTTTGAAGATGCAAAAACTTGACACCCATTCTAGTTAAGTAGGTAATAGGTGAATACTCCCTGCTCCCCCCTTCCCCTGGAAACATATTTTTTTTTATTTTATTCTACTTTAAAGCTTAAAAGTCTTTCTCTTTAAGACATGCTAGTATGAGTGAACAGGCTTCTCAACTTTTGACATTTCTGTATGTAAGCTTGTTTCAAACTGAAGCCGAGTATTATCAAAATGAAGACTCAGTCTCTTCCCTCTTTACCTTGTTTTCAAGGTAGATCTACATAATACCCTTAGACCTGTAATCTTGGGTTTATCTGTGGGACTTGTCTAATCTGCTTGTACATGTCAACTGTTTTTTGTGTTTCTTCTTCCAGCAGTAACTTCTGTAAGATCTAGTCTCTGAATTTCTTCATTCTAGTGGCTAATTAAAATTCTCTTCTTTTTCCACCTCCCCCCGAGTTGTCTAGAAGATTGCAGAGATCATCTTATGTTAATTTAGACTTTGGGTGGCCAAACCATGTTTTACTAGCCACTGAGTTCACTAGGTCTCTGTAATTTAAGACAGCTTGGCAAAAGTTGATTAGGAGCTTGGCAGAGCTCAGGCAGCCTGCCATGCTGCAACTTGGAGCATGTATTGTCTAACAGGCTCTGCAGGTAGGACATGGGTATGTACCATATCAGTATTTGTCTTATAGTGCTATTGCACTTGATTTTGCTTAAGGACTGTGTGTGCCAGATGCAGGTGAATAGGGAACTGCAAATAAGGCACCATCTGGTCCATGGGGTTGGAATAAGGAGGAGGCTTGGTGTTGTAGCAGTAGCTTCTGCATTCAAACTTGTAATGCTGAAGCAAATGGGGCTATGCAGCTCAAAGGCAACTGGGCATTAAGCATTGGGCAGGGCAGACTTGGAGCGGGTGATGATATTGGGTACTTCTGGGTTCATTTCCGTTGGTTTACACGCATGACAGTACTAAATCAAGAATCTAAATTGAAATTTGCACTAATCACTTAACTGACTTTTTTCTTCACTGGTAATAAATGCCCCCTGCCTCAACTTTGCCACACCTGTTTACTTGATCTGAAGTTGACCATATACCTGCCAGATTGTCTTCCCTTCTGGCAGTGTCACTGATCTGTACTTCATGAAGGTTTCTGTGCTTTCATTCATGTTGTCTCACAGAAGGTAAAAGCTTCTCATTCAAATTCATTCCCCTCTTCTGAAGAGAATGTTCTCCCTTGAGCTTGCCAGGCAGCATGTTTTTTTTTTATAATGTTAGTGAAAGCTTAAGCTGCCACATACATAGTGAATTTTGGCTCCTACATAACAAGGGTTTCTAGAGAGGCTGAAAATGAAGGACAGATGAGATTTTACTTCTGTTGCTTGTGATGTTGTTTTTGGGAGTCTGCTAGAAACAAAGGAGAATTCACATCAATTCATTCTGGGGTACAAAACAGCAGAGTTTTGGTCAGAAATTGGCTGCTGGAAAATAAGTTCTTTTCCCTTGGAGATACTAGTTGCTATTGTTTAATTTAAAAAAGGAAAAAAGTGAGTATTATCTCTGTGGTTCCTAACAAGTTGGAGCAACACTTGTATTAGCACCAGGCAGCAGAATTATATACTGAGATTCTCATAGTCTAAACTTCTCTGTCTAGCAGCTTGTCAGTAACAGTATATCTAAGGTTCCTGTAGAGGTGAAGTCAAGCTTTTGCTATAGGATCTGATTTGGCAGGGAAACTTTGCTCTGACACAAGAAGAATAAACTGAACACACCTGTTTCTTGCTTTCCCTTCTCTTTCCTGTGGCTATGCTAAAAGGGGGAAAGATCTGTCAACAAAGACACAAAAACTGGTTCAGTATTCTGCAGCTAATGTTTGCTATATTTATATGTGCCTATTCTCATATGGTGTAACAAATCTTTCATGTTACTGACATGGCTTAAATATCTCTGGCTTCTTCTGAAGCTGAGCTGTTACTGGCTGACTTATAGCTATCCAGATCAGACTATTCTTTTACTGAATACAGATTGATTCAGAAGTTTCTGGGTTCTTATGCTTTTGATAATTTTCATAGTTATGACCAGAAAAAATTTAACTGCTGCAGAATTGACTGGATTCTACAACAGAACTTAATGTTTAGCGGGTTAAAAAACTGAAACAAAACAGAGCACTGAAGACCAAGAAACTACAGGTGTTGTAAACACGAAAATATTTTCTTTAAGTGTTGAGTCCTGGCGTTCTGCCACTGAGAGAGCATTCTCTTCCCTTCATTAATGGAATTCAAATCAAATGATACACTGATGGAAAACTTATATTGAACTAGTTTGGATGTGTTATGATGACATGGAAAGGTAACAAACTCGGTTTATTTAGAGAAGCACAACTTAATTCTTTGAATTTTTTTACAAGGGCAGATTCTTTGAATTAAGTTGTGATCTACCCTTGTAAGTAGATGCTCTAAGAGGTTGTTTTTATTATAAACTCCATTGCTGATGCTCTCAAAACTGAGAGGAATAGTTGCTGTAGGCAACACTTCTAATTTCCGAAGAAGCAGTGTGTTAAACTACAGTGAAGCAAGAGAATAAAATGAAATGCTTTTTATTTTGCTTACTTCCCTTTTGGATGAAGATCTAAGATCTGAATGACACTTGTGTACTTTTGTGAACCAAAATGCAGTCCAAAGAAGAGTGACACAACTTGTAATGTTTCTGTCCTTGATGAACATATGAGAAACAAAGCAGTGAGGTGGCAGAACTGAAGAGGAATGCCCTCAACAGCATTATACTTGTTCAATGCAACTCCTTTACTTTTTTCCTCGAACTGCAACTTCTGGCATTCCAGAGGAAAGGAATATAGGAAATAAAGGCTTTTACAACCTTAACATTAGCTAGCCCCCTTAACCAGCTTGCAAGAATTTAGTTAAAGCTCTAGTCCTGGTTTAATTTTTCAGTGCACTAAAATGGTAATTCTTTCTTCAGTAATGAAATGAAGCTATGGATTCCTGTGTACCATGAGCTGGGAACATTAGTCATACGAACAGACCTGAGATACCTGGGCTCACCTTTGTATTCTGTACAACCATATACAGAATAGAACATGAGCAGTGTTCCTTCTGGTTCCTTTAAGCTGTCCAGATGAACAGGAATGTTCTGCTGTTTAACTTCAAGTGCATTTCTTTCACTTAACTTGTGGCCCTCCCCTCCATCCATAGGTTTCTCTTTGTTCTTGAGCTGTTTAAGTTCTTGAACGGTCAGTTGTACTATTGATGGATTATAAAGCCATCTGCCAGCAGCACCTGTGCTTCTCTATAGTTTTGAATAGTACTCTGTTTGCTATTTGTTTGACTTCCCACTGCCCAAAAGGACTTGTTAAGTTTCTGGCTGTGGTGTATAGGCAAAACCACTGTTTTTTCTAAACTAATGATGGATACCAGGTCTCAGTAGTCTTCATGGAACAAGGTTTTAAGCTTCTTTCAGGTCACTGAAGACATCTTCAGTTTGCTTTTCTGTACCAGGAAAAGGTCTCTGCAGTCTCAGACTTCAAATTCAACTGACCTGCTTAAAGCAGGGGAGGGCTGTTCAGCTTCTGCAACTCTGAATGTCTTCCTACTGTCACAAAACTGTTCTTATCAACACTGGAACATGTGATAGCATGTATTTAGATTTTGCCTTAAACAATCCCTGACTTCCTCAGACTGCGTATTCTCAAGCTATGGTATCTTTTGCATGGATACTTTCCAGGTAGATAATGCAAGTAGACAGAAGTCAGGTAAGGGTGCTACTTTGGCTTGGGGTCATGGCATGTATAACCTGTTGGATCACACAGTCCAAACAACCTGGGCATTCCTCTAGTAAGCAGTGTTGTGCATCTATTTAGAGGCATTTTCAGTGTTCTTATGCCCTGTGGGAACTTGCAAATTTTCAGTTTAAGGCAATGAATGTTCTCACTGCCAATTAGCAGTATAGTTTCCCCTTAATTCTGAACTATGAGGTCCCAAATGAAGATATCTTCAGCTCTTGTCCCTTCCTCTTCCATGTCAAGACATTCTCTTCCCAATCTTTGTCTGTAGGCTGTTATATACACATAGATGAAGTTTAGAGAGTCTTAACTTGGTGGATACATTCTTTCAAGTTCCTAGCCACTCGTTTTGCTGATTCTGTGCAGGTGGCCTGTTGCATTGCCACTGTCTGAGCTAGAAGGCTAGGCAAGGTCTAAGCTCTTGAAAGACTGAGTAAGGGAAAGCTGACTTCTTCCTAATGTAGCAAGGTCTGAAGATTGCCATAATCTTCTGATGGCTGTGTGTTGTAAAGTCAGAGAAACGGGATAACTCCTGCTCCTTTACTGTTGGTTTTTTTTTGTTTGTTTGTTTTTTGTGTCCTGTGGAGTCCATAGCTTGAGGGTATTTATGGTTTGCTGGTATTTGAGAAGTTTCTGCAGTATCCATACCTCTTAATATATGGGGTATTTTTGAAATGGTTAAGAAATGCTTCCACTGTAATGGCTACAGAGTAACTGAATTAAAAGGAACTTTTCCATTGTAAATGAATCTAAGAATAATATTGTGCTGAATTTTTTTTTTGTCAGCAATTTGGAAAAATATCTCTCTAACAGCTTATGTATTGTCTAAAGTTTACATAGTGTAAAAAATGGACATGTGAACTAGTCCTAAATCTGTCTTCAGTGACTGGATTCAGTTTATATGCCCATTTTGCTTACTTCCTCATCTTAGTTCAGGTTACCGGATTGTGTTTTTGAGGAATTGACAGGAAGGGAATGCTTTCTGAGCTATATGTGATTGCAGTGAGGAACAGGGCAAGAGTTATTTCTTCTCGGAGAGGTTGTGCTTGGGAGTGATGGGGAGTGTGTCCTTGCATCCTGGTACATCTACACAGATCTGAGATCTTGGGTTACTTGAACTGACATCTATTGCATGACTTTTTATTAAATAGTTCTGCTGAAAATGCTATTTTCTGATAGTCTGTTAGTGTCTTCTTGCATACCTTTTTATCTGGCATTATGTTTTGATATCTTATTTGGGATTTTTTTCTTTCCCCTTTCTTTAGATTCTCTCTCATAATTCACCTTTTGCCTTTCTGCTCTTGCTCAGAACACTTTATCATCATGGTTGGAAATTGTCACTTCTCAGCAGAGTGAGAGCTCTAACATAATCTGAGGTCTTACTCTCAACAGGAGGTTGGACCAGATGATCTCTAGAGGTCCTTTTCAGACAAGGCTTTTTAAACTATTCTAACTTTTGTATTCCAATTGAACCCTGCATCAATATCTTAATGTCTTCCAAGAGAACTGACAAAAATGATGCAACTACTTAAGTTTGTAGAAATTCTGTGCTGGAAGAGGTGTAGAAATCTGTTTCCTTACCACCTAGACATGCTTATTTTAAGAAGAAACTTCCTTGATACCTACTTGTCTGTCTTGCCAGCAGTGAGGTAATGTTACAGTAGTAGGAGGCTGTAGAATATTGTTTGTCCTGAAGATTTTTCTATATGTACTGAATTTGCTCTAGTTAGTGTGTCTGTGCATGTATTTGTGTGTGTAGTTTTTTAGCATTGGAGGAGGAGACTACAAAAAGAATACAGTCCAGCTTAACGTATGATTCAGTGCAATTTTATGTGGCTTCTGTATCAAAAGTTAATCTGATAAAAGTTACTGTGAATTTTACATCATTAGATGCAGTACAGCAGGTAAGCCTTAGTGTACTCTAGCATCTTTAAATTGTGTAGACAGCTTATGGCTGTTAATGGGGAGAAGATAGAAATGGTGTCAGATGAGAAAGTGGTAACTTGCTCTTGCTGTGTTGGAAGAAGAAAAGCTTGCCATTCCTTACGGCTTGATGCTTTCATGCAACTGAATAACCCAGGATTTGCAGGAGTGCAAATCCAGTCACCTTACTGTACCTTACAGAACCTTGCAGCTCATGGGACAATATATTTTTCCCTTGTTTCTGTATAGAAATTTGCTGTCAGGAAGAAGAGAGGGATGATGAGAATTTAGGAGATGTCACAGAAATTTTTCTAGGAAATTTTCAGTACCTTGTACCTGCTCCCTTAGTTATTCCATGAACTATTTCTACAAGCAGATGGGACAAGAGGCTGCTGAACTGAAAATACAAGCTTCTGCCTGCAGGGAGTATTGACATGAAACTTATGTTTGGAGGTGAGGACTGAAGTGAAAAAAGAACTGGGCAGATTGGGTAACTATTGAATTTAGAAAGTATAGCAAGGAAGAATATAGTGTTAAAATCAGCTGCACAAGACTCAGTTTAAAACAACCAACTGGACTAAAAAGTCATCTTAATGAATTTCTGAGTCAGCTGGTGAAGTAGTAGAAATAATTGAATGTGCTTGCAAGGCAAGAAAAATAGGTGTGTATGTTTGCGGGTAAATGAGGAGAACCCTCTGAGCAGTGAGCAAAAATGAGGTGCAGCTATGAGATCAGTTTAAAATGAAGTAATGTAGGTTTAGCAACTGTTGAATTATTTTGGACCATGTGCAGTAAGTTCTTCAATTTCGTTGCAATTAAAGTCTCAACTCTTAAATGTGTTGTGTGTTTGTATATTTAGAATGTTGCTTCTACCTTAGCATACAGTTAATCAGATCAGGTACAGTTGAGCAAGTAAATTAATATTATCTACATTGAAGTGAAGGAACACAAATCTGAAGTCTTAGACTTAACATTTTCTGATAAGTACGCTGAACTCTAGATTCTGGCTGGCAAGATGTGCAAGTTACTGGAAGAAAATGTTCTGAACTTACAAGGCATATAAACATCCTCCCATCTTTTCCTTCTCCCTCCTCCCCGTCCGTCCTGTCTGTGTCCGTCCCCCCGTCGTCCCCCCCCAAACCTTTTTGCCTAATACTGACTTCAGGGCAGTAAGTTTTTACAATTTTGAGAAGCTGGCTTACTGCAGCAACATTAAGGCACTGTTGTTTGGGCCAAGGTACAAAAGAGAAAGTATGCTGACCAGTGTGCTTAACTCCAAGCAGATAATGGAGTATTATAGGCAGAAGTGCTAGGCATGTCCTTAAATATTCAGGAAATAGGAGTGCAAGAGCATGAAAAATTCTTCTACTACTAAGACTCTCAAAAAGAACTTAAATACCACCACCACCAAAATACCCCCCAAACAAAACCAACCAAGCAAGTTCTAGAGCTCATCCAAGTAGTAGAGTTGTTATTGGTTTGCCTTGTTACACTATTAGTGGCCCTAGGGCCTGTTGGGGTGCTTCAGTTTTCTCCTCCTCTCTTCCTCTCTGTAGTTTACACCACAGTTCACAGTATCATTCAGGGAAGGCTTTTGGGTGTTAAGTAAAAGCCAATACAGGCTTGTTCTGTAGTTGTCAGTTTCCTCTGTTGGCTTCAAAGATACGGAAAAGTGTCAGTCGCTGCCCTTTGACTTCTCTATGAGAAGAGAGGTAATGGCTTCCATGCAAGTTGACAGATGTTTTCTGTCTTGTGTTCCTGTGGAAACATCTTCGAGTAATATCTTGGCTTCATATTAGCTATAATGTTTGAAATAGATACGTTAGGTCTACAGAAATTAATTCCAGTTGCTTTCCTGTGCAGTAACAAAGACAACTGTTAATAGTAATCAAACAGTGTTTACTAAAACTCAAGAATACTATGCAAGATAATAACAATTAGATGCCAGGGCTGCTGTTACGTGTCTTTTGAAGATACATTGTAAGTTTATTTGAAATGCTGTTTTTAGAACTCATCCTCAGTCTAAAGACTCTTGCTTATGAGGAGAGCATCTGCGGACCAGTGCTTTGGCATCATTACAGCTAAGAATATGGAGTTGTGAAACACTAAAATGGCTTGTTTACGGAAAACTTTATGCTAGAAGAGGAACTGAACTTAAAAATTATCAAATCGCAAAGCCTGTCAACTGAAGCATGGAAGTCTGATGTACTGTTGTAGCTTTTTCTTATTGTAGGTGTAGGGAGAATGCTCAACGTAGTTGAAGAAATAATCTTAAAATGTGATGGAACTGCACTGGCGCATTCAGTTGATTTACTGGGTTGCACATCTCCTTTGAATTTAAGTATCTAATGAGGAGGAAGAATAAGCCAAGTGCTGGGAGTGAGGTTTACAGATAGCAGGAAAAGTCTGAATGAGAACAGTTCAGATTTAGGGACCTTAAGGCTCTTTCTGTCTTCCACATGCTAGAAGAAGTAGTTATGACCCACTAAAAAGATCTCTTCCCTACTGGACTAACTGGGCACGTGATACTGTGTGGCTTCAGATAATTGCAGTGAGACTTAATGCTTTGATGGTAAAGGTCATAGCTGGATCATGAAGCAGAATTATATTTAAAGGCAAACTGGGAGTCATATGGTAACACACTACACAATGAGAAATACAGTTAAGTTGAGAGGCTTCAATAGAGAAGGCAACTCTGGACATCATCTTGACTTGACAGATGTCTTATGGGATAAAACAGCTGCCGTTTCATTCTTCTACACAGCTGAAAATATCATGTGTATGACAATACACTATGCTGCATAACTTCTAACCACAGACTACTTCAAGTGGCTGGTTGACCCAGACAGATCAACATTAAACTAAAGTTTCCCTAGCACAAGGTTTGCCTGAGTGATATTTTCTTTAGCTAACTCTTCTGGTGTTTTGTGGAGGAGCCCATGTACTGGCCCTAGATGAGAAAGCACATGGCTGACCTACCAGAGCTCTAGAATGAGCACTGCTGCTTGCAGAATGAAACCTGCTGGAATGCATGTTCTTATAGTCAATACAAGGTAATACAATAGATTAATGGCAATCACTTCATAGTATGACCGATAGTTTGACATTACTACCCAATTTCAATGTCACTTGAGCTTTGTACAGGAGGTGACACTACCTCCTTCCGGAAGAGGCACAAAATGTGCCTCCTTGCTAACGTTTATGAAGATTTTTTTATTTATTTGGTGTTTGAATACAAAGAAATAAAGAGAGAATGCACAATAGCATTTGGCATTGTTTGCGATTGACTTCATCTAGACCCCTAGCTAGTGCTGAAACCTTGGTCAGCTTTCAGCCTGATTAATGCTAGGCTTGATGTCTTCCATCTGTGGCGTACTCTGCAGAGCAAGCTACTGCTTATGCTCTCCTCAACCTGACTAATCTGGCTGCACTAGCAAGCTGGCATAATTTCCAACTATAGCGGGCTTTTTCTGTTCCATTTTAAATCTTTTTGTGCTATAAAGTATAAGTTGTAGAGCTAAAGCGTCAAGCTTCAAACCTTTCTGTTAGTGGTAATATTTGTTATGAGTAAAGAGTTAGGATAAAAGAATAATCATTGAAGAGGCAAAGCTCAGCTTCTGAGGTGTAGGGTTTACAGCTTTCTCAATTTACCAGTCATCAAGACCTCTAGCTATGAGGTTCATTGAACAACTGTATTTTGTGGGTTTGTGTATTTTGTGCTCTACTTACATTCTTTTGAGTTCCTAAGTATAAGGTAAAAAAAACCAAGGTAAAGACCACTATTTATTAATTAATCCTACTTTCTGCTTTTGCTGTCTGCTGCTGTGTTGGATCTCTTAGTGGAAAGAACACAAGGAACTTTGAAAAGATGCTTTTGACTCGTGTGATGTGGAGATTAGGATGGGGAGCAAATCTTCCACTTAACTTGTATTTTTATTTGGTTCCTGGAGCTTACTTCTGGGGTGCTAACTGGGAGCTTTTAGTACTAGGATGTATCATTACAGTGTAACAAGACTGAATCTGAGCTAGCAGAATTCTGATCACTAATTCATTGTGCTGCGCAGGTGTCTGGATCATATGCATGTTCCTTTTGGCATTGTACTAGGTATGTGAGGTAATGGTTTGCGTAATACCAACTATGTGCCTGGTTTCTTATGGCCTACAGTAGAATAGAATCATTTAGGATTCTTTTTTTTTTTTTCTACTCACTTTTGTTCATTTCTAGAGGCAGTTTCAGAGGAATAGACAATTATAGTCGAATATTGTCTGGCTTTACTGACAACACCAGGTCTTGAGTGTTATTTTATTGGAGGCATTCAAATTTGAACTGAGCCTTAGTTATCTGCAGCTGAAGCGTTTTAAAGTTTTTCCTGGCAGACTTCTTGCTTACTGTGCTATAGATATAATAGATACTGAATCAGCATGTAGACTATTGTGTTCTTAAACTTGGGTTATTTTCCTTCTTGTGGCTTTTTTCACCGGCAGATACCTCTTTTACCAGATTCCACACAATTAGAAACAGTAAAACTGGATTTGCTGGTTGTGGTCCTGTTGCTATGCTCTCTGTATAGAAATAGCAATTTAGTACAGGGTACAAAAGTTACCTCTCTTCACTGAGGAGCTAAGTGAGGCTTGATCTTGAAATACCTCTGTTTCTGAGGACTGCAGCTTGGTGTTACGCTAGTCTTCCATAAATACCTACCAATATCTGTAGACATGTAGCAGTCACAAAGCAATTCCAAAAGTAGCAATACAAAGCCATCATATTGATTATTTTTAATAATGTACGCTCATTAATTCTTCGGTCTCAAATACCTTTTCCTGCTAAGTAAGCTGTTGTGAACAAGAACTTCTTGCTTATATGGCTAGATCTCTTTTCCTGAGTTACTATGTATCTTTCTTTATGCAAATGGCAGTTGCATAAATCTAGCTAATTTTTAAAAGCACAGTAGTTAAGTTAGTTCTGTAATCTTGTGGATACTGCTGCTTATTCTTGAAATTCTCATTGTCATCTCCCACAATGAGAGTTAAAATCGTAGAATCTTTAAGGTTGGAAAAGACCTCTAAGATCAAGTCCAACCGTCAAATACTTCTGTCTATCAAGAATTGAGTTTTACTAGTTAGTGTGTTTTTTTTCCTTAATGTTGACATATACAGGTTCTCCTAAATAATGTTTGTCTTGTCTCCTTAAAGTAATCATAGAAGCCTGCCAGAAAAGAGGTGTGTCATCATAGAATAGTTTGGGTTGGAAGGGACCTTTAAAGGTCATCTATTCCAACAGGGTTTTTGTATGCTATATATACTGAAAACTGGTTGTTCATTATTAAGGATCTAAATGCTCTTTAGAAGAATCTTGGTCTGTGTGTCTTTTAACTAAAAAGTTAAACAATAGCATTTTATATTTGCCTCTTCAGACATGGCTGTGAGTCTTCATGCCACATGTCTTACGACTATATCTCTCTTGTCTTTCAGTGAATGATAGTGTCTAGAAAGGGTATGTCCCTTCAGGAGAGAGGTGCCAATGTCCAACCGGCCTAATAACAATCCAGGGGGGTCACTGCGACGTTCACAGAGGAACACTGCTGGGGCCCAGCCACAAGACGACGCAGTAGGAGGAAGGTATGACTGTTATCTATAAGTGTGTTTTAATGTATAAAAGCAAAATTGATGTGACTTAAATAGAGTACAAAGCTTTCCACCCTGTAATCCAAGCACTGAAACTTGCATAAAATCTTTTTGCCCCTGAAATACGATCTGTACTGTTGTTGCATGGGATGAAAATATGGATTTCTCACTATCATGCATGTTCAGCTAGAACAGCAGTAGTAGATCTAGGGGGGAAAAAGTATAACTGAGCTATATTCCACAAATCACAGGTAGTAACAAATTCCTTCTCCCTCTTCCTTCCCTGTTAACAAAAACACATGGAGGGGGTAGGGGGATTCTGGTGTGTGAAATATGGGAAAATCTGTGCCTCTGTTAGAGAAGACTGAATAACAGGTACCTCTCTGTTCCCTTGCACTGCATGTTAATCCTGTGCAGCTTTTGAGTAATTCAAGAACAAAAGGTTTACCATCCTTTAGTATACTGGTACTAGAGAGCAAGTGGATCAGGTTGTATTTGTTCTGTAAGTGGCTGTTTCTAGAATGTAGAACAAAGATCTTTGAAACTTTTCTGTGGATGCTGACTGTATAATTATTGCCATGTCCTTTAAGGAATTAAGAATCTTCTTCTGAGTGATAATACTGTAATAAAGGTTATAGTATCATGGCAGGCAGCATCTGTCTGTATTCTACTTCCTCAGAGGTGTTACTGGTGCAGTTTTAATGTGCATCTTCAGCTTGGGTTTTTTGGTATCAGAGTATTAAAATACTGCAAGTCAATGGTACAAAATAAAAAGACTTACTGTGAATGAATTGGGCTATAACATATAATGAAGACAAGTTGTATTTCTTATTGGTGTAAATAACTGAAAACAAGGTCAATGTTGGATGGATGAAGGAAGCTAGCTGTTCTTCTAAGGAACCTTGGGGGGGAATAATTCAATCTGCAAAATGCAGCTTCACTTTTTCTAAAGTAGTCTCTATTGTACAAATGGAAAAGCGGATGATAAACACAACGTTTCTGCCCTGGGCTTTTGTAGCATAAGGAGGGGGAAGTTGCTGCCTTATGTAGCTGATTATTTTGCAAGCCAGAATTGGTTTTGGAGAATACTCCTTCTTTAACTGAGTCACAGCGAACCCTTCATTAAGTTCTGTCCATTCTGTGTTATCTCTGCATCTGAATGGATGTTTAAGTTAGATGTTGCTCTACCAACTCTTTCTTCTTACACTGAACTTGACCTGGGGTGAATAACCCCCTCCCTAGAATAAAGAACTAGAGGCAAGTTATTTGGGCATGGGATGGAGGATTATTCTTCAGATATCTACTGTTTATTCAGATTTTATACCAGAATGCCAGGAAGAAGCTCTACGGTGAATCAGACAAATTGAAGAATATTAGGAGTAGCTCTATTTTCTTATAAGAAAGCTACTCATCTGGTGTTTTGGTGCATTGTGATCTGTTACTTACGCTATCACACAATGATTCAAGATGCAACTGGTCTTTAATGACTGAACCTCTTCCACCCCTCACCAAATTTGTGTCAGTCAGACTTCCATGACTAAGAGTGATTGCACTCTTGAACTGTGTTAGACCTTTATCAGAATCAAAGCTCTTTGCTTAAGTAAAGAGGATGGATGCTTATGATCCTTTTTGAAAATGTGGGCTCTTTAAAACAGGACCTCCCCTGCCTTTCCCTTTCTGAACAAGCATTTTTGGCTGGCAAAGCATATAGAAAGGCCTGGATAACACATGCTGATTAATATAAACTTTATAACGAATTCAGTTTCTCTTATTGTCTTCTGTATCTCCGTTTTAATAAGCTGCTGTGCAGAAAGGCTATTGTACAAAGAACAACGTAAGACAGATCTATCGGGTCCTTGAAAAATTTGTAGATGAAATGGAAAGAGACAGAGTCTAGGATAACAGTCACTTTCTGCTGTTTGCTTGCCTTGAGACACAAGCCTTAGGACTTATCCTTCCACACATCTAGGACGCAGTGGGTTAGTATATTCTAGTTCTGCTGCTGAACAGTACATAGGAGGATCTGGAGTTCGCAGCTTGATGTACCTTCTTCATTATGCCTTGCTGTACTCTGGTGCTACGTGCTGCTTTGGCTGCTATATTTAAAAAGACAAAAAAAAGCACACACACACCTCCCAACCAAATACACCTTTTCTTACGTTAGTTTTTTTGGGACGCTTGAGTCACTAACTTATTTCCAGTCTTTTTCTATTTGTTATCTGTGAAGTGAAAAATTTCAGCTGTAAAATCATTTAAATAGAATAAAGAAACTATGGAAAGACCATTTTCAGTAATGTACTCATATTGTGCCAATAACTGTGAACTATGTTAGTATTTTAGTTGGAGTTGGGAATGTTCTTTTGAAGCAAATCTGTGATCCTCACCTGCTGTGCTTTGGCTAACATCATGGAATGGTCTTTGAGCACCTGAATTCAAATCTTTTTGGATGAAACTAAACTGGAAGTTGTGCTCTAGGAGAGCAGTTCATGTATCCTGGTCACTTGTAGTTATAATCTGGTCTGCTTTGAAGTAGAAATCATTGAAATGCATAGATGCTGGGTGTTGGTCCTTAATGGCAACTATCTTGCCTTACAAATTTTTTTCTGTTGATCTGCGCTACTTATTGATGTAGTTGTACAGACAGTATGAGATTTTATTCAGCCACTTTATTAGATCCACATGTTGCTTAAAAATGAAAACAAAATCAATACACAAACACAACCCCCCCTCTCCCCCCAAACTCCACACAAAACAAAAACTAGCATTGTAGAGGGAATTAAGCAGTAATATGAGTCTGTAGGGGGTTGTTGCTTCATGCCTAAAATTAGCCACAAAGTTTATAAGCAAACTTAAGGGCCACACCTTCTAAAGTGCTGTAGAAGGTTACTTTGCTTTGGTCATAGATATGCAATCATAACCCTTCGAGCAAGGACAAGTTTTGATACTGTCTGAACTTGTGTACTTGATGACATTTCTGCTTTGTATAAATAGCTTTCTAAATGCTGGAAATGCAACAGCTTCTTTTTGTAAAGCTTTCTTGTGGCTAAGGTGCACACATTTTCCAAATTGGAAAGAAACTTAGGTTGCAGTTTGTCGCTTGTACTGTAATTTCAGACTTTGATGTGAAGCCCACTAATGTAAGCAAGTGATTGTATAGCCATTGGTAGTATGGCCAGATGGCTTTAATAGCCTTAACTTTGCCTCTGTCTCTTGTGCTCTGACTGGAGTGAAAATTATAATAGACTTCAGTTGAGGAAGGTGTTAAAAAGGAGAGAGGATGGAAAATACCACTTCCAAACTGAAATGCTAATGCATGTCTTTTTTTATAGTCTTTAAACCCACACAAGCTTAATGGTCTTTCGTTAAAACTTTATCAATTTAACTTGCTAAGCAGTTACTCTTCACTTGCATGAAGACTATTTAAAAAAAAAATCCAAGCTCCTCTCTGGTCTAGTGTGTAAAACAAATGCAGAATCTTCCTCCCGTGACATCTGATACTGGCAGATTTGGCTTAACATGGAAGCAACAATGCAAACCTATTTTCCTCTCGACTAGGCTTATTTGATGTCACCCTAATAACATCAATACTTGCAGTCAAAATGAGCAGGGGAAGCCTGTGATGTATTTTCTGCTGGAGTTTTGCTAGCAGTTTCACACTCAATGCAGAAACTTGTGTGTTTGCACACCTTTGTGTGCAAAACCTTTGTGTGTTTGATTTTTACAGTTGCATTTGTTTAAAAAAAAAAAACCCACACAAAAAACAACAAACAATGATGCTAGACTCACAGACAGTGTAGAAAGACTGTTGCAGCACGAATTGGAAGTACACTTAACATCTATGTGTGCTTTTCTCAAAAAGAAGCGAGGTATGTGTGTTTGAAAATAGACGTGGAAACTAGTGAGCTGTTTTCCACCCATGTATGCGCATGTCCAACTTCACCAGGGCCAGTTAGGTTTAATGTGATTCTTCGCTGTCTGTTGTTATTAGTGATGTTGAAATAACTTTGTGCTTTGGATGACTTTCTGCTCTTGTGGATATTAGATCTTACTGGCTTTACTACCAGATTGAAAAGTATTCAGTGTTAGCCTTCTAACTTGGAAGTACTGTTACAATGGCACCTTTTTAATTGTACAGCATGAACCCTTGTCTGAACTATCTCCTCTAGCATTGTCCATTGAAGGATGACTCTTTGCAGGTTCGTAAGGAAGCAATAATGATGCCGAAGCTTCCCTTTGCATAGAGGACATTAGAATAAGCAGAACTTGGAAAACTCTTTGGACTGACCTTTTTCAAATACTAAAGCAAGAATTTTTTTATTTTTTTTTTTTTTTTCAGTTATACTACTGTTCTGAACAGGATTTGGTTTTGGATTAGTCTTGATAATATGTTAACTATTAACATTTTACCTGAGACTTCTAAATCTAATGTTTCAATCAGTGGAGAAGACATATGGAATATTTCTGAGGACAGAAAATGGGGGGTTTTGCACAGCTTATTTAATCTGTGATATTGCCTTTTATCTCACTTTTCACAGAAGTGAAAGTGTTTAGTTTTGTAGACTTCATATTTGGAAACATTTAATACCTTGCTCTCAGCTGCTGAGGAACATGACTTAGATGAAACACTTTGTTTATTAACTAACTTCAAAAGGTATTTTTCTTTTTAATATACACAGAGTAACTCTATGAGGACAGGTTCCAGTTGTTTATTATGGTTTTGGGAAGGAAGGCTAAGGGCTGGCAGTTTCTACGAGATTGTTTATATAAATACTGCAGATTAAATGATGGATCACTTGTCAACTTCTGTATTTGTGTTACTCTAAACTGAGTGTCTACCTGTGAATTAAAATGTGTATCAGCAGATAGCTTTGCCCAGTTGAGTGAAGCCTTGGAATGGGTTATGAAACACCAAAGCAACACTTGAAGGTGCAGCAAGCGCTCAGTCTTCCTGGACCTGCCCCTGCAAATGGATATGGACAAACAAAGCTCATAAATACTTACCTTATCATTTTTCATCATTAATGAGGAACTTAGCCTCTCAAAATACTTGTTACTAGAATATTTGTTTAAATGAAGCTTCTGAATCAATAATACATTAAGGGAAAAAAAAGTAAAGAGCTTGTAACTGAGTAAGTTATGAGTTAAAAGCCTTGAATTATGGGCAAAAGTACAGGTAGCTAACAACCTTTAACAAGACTCAATCTTCCAGTTGCCCATGTACCTTTCATAGTGCTTAATTCTCCAAGTGTTACTCTTTTTGTTTCTAGCTCATCAGACTATTCTAACTACCTTTGCATCTAAGTTAACTTTTAACGAGACTGTAAGCAAGCTGTCACAACCTTAATATAAATTGGGGCAATGATACTTGTTAGTTGGTGTATGGTTAAAGATCTTTTAACTTAATCCTGCAGTCTCTCCAAATTGTCAGTCTGTTTGTCATCATGTAAATCTTAGAGAAAGAGAGTTAATTTCATGCGCCTTTTAACTGACATGCTACTGCATGTACAGTTGCTATTGTGTGCCATTTCTTTGCAACACATGCAAGGTGAATGATTAAACTCAAAGTATGAGAAGTGAGAGCACAGTGAGTCTTTAAAAATAAAATGTGAAAAAAAAATCCTCATCAGTTTTGACTCCCCATTTGTTATTTTTCTAGTGTAACCTTTCTGCTCTAGCTGAGTATTATTTCTACTGATAGTTTGATGGATAAAGAAAACAAAGCACATGCAAATAGTCTGCATGATACAATATTCACAATCCCCGGGATATGGTTGTAGCTTTATTGAGCCACATAAATTGGACACTGTATGAAGTGATGTTTGTAAAACTTGTAAGAAGCTGAGGGGTTTAAAGGTGGAAGGGAGAAAGCTTGGAACAAGTGGAAACACTTCAGTGCATGAGATGTTTTGATGTATTGTTTTAGCCATATTTTAGCTGAAAAGATCTTCAATTATTTGTGTTCTGAGAATACTTAAAACATGAAGTTGAATCCAGTTCTAATTAAAGCAAAACAAAAATGTTTAGGGGAAAATAACCTTTTAAAATATACTTCAGAATGAATGAACCTTGATCACTTAGCTTACATAAAAAAATGAGATTCCTGTCAAGTGTAAATTATGTAATAACTTCTGTTACTCCTATAATAAAAACATTTCAAGGGGAAAATTGAACTTCATGCCTTAATCTTTTGTAGGGAAAAGGAAAATCCAAATGCTCAGTATTGGGTGAGACATTTCCAAGTTTACCTTGATGGAGTATACTATTGTGAGCTAAAGATCTAACTGTTTTATTTCACTTGCTTTTGCTAGTAAAAATGATTTCTTCTAGTATTGGAAACAAAAACAAATTACTGGAGTATGGAGAAGATGCTGCTAATTTAATCTTTTCAGACTTATGCTCTTAGAACGATGTGCCACAGACAATGTTTTGAATATGTGCTGTCTAGGTGCATTCATCTGTTTGACTAAATGAGAATACTTAGAAGAAGGAAAGTTGAGAAAAACAGTCATATTGCTGAAGCTTTAACATTTCAACTCTGTAACCACATGGTAATTTGCTTATCACTTAGGTGATTAGACTTGGCACTTTTTTCCTACTAAGGTTTATGTTTAAGTTCATGTTGAAATCCTTCAAGGATGGGGAAACTTTTCTGGTCAATAGCAGGCTTAACTCTTGACTTTGCTACTAGATATCTGGCATTTGGTTGGAAGAAGCTATTTGAAAGCTTGTGGAACTCTTCTGCTTATTCTTCTGGCCTAAACTTTTTGATGTTTGGGGTCATGGGTTCAAGCAGAACACTTAAATCTGTATTTCTCCCCTTCCCCCATAATTCAGGGATGTTTGCAGAGCTCAACTCAAAGGACTCAATAGCCTAGGTTAAGAGCATATAATCAGCAGTTCTTTAACTTTGGATCATTGCTTCTTCCAGCGCTAATACTAGGGTAGTTTGAGGTTTCATACAGGTTAGTGGTGCTCTGAGTTTCTGTATAGGTAGGATATGAACAGTAGAGTTTCTCTGGTGACAGTGGAGTCAAGTGTGCGTTTTATCCAGGGAAGTACAAGTGAGATGTCCCTTGCCTTAGCAATTATTTATGCACTGTTTTAAATGCTCTTGAGCTTTCTTTTGTGAGTCTTGTGGATGGTAATTCTCATTGGTTTTGAAAATAGATGTAGAATATGTGAGGATGTAGCTTAAGTCTTAAATTTTATCTACAATATAGTATGATCCTTGTCCTCCAGTTAGAGCTCACACAATAAACCATTTTTTGCATGCAGCTGAAAGCTGCTTGGAAGACCTCTTGTAGCTTATCTATGTGAAACTCATTCCTTCCTCTGACATCACAGGCTTCCTGTCTCATCTGTCTGCTTTCATCAGTAGCATATATTTCTTCAGTCTTCTTACTTCAGCTGTTACAAAACAGCTCTCAGTCCTTTGAATAGGTGGATCTGCAGCCAGAAAGTAACTGGTAGGCTTGAGCTTTCCTACTGAGTGGAACTGGTTGCCTTCCCATTCCAAGCATTTGATTTCCTTAAACTCAAGAGCAAAGAGAAACTTGTGAACACTCGTAACTGGATAAAGTCTTAATGTGTGGAATCTTGAGGTTGATGAGTATTTATTTATTTATTTATTTCTGAGAAGAGGTCTTTGACAGGTGCTCTAGTCTTGTGCTTTACTGTGCTATCTTAATGTTTAAGTGAATAATTTGGTAATATTGCACACCAGAAAAAATTTAACTTATCTGCACAGCTAAGCTGTGAGGAGATGTTTTGTTCATTTAAAATGACTAAATAATTGTGTGCTTTATGAAACAGTTACACTGGTAGTGATTTGTAACTGCACCAGGTGATTCTTTTGAAATACTGCTTTAATGTTAGGAGTTGATATGGAAAGGTTTGAAGCTGTAAACGAATACTTACAAATGGTCCAAAAAATGAATAATAATTCCACCTACAGGTTTATATCTGTATCTTGGAATCCTGATAGCTTTCTGTTTTGACTTTCTGCTGACAGGTCACATTTAGGGCAGGCAAAACATAAGGCACATAGCCCTCCTGAGAGTAGAAAATCTATTTCAAAGACACCCAAAGTGCAGTCTAATACTACTTCTGAGCAGTCCAAGGGACACTTTTCTAAAAGGTAATTGTGCTTCATATTCATATGTTAACCAGTGTTATCTGCGCTTCACAACTGTGTATACCATATCTAGTTATACAGAGTTTTTATGAAATGTATAATAGATTTTAACTAACCTAGGTATTGCATTCAATGGATATATTTCAGTGTTTCACATTCTGTTTGTGTTTTTGTTTTTCTGATTCACCAACTAAGAGCATTCCATCAGTGATGGGGAGGAAATGATTTCTGCATAACTAGTCCTGGAATACTTGCAAAGTCTCTCTCTCCTTCTCCTGTTTCATGTTGGGGGAAGATTGCCCAAGGACTTCTGAGCAATGTCCAATATTAATTGAAACATCAATAACCTAAAGTATGCCTGTGTTCAGGGTAATCATCTTGGTCATGCTTTATCTGTTCTTTATATGCTTTTGCTGTATAAACACTGGAACAGTTTTCTATCATGTAGAAGAGAATTTTGCTATTTTTGTGATTCATTACCTCGATTTCAGGATTGAGAAACTATCCTTTCATTAAGAGCCTTCCTTGTACTAGAATCCAGTTATGACTAGTTATGCATTACTGAACACTCCTTACTCTCTTATGGAACTTATATTCTCAAATGTTCAGATAAGTTTCATGGCTTGAATTTTTTTTCTTTTTAATCAGTTTGACATATTTGTTTGAAAAAAAAATCAGATATTAAAATCTACCCAAGTTACATCATATCTCTTAAAAAAAGCAGTGTACTGTTATTTTGCAATTTATTTTAGTTTTCATGCTGGCGAAGATTTACAATATGACTGTTTTCTTGCAAGTGTGGTTTGTTTTTTGTTTTTTGTTTTTTTTTTCTTGTTTCAATGTAAGCTTAATCAACAATGTTTCTTACCTGGGGTTTCCTTTATTATTAGAGAATGCTGACATCTATCTTGCAAAACTGTTGCAACTGTGAGGTTTCTTGAGTTCAACACTAATGCTGTTCCTGCTTACTTCTACAGAGGCTGTAGTTCATCTGCTGTTTTAATACCACAGCAAGAAGATCCAGAGAGAGTCAATACTTCAGAAAAGAAGAAAACGGGGCAAGTGCCTAAGAAAGACAATTCTCAAGGAGTTAAACGCAGTGCTAGTCCAGATTACAGGAGGACCAATTCTCCTAGCTCTGCTAAAAAACCCAAAGCACTTCAACACACTGAAACTTCCTTGGAAACTAACAAGCCACATTCTAAATCTAAGAGAAGACACTTAGACCAAGAACAGCCGAAGTCTACACAATTACCATCAACAAGCAAGGCTCACACCAGAAAGGGTGGAGCTGCTGGTAGCTCCCGAAGTCAGAAAAGGAAAAGGACAGAGAATCTGTCTTGTATAAAAAGTGGTTCAGCAGTTGAATCAACTGGCGCTGAAGAGAAGTCAGCAAAACTCTCCAAGCTGGCTTCAAAATCGGTGACCTCAGCCAAAGCTGGGTGTAGCACCATCACTGATTCTTCTTCTTCAGCTTCCACATCCTCCTCCTCTTCTGCTGTTGCCTCTGCTTCTTCTACTGTCCCTCAGGGTGCCAGAGTGAAACAGGGAAAGGACCAGAATAAGGCTAGACGTTCCCGTTCTGCATCCAGCCCCAGTCCAAGAAGGAGTAGCAGGGACAAAGAACCGAGTAAAACAGGTGGCTCTTCAAAGTTTGACTGGGCTGCTCGATTCAGCCCAAAAGTCAGTCTCCCTAAAACAAAACTGTCTCTACCAGGCTCTTCCAAGTCAGAGACATCAAAACCTGGACCTTCAGGACTACAGGCTAAGCTAGCAAGTAAGTTGTTCTTTTGTGGAAGTATAGGCATGTATGTTTTAAAATTGTCTTCTAAACAAGTACTTCTGGGTTTGTTTGTTTTTCAGGCTTCTCACGATATTCTTTAATGAAATTAACTCTTAGTGTGTTGTGCTGAGCTTTTAAGTAAAGCTATGATTGAAACTATTTACAGCTAAAGCAAATTATTTAAGTACAGTCAGTGTTCTATAAGTTTAAGTTCTGTCTTGCAAATCAATTTTAACAGTAAAATATATGCCAAATAATTGGATGTTGTGATGGGGACATCAGTTATAAAAACTCTTGATTATATTTTTCCTGTCAGATTTTTTTTTCTCATTTTCTTAAGCTTTCTGTCCTGAAGTGGGAATAAGTGCTGGAAAACAAGTGATAATAGGGGGTTTCTTGTTTCAAGCCCACTTTACTATTTTTTCCTTACTGTAAGAATCTCTGATGTTATTGTAAGAACAGTAATCTTTTAAACCTAGTGTACCTGGTGCCGGGTTTGTTAGTTACTTTATCTTTTAAATTGTTCTTACAAAATACATCCTCTGGTGTTGAATTTGAATAGCAGGTACTGTTCTTGGACATTGTCACTAAGAAATACAGGCTGTCTCCAAGCAGAGCACTTGCTTGCTAGTGTGGAGATAACGCTTGTAGCTCTGTTGCCTTGCACAAAATTCTTTTGAAATGCGTTATACTGCCTTTGTGTACTTTATGATTTACTTGTAGCATGTATTCTGTAAAACTTGATTTCAAGAAATTTGATTCCTAAGCTTGCTTACTGTTGTTCCTTTACCTAGACGTGATCACAAGTAGCCTGTCTCAACTGGGGCATGTCTATAGTTAACACTAATGCAGGAAATATGTGAAATAAACAAGAGCAACTTGATGTCTTCCTGTGTAATCAAAATAGATTTAATTGACCTAACAGGCTTGTTTTGGATAACTTGCATGACTGGAGTATTGATTCTGGACTGACCTAACCTAATTAAGGAAGAGTGGCATTGGGGAAGAGGAGAGGAGTTACTTTATAGCAAGGTTTTATCTACCTGCTCCATGGTTCAAGACTTACTGGGTGGTGAATTCCAGAGTACAGGCAACTTTTTAGTGATGAAGAAAAGCAACAGGGAGGAGGAAGAATTTACCTCCAACAAGTGAACAACGAGAAGTTGAAGGCAGAGGGTAATTTACGTGACAAGTTACAAAACTTCAAGGAGCGAGAAGGAGGATGGGATCACCCCAATGTAAGGGGTGTATGTTGAGTAGCTTGATAAACAGAATTGAGAATATGAGCCTAGACTGTCTCCACAAAGAATGTACTGAGAAAGCCAGCTTGACTGGCTTTAGTTCCTCCATGACCTGAAAATCATCTTTTGCCAAAAGATAAACTTAAGTTGAACTAAGATATTCAAGTGTATGTCACAAAACCAAGTTGGTATGGACTACAGAGGTGTGTGTGTAAGTATAAAATATTACTGATAAGCATGGTGAGATACATTTCTAGACTCAGTAGATGTTAAAGTTACTTTCTCTAGATGGTGTTCCAATTTGGGGTGAAGTACTACAGGTGATATTAGGAAGTCTAAAATGTCTTTATTTTACTGTAGATTACAGCAAAACTTATTCCAATGGTTATTACATTGAATACCAATGATCAGAGTAAACGTTTATACTGAATATCACCAGGAGTAAGAACTCAACGTAAATAGAAGAAAAGTGTTAAACTTTGATAGCTTCAAATAGTCTCAGCTTTTCAAGTAGTGCATTAGAGCTCTTTGACAACAGATTGAAGTGATCTTGGAATCAATAGTAACTATTGTTAGCTTAGCCCTTTTAAAAAAGAGAAAATAGAGAAGCCATATGATAGACAAGTTAACTCAAAATATTGGGACAAATTTGAAATATTTTAACAAAATACGCATTTTGGATAATATTGAGAAGTGTCAAGAAAACAAACCTCCAGGGTAGATTTTTAAGGAAGAATGGGTAAGTTTAAATTTAATTTTCTCTAGCAAGCTAAGCCATTCTGTAGAGGATAAGGGAACAGAAGTAGGTGACTTTTTCACACAAATATTAACACCCCTAAAGCTTTCTAAAGCAGTAAGGCAAACAGTGATCTAGATTAAATTATTGATGTGTACACCCCTCTGCCTGGAAACATGTCCTTAGTAGTCACAGTAATTTTGTGTAGAAAGTGAAAGCTAAAACTCAGCAGGCTTGTACAGGGGTATAATATGAAACATGTTTGAAGAAGCTTGAAATAGGGTGTATAGAACTAATGGGAGATAAAATACAAACATGCAAATATAACTAAGGAGCTGCAAAATCTTCAGAAAAATTGGAGAGGAGTGGTTCTGGGAAGAAAAGTGTGAGGAGAGAGGGAACATTATTCTGCTGAAGGTATGGTCAGTCATGTCTATGTAAATGCAATGCTGGTCACTTCTGGGTATTGCAGTTCAGGAAGTACAAGAAGAATTATTAGTAGTTAGGATCTTTGAAGGAAAAACTAGAATAGCTGAGCTGTCTTACCCTATGAAGAGAAGAATGAGGTTGCTGTCTTTGCAGAAGCTTTTCACATATTGGAGGGCAATACCCTTAGGTTTCTCATCCAGTCCTCGCTGGATAATTAGTAGGTGTTAAATGCATCCGGGGTGACTTTTCAGAATTCAGCTACACAGCAGTCTGTGTAACTGAGCAGTGACATCACTGAATAACAGCTATAGAAATAAAAACAGGCTAAAGTCTTTGACCTCTATATTTGTAGCTAAATATTTCTTGATGGGGAGAAAAAGCAAGTTTCTTGTTTTGCCCTCTTGATTTGACTATTTTCACATCTCTCTCAAGCCCTATGTTTTGTAGGGGCTTTTTTAATGTTGTGAATCAGGTCATCTCACTGATTATTAGGGAAGTCTCTACTGCTCTCTCTCTAGTGTCTTGTGGCCCTTAAGTAGGAAGAAGCTGGCAGTGGTGGCTGTGACAGTGGTGAAAGCAGGGTAACTTAGGGTATTTGTTACTGACTGAGGAGCCTCTACCTAATAATTTAAGAGTTGGGAGTCTGGAGAGGTTATTGGGATACACTGAAAAGCCAGATGAAGGTGAACATGGAGCACAAATAGTGTATAACTCCAGGCTTCAAGGGGTTTGGCAGAGGTGAGGGAGAAAAGAATCTGAAAATAGTTCTGGATTAGTTTATTTGGGATTGTGGGTGACAGTGCTGTCTGATGGTCGTTAGAGCCTTAGAGTTGTGGACTTGAGATTGAGGAAATGACTGGCGTGGAGATACCTGATTTAATTGCGATGATGGGCTGTGTGGGGCTGTAGGCAAGAGCTGGGGATGTTTGGGTTGGTACTGAGGGGAGTAGTGTAATGTTAGAATGACAGGAGTTGTCTTGCCTTCCTCTGCCACATCTTTTTTTACCCTATCTTTATTGGGTATTATTACAAGAGCCAATCTAAAGTCTAAACTTTCAGTCCTAACAAGTAAATATCTACTGATAATCTTTCTGAACTGCAAATAAAGGGCATTCCAGGTTATGGACTGTGAAAGTTTGGCTAACTTTGTTTTGGCAATACTCTCATACTTAAAATAAGTGAATGCAGTACAGCTGCATTCAGAACTTGTTTCTTTCATGCAGCAAAACATGCCTTTAAAAAAAAAAAAGTTGACCAGTAAACACACTTAAGTGTTAAGATGTTCTTAAGATTAAGATTCCCCCCCCCCAATTTGATATCTGTTAGACTGCGCTGTTTCAGGTTTAGCCTGTTTGGGTCTATTTTCCTTCTGAGTCATTAACCTGAGTGTTTGGCATGCAAATAGGATGATGTCAGGGCATAAGCAATATATCTGTTTGCCATAAGGAAACCTATGCCTCTGCTTTAATTATGAAATTTACATCTGAAGGTTTTGCAGTTGCTGAATATGAACTGCTTAAACCTAATTTTCTCTTGGTTTATTGAAAGTCCATCTCTGTTCATAACTTTTACTAGCTCTTTAAAACAGATCTTTTGATGATAGCTCTGTATATTACAGGAATAGTGCTGAATAAACAACTTCTGGAGATGAACATCAAACCAATTCCCCTGAAAGCGCTTGCTGTCTGTCTCTGGCAGTATGACTGATGCTTTCGTTCCTCAGGCAGTCACAGGGCATCTCTAATAGCATTTCTCTGAATGCTGGTTGTGCCCCATTTACTAGTGAAGGATTGGGGCTGTTAGCCTCCTGTGTCTCCTGTAGATACAGGACTAACTCTGAGTTGGGAGGCCATGCTGGCAGTGTGCTAAGGGAGAGAGATCAAATTTTGATGACAATGCGAGTGAAAGGAAGAAGGTTCAGTCCTATGCTGAAGACATTAGCAGTCCTGGGCTTATGGTATTGGGAAGACTCAAAGGATTTGTAAAAGATGCAGGTGGTAAGATTGACTTAAGAAGCCTTCTTAAACAATGAACTTTAAGGGCAGAGAGTGGCATTGAACAGCAGGAAGAGAACAAGTTCTGAGAAGTCTGTCTTTGTTTCCTTTTTAGCCTTTGAAATTAATAGAGGGAGGTGGACCCTTATAATGTGCCCTGGTAGATACGTCAGAGGTAGAGAGCTAAAGACTTGGGAAAAGAGAAACATGCAAAAAGATCTGACAAGTAGAACATTCTTCCTGAGCAGCAGGAGAAAATGAGCTCAACTCTTCTGGGTACTCAGGCTGTGATGTATTCTGCAGCTGGTCCACCAAGGGGTAACTGGGTAATGCTTTACATTCTCTAAAACCCTCTTACTGAAGTAATTCAGTTTAAAGAGATGGCTCAGCTAATTTAGTGCCTCTTATGGAAAAGGACAACCCGTTTGATGGCTTCATTGCCCTACTGCTTCATGGTCTCTGTGCTCAGCTGACCAGTGTTAAGCAAGCTCAGCTCACCAAACTGTCAGAATACTAACGGAACGAGAAAGTGTGTCAGGTGTGCACTTCTTGCATCTTGGGATTGGTTTGGGGACAGTAAGGTGTGAGTGGGTGTACCATACTGTTAAACAACAGTAGGCTTTTAAGCTAGCTCTGCTGTTTTGTGAAGCCTTTGCCCTTAGCAGAAATCCTATTTTGATACACGTTAAGTCAATCTTACTTCACTTACAGTGGATGTATGATGTCTCATCCATAGCCTATTGCTAAGCTGATATGAAGCTAGTTAATATTTAAGTCTGACTACTTGAAAACAGTACCCACAAATTTGTAGTAAGTGGCATGCTCACATAAAGAATTAAAATGTTTTTGTATACTCTTCCAGTGAACTCTACTGTAACAGGGTCTTTAACTTACCGTTGCCTTGCATTTAGAAGAGTATCTCACTTAAAATTTCACGATACTGTTATAGGTACAAAGTAGCCTATTTTTCCATACATGTAATATGAACTCAGAGTGGTAAACATTTTATCTGTGGAATAATACAGTGCTATAGCTAGTGCCAGTTAAAGCATGCATTTTCTATTGTAAAATATAACCAGCTAAGAGGAGAGTTTCCTATGTGTGCATGTCTAACACTTCAGAAGTGTAGATACTATGGCATAGGATCTTGCTACAACTGTTTCAAACTGTCTTGTATCTCTGCTTTAAAACACTCCTTCCTCACCCTCTCTTCCTGCGAGTGTCTAACCATATGTAAATAGGGTTGGATTCATCACATATTTCTGTTGCAGCAACCTCAACTTAAATTTTTGGTTTGAAAGCATACATAGTAAAAATGCCACTGCTTTTCTGAATATTTGAAAATGTTACATATTTTGTTCTGTATGTACAGACCATCTGAAAATTCAAGTAGCTGGCCTGCTTCATTTCAGTGCTTGGTGGCTATTAAATATAGAACTGTGTTGTTTTCTTAAGGTTGCCAAATTTCTTGAGTTAGTAAGCCAGGTGTTTGGTAAATACACAAATATCAAGTTAACCTTCATCTGCATGGAACTTAACTGCACACAACGTTGCGTTCCTGGGTCAGTATAGTATAGTGTTTGAGAGGACACACTATTAACCAGGTCATTAATAGCTTTTCAGATCACTTTCCCTCTTCTGTTAAATATCCAGTTAGAAGCTGCATAGTTATTTCATCCCTCAGTACCACAACTCAGCATACCAGGAATGTTTTAGGATTAAGGAAATAGACAGGAGCCAGTTTGACGGGTACTGTGCTCAAAAACATTGCACACTTAAATATGTCTTATTTCTGCTTTATTGCCAGAAGAGGGAGCAGTGATCTAACATTCTCATCTTTTCAAAATTATTTACATCTATTCTAGTACTAGTATATCTACATTGAATGCTATGGAGTTCTTTTATTTTATTGCAGAGGCAGGGAGGGCGGACTGAAGTGTAAAGCTGGGCCTGATAAGGTTTTTACATTTTCAACACTTTAATTATCAGCCTTCAGGATATTTCAGCCTGATAATAAGCTTGCTCATCATCTGACAATGTTGTATTACGTAGCATTTTTTGTAGTTAAGGTTTTACCTGGTTCTATGGTGGGATGTGTCATCAGAGCAATGGCTTCATAACCTAGAGCAAATTAATATCAGTTGGGTCAGTCTTCTACAGTACAAACACTTCTAAATCAAAAACCTGAGAACTCCTTTTCCAAAACTGAAGATATGCTTGGTTATTTGCCTCAAAAAAGACCTTATGACAGTGATAGGGGGTTGAAAGAATGTAGTTGAAATAGGAACACAAATAATGCATATGACAGATCTCAACACTGGCAGTGCTTGACTCCTGGAGAGGAGCATGGCTTTGATTTAAGGCAGTTATTATTAAGCCATACTAATGTGAATAAAACTGACTGAAAATTATGATTCAGCTAGTGAGAATAAGTTTATGCTGCACAGATTTAGTCAGAGGTGGGGGAAAACACATGCAACCACCACTGTGTCTGCTTCTTCCCCCCCACCCCACCCTGTAATTTCTTTTTCTCGCTTTATCTAAAGCTCAAGAATCTTCTTTTGTTTTAAATGTTTTCAACATCAACATGTTGAAATAATAAACTTGTATCCCATAATGTGATATCTGTTTAGCATGAGTGACTTAAGCTCTTCTATAGCAGTAGTGTGTAGGTTAGGAAAAGGTGTCATGGTAACAACTTTTAGTCAGTATTGCTTAACTCAAAATAATGAGTAAAATTAAGTAAACCTTTATTTCAGTGGTGTAGCAGTTCAGTACAAGTTGACAAAAAGCTGATGTGAGCTTATTGTGGTTCTTATGTAGAAGCTGTTCTTCTATATAGAAGTTTCCTGTACACAGAAGTTTCAATTCTTTGTAGAACTGCTATGTATTTAAAGACTCATTTACTCTCCATTCTTTACATATTACATAGGTCTAAGAAAATCTACGAAGAAGCGCAGTGAATCACCACCTGCTGAGCTCCCCAGTTTGCGGCGGAGCACACGGCAAAAGACCACGGGCTCCTGTGCTAGCACCAGGTAGAACCTTAAGATAATGAAACATGATTATTGCAGTAGATTAACATAATTTTCATGCATGAAAACTGACCTTGTCTATCTCATACTTTGCTATTGTGGAAGTAGCTGTAGCTTTTCAGGCCTGCTGGGTTACTCTGTACACCAGTGTCACGGATAGCACATAGAATTTGTCACATCAGACCTTCAATAAGTCCCTCAGCTGTGGGCACTGGAGGGAAAGAAACACACAAAGCCAATATCACAAATTTAAGTAATCCTTTCCTTTAGGAGCTGTTTTTTAAAAAGATACTGAACACAAAGAGTGAGTGCTAAAGTACTGTCCATTAAGAATAATAGAATAGATGACTAATTTGGAAAAGAGACTTCATGGTACTACACAGGAGCATATCGAAGTACTTAATATAATTTCTGATGCAGGGGAGAATAGTCCTGAGTTAATAATTTTAAACATCTGGGAGGAGAAAGTATGTGTGTCCTGTGATGCAAAAAAATTTTGTAGGTGCATATATTGTTAAGGCTTCCTAAGTCTAGCTTCACAAGCTTTATTTTCTTTTTCTTACACATAGACTACATTTAGTAGTTCCAGCACTACTTTTCCCTCTTCCATGTCATAAAAAAAGGCTTCTGAAGTCTGATTCTATTGACAAGTGTGTATTTGAATTTGACTGCTTACTTTGTAGGCATATATACTTGTAGTCATGATGATTGCTTTTTTAAAAAAGCAAATTTAAAAAGGCTTGTGCCCTCAAACTTGTTCTGGCACTGAAACCAAGTTGAACATCACAGTTCTGTTTGTGTTTTCAGTAGTTACTCTGTCATAGAACTTCTCAAATGTGTATGTGATTCGTATCTAACAGTCACTTTAATCTTGCTCATTTTTACTATTATATTTTAGTAGACTGCCTTGTCTTGAAGGTTATAATGTAAGGACCTAGCTGTAATGCATTAGTGTAAACAAATCACTGCCATGATGTGGGGCAAGGAAGGTAGAAAGTTGGATAATTTTGTGAAGACTGATTCTTATGCAAATCTGTTAGTTTGCCCAACTTTGTGGGGGTGATCTACATAAATGTTATATGGTTTTGAGTAGTCTCACATCAATAAATCTCTTGTTTTAGTTCATAAGGTCTGAAACTTTGTTTTTTGGAACTTTAGTCGGCGAGGCTCTGGCCTGGGCAAAAGAGGAGCAGCTGAAGCTCGCCGACAGGAGAAGATGGCTGATCCTGACAACAACCAGGATGGAGTTAACTCTTCAGCTGCACGTACAGATGAGACTCCCCAGGGAGCTGCAGGTAAGAAGAAATTCCAACTGAAGCATCTTTAGTATAGTTGCTGATATAAACTTCTTTGCATTTAATAATTAAATGGGTTAAGTTCTGGGGAGAATTTTTTTTAAGCTGGTACAGCTGGTAAATAATTCTGGAAGATTTTTGAGTGAGAGGGACCTTTACTTTTGAATCTGATCTCTTGGATATCTGGTATATGTTTCAGTTATGCTTTTAGTAGTCTCCAAACTACCTCCAATAAAGTAGACTTCAGTTTTCAGGCATCTAACTTTTTTTTTAATAAAAAAAGTAACTTCAGCTGATGCTACATAAATTACTGTACTGCCAATTGGAGAGACACCAAACTGTTCAGAATACAGAAGGCATGCATTTACCTGTAAAAGCTCTTTTGTAACTACTCATAAATATTCTACGAGTTTTCTGTTGAAATAACAAGCGTGTCTGTACTGGAGAAATTTGTAAGCAAGTTAAATATTCTTACTTGCACAGTCCTACTAAATGGTACTTAATTTTATTATCTGGACCTAATCAGTAGTAAGTTCAAAGGAGCTTTCCAGCAATTATGCTGGACTGTAGAAAATATCAAAAGTTCTCTGCTTAAAGCTAGTTACATCAGTACAAAAAGTCAAAATTAACAGAAACTAAGTGCAGCATAACACTGAATTAACAAAAGCTTAAATTTACTAAGGATACAGGTAAATCTGTCAAAGGCAGTTTGCTGATCTAGCTGTAATTTTTTTTATTATCTTGTATTGATATAGCCTCTCTCTACAGGTCTAATACTTTCTAAAAGCTGAAGACTGGTCTATTTAAAATTACAATTGTACAGAAGTATGATGGTGGCAGTGTTAAAAGCAGGGCACTCCTCTGATGGTTAACACTTTCCTTGATGGTGGAATTGATGAGAATTTGGTAGCTTTAAAGGCACTGTAACTTGCATTAATCTCCATTTTATTTCTTTAGCTTCTAGTTCTGTTGCTGGGGCTGTAGGTATGACAACCTCTGGAGAAAGTGAGTCAGATGATTCTGAGATGGGAAGACTACAAGGTATAAAAGTTGTTATTAATTTACCTTTGTTTGCAGCCTATAAATAGTCATGCCTACCCTCTGTATTATATGTAGTGGGAAGGCTGTATTTTGTTTCTCTGTGAATGTGTTTTGCTTACAGTAGTTCTGAAGTATGTAGTTACAAGCCTTAATTCACTAAAGATGCAAGAATTTGAAAGTTATGTGTGAAGGGAGTGGCATAGTGTCCTTACTCATTTACATGGTGTATAATACGCTAGTATTAATGATTTTTCAGGAGGAGTTGGGCAGAGAGAATTGAGAACTCAGTCCTGTTAAGTGTGTAAGCTCAAATATGAAAAGTAGTCTTTGCAAGAAATGTTTAAAACTGACAGGCCAGGTTAGGCTACTGTTAACTCTGTCTGCTTCGGGATAACATTTTTTGTGCTTGTCACTGATACCCATGTTGCTGTAAGCTTTGACCAAACAAAATATAAATGTTCTTAAAATGCTTGCTTTTGTGCTTGGGCTAAAGGATTTAGGTGTGTCAAAACTTGAGAGTACAGACAGGTATAAACTCATTTTGCATGTCCTGCAACTGTTTTAATGATTTTGCCGCTACATTGCACGGAGTTCTGAGATCATGATCTCCCTTGTAAATGTCAGGTTTCAGTTAATCTGGATAGTTAATGAGGAAACAAGTGCTGTGTCACTACCAGTTCACTTGCTTATAATCCTTAGTAAGCATAGGCATTCGTTAGGAATGTAGAGCTAAATTGGTTTTTACTATTAATCATTATTGTAATGATCAGCAATAGCCCTGCTTGCTATAATCAAAATCAGAATCACCCACTTAGTCTAGTTTAAGGAACACTACTGAAAAGTGTTTAAAAACAAAACCAAAAATGCCCTAATAGCTAGAGTTCTTCCTTCTCCTGCTCATCAGCAAATAAAGCTGTGAACCTTGTTTCAGTGTTACTTTTTCAGATTAGTAGTGCATTCAGTTCCTGAAAATGTGAAGATAAGATTAACCTATTTTATGTAGTTTGAGTTCAGATTTGAAATTAGTCTGGTATATCTGCTATTCTAGATCTAGACTTAAAGACCAGACTTCTGTGAAATGTATAACTCTGGAAACTCAGTGGGTGACTTCTTAAATGGCCTTAGTGCTCTGATGCATACAAAAAAATGAGTTATTTGTTCCCTAAAGGTCATCTTTTTTTGGTGCTTTTTTTTTTTTTTTTTTTAAGAAATTGAAGTAGCTGCAGTCATCTAATCCTAACTCTTCTTTCTTAAAGTATCAAAATTCTAGCATCAAATTATCAAAGTATCAAAAGTATCAAATTATAGCATCATGGAATTTAAGATTTTTAAAAATATTTGTAGAAGCTTTGACAATGGCTGTTATCCTCTGTTTGCTTTTAGCTCTATTAGAGGCTAGGGGTCTTCCTCCTCACCTGTTTGGCCCTCTTGGTCCTCGGATGTCGCAGCTCTTCCACAGGACAATTGGAAGTGGAGCTAGTAAGCAAAGTTTGTCTAATTTGACTTAATTCTTTCCACTTCCAGACTAGTAGAATTCAGCCACTAGTAAATTCTAATATTTGTATTAGCTTCATAGTTTAATATAATACATTACTTGTTGGAGACTTGTATGTCATGATAGTGCTAGACCACTGGTCAACATATTAATTTGCTTGCCTTCCTATAAGGCAGAGAAATTTGCTTTAGCCATATTTCTTTTCTTTTTTTGGGGCATCTTAATGTTCCCTTCTAGGTGGGGAAGGGAGGGTTCTTGCCTTTTCAACCCTTCTTTATCTTTTTCTTTTGCATGATGGGCTGCTTAACAAAAGACCTCTCCTACCCCCGTTGGTTTTTTTGCTAGCTTTAAAAACAAGTGCTTAAGCTAGCTTTAAAACTATTAGTAGATGTCAGTTCTAAGGTATGTTGTTTATCACTTCAAAAGTGTCTTAGGTTTCAGACAGAAATCATCTCCTTCAGGCAGTGTGTCAGCAGGAATATGGGTCCTTAGTCTCGTTCCACCATGTCTGCATTATGCAGCTAGATAAGATGCGTACCTTCTAGTCAAAGTCTGGCTTCCTAGGAGAGCCAAAGGCAGCCTGTTACACTGCCTGCCAAGAAGAAGATGGGGTCTCATGGGTACTCCATGTGCTGTATTATCCGGGGGTGTGTTGAAAAGACCTTTGCTTTATAAAGGTGGAGTGTTGTGGGTTCTGGCACCTGCTATAGGTTGGCAAGATGGCTATGGTGAGCAGTGTGGTGGACTCCCTGTGCTGACCAATCTGCACTGGAAAGACAGCCAAGAGTGAGATTTTTGCCTCCCTTTCCTATCCCCCCGCTCTTTATGACAGGGAAAGGAAGTGAAACTACAAATACAGAGGAAAACAAACTATCTCTGGTCTTCCACTCTGGCAGAAGTATAGCTTAACAGTTCCCTTGAAGACTTACGTCTTCTAATATCTTCTTTCCTGACCTCTTTTCTGGATATCTAGGTTCTAAAGCCCAACAGCTTTTACAAGGTCTCCAAGCCACTGATGAAAGTCAGCAACTACAGGCCGTGATTGAGATGTGCCAGCTGTTGGTCATGGGAAATGAAGAAACATTAGGAGGATTTCCAGTCAAGAGTGTTGTACCAGCTTTGGTAAAGATTAAACATCATATATGTCTATTGGAGGATATAATATTTCACTCAATATCTTGCTTAAGTAAAGGACTATTAATTCATACTGTATATTCTTAATTATATATATGAATGTATATATATATATCATTATTTGGTTTTGAGGGCATGTTTTGCTAAGTTTTTGTAGTCCTATTAATTCTTTAATAGCTTAAGAATAGGTAGTGGCTTTTTTGAAACTTTTTAACCAAAATTCAAAGTCCTGAGTCAAAAGCTACAATACTAATTTGTGCCCTTTATTTACATTGATATCTAGATACTTTTCATTGAACTAACAATACTTTTTTTTTTAAAAAAAAACCAGATAACACTGCTGCAGATGGAGCACAACTTTGATATTGTAAGTGATTTGTAATGTTTAAGATTTTTTTTAATTATAAAAATGTATCATCTGAACTTAAACCCAAATATATATATATATATTTAATAGATGAACCATGCATGTCGGGCCTTAACGTATATGATGGAAGCACTTCCCAGATCATCTGCTGTAGTGGTAGATGCAATTCCGGTCTTCTTGGAAAAGGTAAAATGAAATCAAAGCAGTGTTAAACTAATCTGAGGGGATTTTATCTTTTGTTTTAACTTTAGGATATACCATTAAGATCATACCTTACAAGATAATACGTAATGCATGAGAAGCTTTTAAAAACAGGTTTACTCTTTGTTCACACCCTTACTGAAAAGCACTATCTGATTCACTGAGAAATTTTTGTCTGATTTGTGTTACAAAGATACTGTGTAATTATACATACTGGTAACTCGTGAAGTGGCTATATATCTAGCCTTAAATTGGCGAGCTTGATTACAGTTAGCAGTGCAGCTGCATTAGTAATATGTCTTGGTACAGGCTAACTGTCCAAGTGTTAATGAAGACTATTATTTTTACAAACTGGTTTAGAAATTTAATCTACAAGCTTTCTTGTTTTCTTGTAGCTGCAAGTTATTCAGTGCATTGATGTGGCAGAGCAGGCGCTTACAGCCCTGGAGATGTTATCACGCAGGCATAGTAAAGCCATTCTGCAGGCAGTAAGTAAAAAAGAAAGCACTTCTACCTGCACCAATTCTACATCTTGGTGATCTTCTGTGAAGAAGAAATAAGGAAACAAAGCTTATGTGACTTCAGCAGTACTGAGAGTGAAAATGTTTGTTTATTTTATTATAGGGTGGGTTGGCAGACTGTTTGCTGTATCTGGAATTCTTCAGTATAAATGCACAGAGGAATGCACTAGCTATTGCTGCCAACTGCTGCCAGAGTATAACACCTGATGAGTTTCACTTTGTGGCAGACTCTTTGCCACTGCTTACACAAAGGTTAACCCATCAGGTAAGAAGCTGTTATAAAATGGAAAGTTTTAATTTTGACCTGAAAGTATTATAAAGCTGCATCCAGATACCTAGTTCTTTACTGTGTGTTGTTTACCTTTGCAATACGATAATTGCTGTAAAGTTTCTGTATTGTCAAGTTGTATATTCTGATGTGTGTATGGACTTTTTGGTTTTTGTGAACGTGCTGTAAGGATTCATGGCACCTCTGTTAATTTTGTAAAATGAGGCAAGTTACTTAAGTTAAAAGCAAGAATAATAGTGGGTTTGTAGTCGTCGTTGCCCATCAATAAGAGGAAATCCAGTAGCATTACTGGTCTTTTTTTCTTAACAAATGAGTTGCAAGGTTCTCTCCCACTTCAAGGTCTGAAAAGCTTCAGTTTCAATTTTTGTAGTTTTTTTCTGATACGACTTTTTTGGGAGTGCTTATGGGTTCTTAAAAGGAAAGTTCCTGCTCTTACACAATAGTTTGAAGTCATGGGGCTGGTAAGATCTGCCTATCTGCAGTGCTACTATGCTTATAAATGAGCACTCACAGTGACTTTTGCACCAGAAGATTTGAACATACTGCTTTGCTGGCAGATCCCTGTTAAAAAAGGTGAAAAAGGAAAAATTATTTGGTTCCTTAACAAATGCAACTAAATGGAAGCTTCCAGGTAATGTTTTGTGTGTTGTTGGCAAAACTAAGAGCAGCACAAGATGATCTTGCTGAGAGACTACTCGAATCTTTGAGGCAGCTTCACAGAAGTCAAATGTCAGCTTTAGATGGTGCTTTGGAAACAGGAAGCACCATTCTCAGCAGTAGTAGGGACAAGCACTGACTCCTGCTCTCTGAAGAGAAGCTACAGCCCACAAAAGTAAGATTTCCAGAAATTTTTGAAGGGGAATTTTTCTGGGGAAAAAAAAAAAAAAATCTTGAGTTAGCCCTTAAATGAATTAAGGTTGGAAGGGACCTCTCAATTATCTGGTCCTAACCCCCTGCTTAAGCAAGGTCAATGACAACAGATTGCCTGGGACCATGTGCAGCTGAAACTTTTTTTGTTTAATAATTCCAAGGAGACTTAGCTTCCCTGGGCAGCCTCTTCCAGTTTAACCGCCCTTAGAGTAGAAGTTCTGTTGTTATGCTCAGATGAAATTTGAGTGTTTCAATTACCTTTTAACTAGAACTATTTTTAAAGCTATCTTGGTGTCTTTGCATTTGCTGTTGTGGCTGCACTTGCAGGATATAAAAATCAGGCTTCATGTAGTCTGTAGAAAAGTAGCTGTCACTCCTGCTTATTATTTGTATCTCCTGTTGCTCTGGCTTTGTAGCTGTCTTCCCTTTTGTTTCCTCCTTTTAGAGTCCAAAAAGAATATTATAGACTCATTTATTAATCTCTAAAGGTATTTGTGTTGCAAGTGTGAGGTGTTTCCCAGGAAATACGCCATATCAGGAGGTCAGTTTAGACTGTGTCAAAAAATCTAAAATTCAGAGCTGTAATATTCTGTAAAATTTTGGAGAAACTTTATGAATGCCTCAAAATGACAGGATAATCTAATGCAAGTTAAAATATTTTAATTGAAACAAATACTTAACTTTTATTATAATAGGACAAAAAGTCTGTTGAAAGCACGTGTCTCTGTTTCGCACGGCTAGTGGACAACTTCCAGCATGAGGAGGTAAGGGTGTGGGTTTTTTGGGTGTGGATTTTTTCTTCCTCCTTCCCTCTCTGAGTTTCTCCAAAGGGCTTACCTTTCAAAGTCAGACTAACGTTTTCAATTTTGCTGTTCCCTCCTGAAGAACTTGCTCCAGCAGGTTGCTTCCAAGGACTTGTTAACAAATATCCAGCAACTCTTGGTAGTGACGCCTCCTATCCTGAGCTCAGGAATGTTCATCATGGTGGTGCGCATGTTTTCCTTAATGTGCTCCAATTGTCCTACACTTGCAGTCCAACTTATGAAGCAAAGTGAGTTCTTGCTCTTTCATATTCTGGGGAACCTATTAAAGTTAATGCCTACAGTCAATATGGAGCTCTGTGTACTTGATTATACAAATATTGTGTTCTCTTATTTTTTCTATCACTATGCTTCCCTATGGAAACAAAGTTTAGTTTTACTGTTTACTGTCTGCCTGCTTAGGGCAATGACTATTTCTTCTGTGTAGTGTCTTAACACAAAATGGAGTCCATATTCTGATATAGGTAATCTCATAAATAATTTTGTATAGATATCGCAGAAACGCTTCACTTCCTCCTTTGTGGAGCCTCAAATGGGAGTTGTCAAGAACAAATTGACCTTGTTCCACGAAGTCCTCAAGAACTCTATGAGCTTACTTCTCTTATCTGGTAAGTTATGCAATCCTAGGGTTTGCATTTGGGTTAAAATCTGTAACTTCTCTAAAATGAAAGCAAACAGTTTTCAGCTTAGTTGGACTTAATTTTATGCTTCTAGTAAAATACCATTGTCATGTTCTTTACAGCGAACTGATGCCTTGCCTGCCAAAAGAGGGAATCTTTGCTGTTGATACTATGCTAAAGAAAGGAAACGCGCAAAATACAGATGGTGCAATATGGCAGTGGCGAGATGACAGGGGTCTCTGGCATCCCTATAACAGGATTGATAGTCGAATAATAGAGGTAGGAATTCCACACGCTTGTGTGGTGATATTTTTTTAAGTAGTCATGCGGTTGTATAGGGAATCGAGTGCTTTCTTATGATTTTGAAAATATCAGCGTTGTTCTTTCTGAATAAGAAACACATGAGTTTCCTCAAACCTCCTGCTGTAATATTGCACTATTTTGGTGTTCAGTAATGGGTGAACTGCTTAATCACTGTTCCTGTATTTCGGTCAGTCATTTTTTCTACTGTGGTGTCCCTCTCATCGCCTTTGATATAGCTTCCTATTTTTTAGAGACTTCTTAACTTTAAACTCTTCCTTGGTTTTTAGGCAGCTCATCAGGTTGGTGAGGATGAGATAAGCCTGTCTACGCTTGGGCGTGTCTACACTATTGATTTTAACTCTATGCAGCAAATAAATGAGGATACTGGAACAGCACGTGCCATTCAGCGAAAACCAAACCCTTTAGCCAATACAAACACTAGTAAGTGCAGTTTAGGAGACACATGGTGTTTCTAGCTATGGCTAATGTATACTGGGTTATACACCAGTCTGCTACTTAACTAATATATTTCTTGTGATTTCTGTGGAATGTCAAACTATTCCAATTTATGTGAATGAAGACAGCTTTACAACAAAACTCAATCTCTTGAAATGTATTCTTTTTAATATGTACTGGGAACTGCAAATGCATTAAAATGGAGAGCAGAATCTGGGCGTGTTTCTGGCTTGGGATTTTCTGAAACAGTTTTGTTCAAACAGCTCTTTAATGAAGACTGTGTGAGGATTTCTTACTATTGTACAGAAATATATAAGAACACTGAAGAAAGATTTGACTCCTTGAAAGAGGAAGACTTGTTCCTACATTCTTGCCATCAGTTTGACTTCTGCTTCTTAAATTATATCTTGATTTTCAATTCAAGAGCTAAACTAACTCAGTTTTAAGAAGAAAAAAAAAAAAAGAAAGTAATCATCAGGGCAGAGGTGCAGTGATTTGTTCCACAATGTCTTACAGGTGGACATTCAGAATTGAAGAAGGATGATGCTCGAGCACAACTAATGAAAGAGGACCCAGAACTGGCAAAATCCTTTATCAAAACATTGTTTGGTGTTCTTTATGAAGTATATAGTTCTTCAGCTGGACCTGCTGTTAGACACAAGTGCCTTAGAGCAATTCTTAGGATAATTTATTTTGCTGATGCTGAACTTTTGAAGGATGTCCTGAAAAACCATGCTGTTTCAAGGTGGGTTTGTTAAACATTGTGAATGAAGTTTGAGTTGTAAGCTTAAAATTAGTTTGTGATTACTTTTTTTGAATCATCTTTTTCAGGGGGAAATGGTACTTTTAAATTCTTAATGTATTTGTTTTCCAAAACCTGAGGCTGCCAGCTCTTCAGGAATTTTTTGCAGTAGGTGCCAATGCTAGGTGTTCTTAATAGAAACTTAGATTATCTATATAGCTGTGTGTACTTGTAACGTCTAACGTTACCAATTACTGTTTTCCTGATTTCTAAAACTTACCTATAAACTTTTCTGAAAGCAAGATGACTTTTGAGATAATACAATGTGAACAATAACAGACTCTCATGATGTTCAACTGGTAAGTCTATTCATGAAACCTCTCTTACATGATTGGAGGATGTGTTAGGGCTCTAGATAAAAGGATGAAATTAGAAAATAAACTGACTAGTTTTTCAAAGGCAATACAATGTTCCACAGCACCACGTTTTTTAAAGGAAGAAAACTCTCTCTTTTCCTTTATGCACATGTTAACTTGGTAAACGTGATTTAGGTGGGAAGAGGACTTCCTCACTCCTCTTATTTATAGCTTTTACAAAAGCACAATGAAATTTGTTGGCTTTCAGTCTCTAGTACTATGTATGCGAGATGAACTGGCTTGATTTTATTATATTTTTTAAGCAATAAAAAAATGAAAAAAAAAAAAAAAAAACCTAATTCTAATAATTTATCTGTTTTAGTCATATTGCCTCCATGCTGTCGAGTCAAGATCTTAAGATAGTAGTTGGAGCCCTGCAGATGGCAGAGATTTTAATGCAAAAGTTACCTGACATTTTTAGTGTTTACTTCAGAAGAGAAGGTAAATCTTGTTTGCATTCCCCCCACCCCGCACCTCCTTATTTAGTATTTTAAAAGCACATGTGTGTGGAGAATCCATATCCTTTACCCCACTCCACCCCCACCAAGTTATAAAAAGTTAATATTGTTCTTGAATAATAAAACTATTGTCATATAACTGGGTAGGAACTGACCAAGACTCTGGAGGAGACAAGCTTATTTTTTCTGAGTGTGAAACAAGTTTGTACAGGCTTACTAGACGCTAGTGAACGTGTATTTAGGCTGAAGGTGGATTCCTGAAATTACATGGGTAGTCTTACAGGACAAAACTGATGAATCTTTGGCAGGAACTCTTTGTTATAATATACTGGGGATTTGGGGGCTTCATTAGCTACTCTTTATGCTGCTGTAGTTTTGTTTGTTTGTTTTGTTTGTTTGTTTTTCCTTAAAACTAAGTAGTTTAACTTTTTTAAGAAAGAGTTGAACTGCTTTTAAAACTTAGCATTGATGGGTGGGGTGAGCCAATGCTACCACAGCCAAAACAGAGGTTCTAATAACAGATTTCTCCCTGTTCAAACACCTTGTCCCCACCCCTCCTCCCAAAAAACCCCCCACAACCAAACCAACCTGCCAAACCAAAGGCTTCTTCTTTTTCAAAGGGGTGATGCACCAAGTGAAAAACTTAGCAGAGTCTGAGGCTTTGCTAACAAGCCCACCGAAAGTATGCACTAATGGATCAGGAACACTGGGTGCCACTACAACGATAAATACTGGAACAGCCACTGCTGCCAGTAATGCAGCTGCTGATTTGGGCTCTCCCAGCTTACAGCACAGCCGTGAGGATTCTTTGGATCTGAGCCCACAGGGGTAAGCACACTATTTATTGTGAACAAAAAATCTGTGGGACTTTTGTGGTGGTTTTTGGGGGGTTTGTGGGGGTATTTTGTTGCCTTTTTTTAATTTATTTAAAGTCTTGACTGACATGGGCTGCTACAGTGTCACCTGCGTTTTGCTGTGATATTTTTCTCTAAGGAACTAAAATGGAGTGGTGTTGAAGCTATCGATGGGTAGTTTATGTTCATTTTAAATGTAATGTCTAAAAAAATAGAAAAAGACCAGTGATCTGCTAGTTACAATGTAATGATATAAAGCAATCCGTGCTGTTTGAGGAGAGGCAGGAGAATGCCAAGAGCAGCAGCTGTAGTCTTGTGTCACTCTTGAGGACAGAGTGATTCTTTCAGAGAAATTATAGCTATGGTGCATGGTTCCTTTCTGCTGGAGACTGGAGGAAAAAGAAGTCATCCTGAAGTTATTTTGTTGGAATGCAACCCTCTTGAACACTTGGAGAATTAATATCACTTGTAGGAATAAATTATTTTAGTGTTACACAGCTTGCTTATATTTTAAAGGTGAAATGTTTTTCTTAATGTATTGGCATAATAAGGAAACTCACCTTAAACCAGAATTGAAGTATGTGAACTTGGGAAGTGTAGGAGTTGGTGAGTAGAAACTCCATAAATGGTTGAAAAAGTGCTTTCTGGGCTTTAATAGGGGAGGCAGGTCAAATACCCAGTGTCTTTTGGTGTTTATTCAGTAGAGATTTGTGGAATATTATTTCTTTTCCCATTTAAAGTGTATTCAAATAAACAAATAACCCGATGGTTACACTAATCATGAAAATTGAGAAACCTTTATTCAGAGGCACTTCTGGCAGTATTTGGCTGCCCGTAGTGGAAAGGCAACAGCAAGCAAACCCACTTCTTTCTGCATTGTCACTTTGTCCTTCTAATTAAAATAGAGTTGAAGCCCCTTCTCCCAGAACTCATTCTTCCCTTGTGCCGTCCTTGTTGTGGGATGGAATTTTTTTAATTTCTGATTAAATAGCTGGCAGATGAATCTTAAATTGAGGGATGGGCATGCATATGAATATAGTGGATGGAAACATTCTACTTTATTTTTAAATTTGGACAGACGACTGAGCGATGTTCTAAAGAGAAAAAGACTGCCAAAACGAGGGCCAAGGAGACCAAAATACTCTCCTCCAAGAGATGATGACAAAGTAGACAATCAAGGTAAATAATTCTTAATGTGATACTCTCATCCCCTTTTAAATTCAAAAGGGGAAAGCTTACAGGCTGTCATAAGTGCTAGCTGTAATAAACCTATTGATTCTCTTAATTTTGTCTTTGCTTCCTCCAGCTAAAAGCCCTACAACTACTCAATCTCCTAAATCTTCCTTCTTGGCAAGTTTAAATCCTAAAACATGGGGAAGATTAAGCACACAGTCCAACAGTAATAATATTGAACCAGCACGAACAGCAGGAGTAAGTGGTCTTGCAAGGGCTGCTTCCAAGGATACCATTTCCAATAACAGGTACACACAAAAATCAAAATGTTTGTGAGGTGCAGCTACTTTCTTATGATAAGCCATCAAATAGTATTGAGGCATCAAGTAGCACCTATCAGAGAAGTTTGAGCTTAAGCACTGTTAAAATAACTCTGGAGGAAGAATCAAGATATTAAGGCAGATAAAAAAATAACCTCTTAATAGTTTAAAATAGCATGCTGGGGAAAAATTGGAGACTTAAGAAAAATGGTGCAAGAAATAATCTGTAGAGAATAGACGTTTTATTGTGTTGGAGTAAGAGGGAAGGGGTTTTGTCTGTGACTGCTGTTAAACATGGAGAAAATGATACTCTGGCTGTGTTTACTTGTAATATTGGAGTATGCAAATGCTTTGTGTGGCCAAATGACTCTTGTGTACTTCTTTACAGAGAAAAAATTAAGGGCTGGATTAAGGAGCAAGCCCATAAATTTGTAGAACGTTATTTTAGTTCTGAGAACATGGATGGAAGCAATCCTGCACTAAACGTATTACAGAGACTTTGCACTGCAACTGAACAACTCAACCTCCAGGTTAGAAATGGCAAACTTGGAGTGAGGGTGGGAACAGAAGCAGTAGAAGTATTTAGGAGGAAGCTAGAGGAAAGCTGACCATCTTAGACAGTATGGCAAATATTTTGTTATCTTAAATCACGATACAGTGTTTCTTAACTTGCAATGGTTTGCTTGGGACTTCTTTTAGAATTAGTATATTCTCTGTCACATACCATTTATGATAAATGATTAGTATTAACAAGGGTGTTCTTTATTCCTAGCAATGTGTCACTTAGCATTTTATCACAAATTTAAAAATTCTATAGTTAAAGGTTAAGGATTGACTTTATACCTAAAGAACGCTGTTTGTAGTAAGAACTTTGGGGGGTGGGGACAGGACAAGATGGAAGTTGCATTTTCTTGAAAGAATGAAAGAAATACAGATTGGGCTGAGCCTACTAGCATCTCAAGAACTTGAGCCTTACTTCTCAGACAGTTGTGATCCCTGATGGTCTAAACCTGTAACTTCTAAAGTAGCTAAACAGCTGAGTTATGTTCTGGGCTTTGATCTAAACAACCATTAAAATGGGAAACTTTCCATCCTCCTCTCTCCCACACAGATGTCATGTATTTTTTTTTTTTTTTAATTCAGATTGGTATATATTTTACACCATGTCTGTTTGGAGCTCATCTTTACGCTGCGTGAAACAGAAATGGGACCTTGCATTTCTCTTAAAATGGGGAAAACGTAGATGTTGCCTGTAATGTCTCCTCTTGAATAGAGGAATTGCTTATCCTCAGATTATTTACCCTGTCATTGCTTGTAGTGAGTTACTATACACTCTAGACTCTCCCTCTCTTCCTCTCCCATTATAGCTGTTCCATGCAGTAGGTGGAAAAATAGTATTTCTTAAGCCTTTAATACCTGGGTAATAACTCCCTTCATGTTTTTCAGGTGGATGGTGGAACAGAGTGCCTTGTAGAAATCCGTAGCATTGTCTCGGAGTCTGATGTCTCCTCATTTGAAATCCAGCATAGTGGGTTTGTTAAACAACTGCTGCTTTATTTGACATCTAAAAGTGAGAAAGATGCTGTAAGCAGGGATATCAGATTGAAAAGATTTCTTCATGTATTTTTTTCTTCTCCAGTAAGTTTTCTTGTTTTGTCATTCTTAGTCATCTTTCAAATTGTATTTATCTGACCATCTGAGAGGTTCAGCAATGATCTTAACTTAAAAATGGAGTACGAAAGGAATGTTTTGTTTATGCCTAAGCTGTATAACACTACAACTTTAATATGGTTCTATGTCTATACAGGTCGTAAACTTTAGAATACCCTGTAATTGCAGAAGACTCCACACAACAGTGGAAAAAAATTCCCAAATGTCCTTTTGTCTGAGTCTTGAACAATTTAAAAATTTGTTCCTGACTTTTAAGAATTTGATATGGAGTCTTATCACTCTCTCTTTAGTCCTAAATACTGCAAGAAACTAGATTGTCCTGTTTTTAAAGGAAGAAATTTAAAGTGGAATAGAGGAAAGTAGAAAACTAGAATTTCCATGAAGCTTATTGCTCATGGTTAAGCGTGACTGCTTAAAATCTGTAGAGCTATTTAATTGAAACCAGGAGAGAAAAGTGAATGCTTTGGAACAGGTCTTTCATAAACTTCTAATGTGTCATCTAGTCATCCTGATATTGCCGCTAGTTTAAGTGGGAGCGGTGATTCTTAATTTCCATTTGTTTGGTTGGAGTTTTTTGGATGTGGTGGTTGTTTGTTTTTGTTTTGTTTTTTAAAAAAACTCGTGGTATAATTTGTTCCAGGTACATTACAGTCATTTAGTTATGTGCTTGAATTAATCTATTTCAGCTTCCTGGAGAAGAACCCCTTGGAAGATTAGAGCCATTAGAAAATGCACCTTTGTTGGCATTAGTCCATAAAATGAACAATTGCCTCAGTCAGATGGAACAGTTTCCTGTCAAAGTGCATGACTTCCCTAGTGGAAATGGAACAGGGAGCAGGTAAGGATTAATGCTCAGGTAACAGTTTTGTTGGAAACTTCTGTTTTGGAAAACTTACTTCAAATTCCAAGTAGTAATGGAAACTTCTGACCCTGTTAAAGACAAAAGCAATTACACAGTTGACTTTTTTTAAATTACTATTCAGTAGAAAATTGAACATTTAACCAAATGTTTGCTTACTATTTTGAAACTTCTCTCACTGAGATTGGATGTGTGATTTTAAATGCAATCTCTAAATTTAAACTTTAAAAATTCAAATGTCTTCCTTGACCCCATGTAACAAACAGTGGAAAGAAAGAATGTTTTTATTGCTGAGACACTGATATTTTTAGTGAGGTAATTAAACTGCTGAGGGTTTGTATTAAGGCGCTAAACTTTGTTATTCAAAGAGATTCTGTTCTCTAGGATGATAATGGATTGAGTGATAACTGTTGGCTGTCAACACAGGGGCAGGTCTACAGTTATTTTGAACTGTGTCTTCAGATAGATTAAATTTGGAATCCAACTTATTTGCGTTTTAAGTAAAAATTCCAATGACTGAAGACCTGTTTCTGCAATTTCTTTTCTGTACTTTAATAAATCAACACAACTTTTCATTCAGTGTATAGCAGTTAGTCTATTTCAGCATAAGTTGCATATAAGTTTTGAAAGTATTTTGTGGTGCTGGCTAAAAGCTTAATTTGATTATAGACATATTCTTGTGACTACTGAAATTAGGAGGGGAGGAGCATTGAAAATGAATTTTTGAAAACTATTCTTTCAAGTTTGAAATGCCAAAATCTTCTGTCTCCCAGGTAGTAAAATAGCGTGGATTTTATTTTTTGTCACTAATTGTGACACATCATCCGTTATAGTAGACGTATTGGCGCCTCACACTATAGCATTAATCTAACATACACTAAAATTCAGTACTTGTTTTTTGTGAAAGTGTTAAAATCCATGGGAATGAATGCAATACACAAATTTCTAATACTTGAAGGATTTAACTCTCTTGATACTGGCTTTTGCAAATAGTATGTGCTCTGTTAAATCTTACTATGCTTCCTAATATGCACTATTTCTGTAAAAGTGGGATAACTACAACAATTATTAAGCTGCTAATCATAGAAGCAAAATTCTGCTATTCTTTTTGATAGAAAATTAAACATGGGAAGTCAGACTACTGCAGCGTTGTTTGACTGCTAGTCTTACTGTGGATTATGTCAATGAGGATTTTGAGGCATTAAGATTTGGTACTCTTTCACTAGCACCTGGAAATAGAAGCAGCCCAAGATAAGAGGTTTGTGTATAAAAACAGCTAGCTAGAATATTGATAGTCTGGTGAAATGGAACATGTACATAAACTATACTTGGCAAGAACAAACAGAGGAGCTTTCAGGTTGTCTCTTTAGGTCCTTGTTAAAAACATATGAATGGATACTTGGTATTTTCCACTCCTGATTCTGATTCTTATTGTACTGCAGGTAAACACAGCTCTAAATCTTATGTGGCATTAGCTGAGCACTAAACCACTTCAGATCTCAAAGGTGGTCAGTGTAGGCCATATTTTAATCAGACCTCAGACTGAACTACTTCTTAATCCATGTAGCTTCCATTGGAAATCAGATTTTGTCTGCCTTGGGTTCTGGTGTTATTGTAAAACAAAATTTTTAATCTGTTTATCCAAATCTTAATAGCTTATTTTTAGAGAAATAGGCTGAGAAATAATACTCTGAACAAGTGAATTTGTAATGCATGTGTAAGCCTATTTTAATGCATTTTTAAATGCAATTATGGTTATTAGATTCTTTGTGTAGCAACTTTTTTCACAAATTATTTTGAGTTTTTCTCTTAACAGAGGATCTCAAGCTTTAAAATTCTTCAATACACATCAATTAAAATGCCAACTGCAAAGACATCCAGACTGTGCTAATGTGAAACAGTGGAAGGGTGGACCTGTGAAGATTGATCCTCTGGCTTTGGTACAAGCCATTGAAAGATACCTTGTAGTTAGAGGTATATATATATATGTTATACAGTCACTTATGTTTTGTTTCTTGGGATAGTCACTACTGTCAGTAGTGTAGAGTCTGTAAAAGCCTGTGAGGATTATACTGAAGACAAATGGGAGGTACCTATAAATGTGTCTTGCTCACAGGGGGGAGGAAACTCAGATTGCAGAGAATCTTCCCTTTTCTGGGACAAACTTTCTCCGGTTGTAAACAGTTCGGTCTAAATACTAACAGTAATATAATCTAGTTGACTGTCAGATTGGCTGTAACTTTACATTTTGATGCTGAATGTTGATACTGAAATTTGTTCTAACATGTCTGAGCCTTACTTTTTTTTTTTTTTAACTGATATATTTTTGTAACTGGTTTAAACAGTGGGAGTTTATAAAAGTCACAGTACAAAAGCATTACTACACTTCCTATAAAAACAAATGAGGATATCTTTCTCCTCTCTTTCTTCAGGCTATGGAAGAGTTAGAGAAGATGATGAGGATAGTGATGATGATGGGTCAGATGAAGAAATAGATGAATCTCTGGTAAGCTTTTGCTCTGGGTAAAAGGGAAGGAATGGTACAGGGAGAAGCTTAAAGAAAAGCCATCAATAAGTTTCCTAACTTGTGTGTTTTCTTTGTTTTCTTCAGGCTGCTCAATTCTTAAATTCAGGGAATGTGAGACATAGATTGCAATTTTATATTGGCGATCACTTGCTGCCATACAATATGACTGTGTATCAAGCAGTTAGGCAGTACAGTTTGCAAGCTGAGGAGGAGAGGGAGTCTACAGATGATGAAAGCAACCCACTAGGAAGAGCTGGGATTTGGACAAAAACACATACCATTTGGTAAGTTGGCTAGAGAAATTGGGGGACAACTTCTTCTGGTTTCCTACATCTATAAACATAAAGAAAATTGGACTATAGGTGACTTATTCCTCCACAAACTGTGAATCTTTGCATTTCCTGATGTGCTTTGAGATACTTAAATCTTAGTAAGAACTCGTTGGGTACCGACATTCTTTCTAGCTCATGAGTGAAGTTGATGAACAAGAAATGGGGAATCTCAGATGACACCTGCTAGATAGAGGGAAATCATTCTTAGTGTCAGGAAACTAACTGAACTAACAGCAAACAATAGAACATGTGCCTGCAGTCTACAAATAATGGTCAACTTCATACTGGTTTTCATAGTTGATAGATATGTATTCTCTGGCCATACTTTGCAAGGAGCAACACTGACCTTGACCATGCCAAACATTTTAGTGTTTGGCAGTGTCTCTTTCTTTCTAATGTTAAATGTGTTATGCAAAAGAAAAACAAAACAAACAAAAAAACCCCCGCAGACGGCCCCACTTTGGTTTTGGGTTTTTTTTGTCTATACCTTCTGCTCTTCTACTTCATGGAGCTGGAGCATCCTCATTTTTTCTCCCCTGTGACATACCTTGCTTCCAAGGGCCTTTCTTCAAAGGCTGGATTGTACCCAAATGCATTGTTCTCGTCATTCTGCTTTTAACTGTTATTCAAGTAAAGTTCTGGTGATCAAAGAACTAACACTTTAATAACTGCTTTTGTTTCCATGCAAATTAGTATTTCACAGACATGTTTTTAACTTCTAATTACTTCTTAGGTACAAACCTGTGCGAGAGGATGAAGATGGTAATAAGGACTGTGTTGGTGGTAAAAGAGGAAGAGCACAAACTGCTCCCACAAAAACCTCCCCTAGAAATTCTAAAAAACATGATGAATTGTGGCATGGTGAGTGCATTGCCTTGCTAATAGGTTAGATTTCTGAAATTTTTGAAAGGATGGGGAGGATGAGTGTTTTAGAGACAAGATATTGTTTCTTTTAAAGCAAGCATAGTATAAGAAAAGTAGCATATATTAATGTGTATATTAAAACAAAAAATAAGATATTTACTGAATTGTCTAACTAAACTGTTGTAGTTAAGTGAATGCCATGACTGATACTATCTAGGCTCCTAGTAATTAAGTCTTGGGAAGAGTTGTGATTGATTTGTTTTGGTAACATTCTCTTTTTCCTGCTAGATGGTGTATGCCCTTCGGTATTAAATCCTCTAGAAGTTTACCTCATATCTACTCCACCTGAAAACATAACATTTGAAGATCCTTCATTAGATGTTATTCTTCTTTTGAGAGTTTTACATGCTATCAGTCGATACTGGTATTACTTGTATGATGTGAGTAGAGCCATTTTTAAAATCACTTTCATACTTGATACAGACAACTCTGTCCTGAAACACCTTAAAATAGCTTTTTCCCCCTGTCTGCTCCCCCCCGCACCAAGACAGAATAATGTAAATACTATCATCTTCCCCTAGCTATTTCTCTAACTTATGGTAACATGAATGCTATAAATTCATATAGTCAATCATATTTCTTCTATGATGTGTTAAACACATTTTCCATGCCTTTTCCTTCCTTAAGTTCAAAGAGCAACACTGTTCCTGAAAAGAAAAGAATAGTAAAAATCTACTCAGTTTTTCTTTTATGGCTTAGACTCTGTATAACCAAAGTGACAATGACAGGGGTTTTTTTGCCTTTTTTCTTCTTTTGATGGTAAGCAAATTAAAAGCATCAAAAACTCCTCTTAACTAAGGCTTGGTATTTCTTACAGCATTTCTTTAACTTTTGTTTTTGCAAAGTAAAAAGTACATTGTTTTTATTGAACACAGAATGCAATCTGCAAGGAGATAATTCCAACATCAGAGTTTATCAACAGCAAACTGACAGCAAAAGCAAACAGGCAGCTTCAGGATCCTTTGGTGATTATGACAGGAAACATACCAACTTGGCTGACAGAACTTGGAAAAACATGGTATGAATGACTCATTGCACAGTGTTTCTAATTTGAGTTCAGTAGGTCTCTGGGCTGGGCAGCCCAGGTGCATCATTTGCTACAAGGCGTTTGAAAGTGCTGGGGAGATAATACGTAGTCTTGCTAAGTTACATAGTGGATACTTGGAATATGTTTACACTTATATTCCATAGTTTAAACCAATTATGGAGGGATAGGCTAGGTGCAAAGTTTGCACTACTTCTTAGAGGAGTTTCTGAGCAATTTGGAATTTTCTCATTGAAATAATAGTACTTGGTTATTTTAGTAATTTTTTTTCTCCTGTTAAACTGCTTAGTGGCATCTTTATCCTACCACTTCATCTATTTTAGCATATTCAATATGGTACAAAGGAAAATATTTTTATAATTACTGAGAAATATTATAAATAATTTTCATAAAGCTGTATTCATGGTACTTTGTAGTATCTTGATACAGAGTATAAGCTGTAAAACTCTTGCACTTGAAAGAATGAGAAATCAGAGTTGACATTCTTGCATTTTTCAAGCATGTTAATTGAAGCAACAATGGTGACAACTGACTGGAAATACACACTCTAGAGAAACTATTTGGTTTTTCATTTTTAAAATAAGATCTCTAAGTTTCATCATAAACATTTCAGATGTCAAATTATGAGTATGAATGTATATTCTTATACAAATATCTGTAGCAGTATTTGCTCTGTAAAACTGCCTTTTCACTTAAATGTCAGTGGAGGACTACGCTATTAGTGTACACCTGCCTTCACAAATAGTAAAACTGATAAATTAAGTTTCTCTGGTAGTCTTTCACAGATTATTTAAAGTGTGTTTTGAAAATGGTGGAAGGTAGAATGCTGGTGCTACTGTAGGCAGGTTCTCCCTGCCACCCCCACCCCCAATATGGGAACTTGAGCTACCTTCTTAAAGTCTTTTGATCTAAGTTAGATTTACTAATTGTAAAACAGGAGTGAGCAAGTAAAAGAATACTTATTTTCTGATATAAACTTTGCATAGCCAAGACATTCAAGTATTTGGAGTTATTTTTCTGGAACACTTGGAAGTTTCTTAAATTTTTTTTTGTGGTTCCATCTCTAGACTCTTGCTCATAAGCATTGTAGCCACAACTAAAGTGTGTTCTGGAAGGCTTCCTTTGGAGGCTGCTTTCACCACAGTGTTTAATAAAGCACTGATGTCAGGCATCCTATGTTTCTATTGTGTTTTAAACTAAAACTATGACTATAGTCATAGATGCTAGTTGGAACCCAGCTGACTAATCCAATACTCTTTACAGCCCATTTTTCTTTCCATTTGATACCCGTCAAATGCTGTTTTATGTAACTGCTTTTGATCGTGATCGAGCCATGCAAAGACTACTGGATACTAATCCAGAAATCAATCAATCAGATTCTCAGGATAGCAGAGTGGCACCACGACTGGACAGGAAAAAAGTAGGTATATCATGTTTAGAAATGGAATGAATGATTTGTTCATATATTTTCTTGAAGAATGTCATTGCAAGCATGATTTATTTGTAAAACTTAAGGTTTTAGTAGTATACTGATGAAGGGGAGGTTTGTTTTTATTAATTTTAAAACCCAGAATAGAAAGCACACTGTCTTCTGGGTGTCTGCCACTAGGTGTCAGAAGTGACTAGAGTATGCTACACATCCTGCTTAATTTTGAATTGGGAGTCTTTACATAATTTCTGGAATTATACTCCAATAATGAACTTTAAGTTTTAGGTTACGGTACTGATTTTTTTTTTTTCATGTATTAGCTTGTAAACCTCTATTTTGCTTTATGTAGATTTTCAGAATAATTCAAGCAATAGGATTTAGACCCTTAAGTGTTACCTGAATAAAAAAAAACATTGTCCTTGTATTCTGGGAGAGCATTAAACCTCCTGTCACAACATAATAAACTAAGCTATGACTGTTTTAAATTGAGGGAGCCTTGGGTGTCTGCCTTGAGTCTGGAGAGATCTTATCTTAAACTAAGATTTGCTGTTCAGTGTAGATCTGCTATATAATCTTGAATACCTCTGGGGAAAAAAGACAAGACACATGAGAATCTAGTTCAACTACAATATAACTTTCAACATGTAGGAATCCCAGTGCTATTGTGTGGTGGATTTTTTTTTTTTTTTTGTTAGGTGTTTGTTTTTAATTTTTTTGAAACCTGCTGCTTTCCCTACTAGAGAATCTGCAAGGGCAGGGTGTAAGATTATTCCTTTAGGTTGCTGGATTTTGGCATCTTTATTGTGTATTTTCTTCTCCACATATTAGTTTGAGGTATGTAACATCACATGACAACACTTCCCTGCTATGCTATAGTCCTACTGCCGCATTGGCAAGAGTAGTACCTATTAGTTATACTGATACAAATGTAAGTCATTGGTTTTTCATTTTATATCAAACGCTTTAATTTTAGTCAGTGTTCATATAGAAGCAAGAGTTATTTTATCAAAGTACAAGCTTACAAATTGTTAAACTGTGGAACTATTAGCATGGGGTGGAAAAGCTTGCATAACTAATTTTTTTTCCTGTTGTAACTGCCTTGGGAGCTGGGACTTACAGACATAATTTCACTACTTAAAACTTCTCTAATGTGTAGCGCACTGTGAACAGAGATGAGCTGTTGAAACAGGCAGAATCTGTGATGCAGGATCTAGGCAGTTCAAGAGCCATGTTGGAAATCCAGTATGAGAATGAAGTAAGTAATATCAATGCAGTCTAATTTAACCCTTTTTTACTGAAGATTAATACAAAAAAGCTACAACTTTCATTGAATGATTTGGTCAGACTCTTGATCCTTCCCATTGCTGAGGCCACAAAATTTTCTCTCTTAATTATCCCTATTCTAGCAACTAAAAATCACGACCAAGTAGGAGAAACTCTTACTGATCTACTAAATTTCATAATCAGTCTTACTCTGCAGAGCACTCTTTTCTAACTCTAAGGAAACATCTGTGTGCATTTCTTCTATAATATGATCATTAGGTGGTTAATGCTTTTATTCCACTATTATTCCCTCTGATATGTGGTCTTTCCAAGCTCAGTCATATTGTAAATGTTGGTGTAGTTAGGTTCTCTAGACGCTTTTTGCAATGCAGTCGTCTTTATAGCCAATAATGTACTATATTTCTCAGACTAAGTAAAGATTTTGATACTCAGACTGGCCTAATGGACTCATTTATTTATCTATCTCATTCCCCCTCCTTTCCCCGCACCCTTCCTCTCCCTGAAGGTTGGCACAGGCCTAGGCCCCACGCTAGAGTTCTATGCACTTGTATCTCAGGAACTACAGAGAGCAGACTTAGGCCTTTGGAGGGGAGAAGAAGTGACTTTAGCCAATCCAAAAGGTAAATGTTTTACTATGTAAACTATCAATATTGTTCTAATATTGAATTGATTTTAAGTTGACTGTAATTACTTGAATGGCTTTTACTGAAAGAGCACCTCAATTTGTGGTCAGGTAACGTGCCTTGTGATAGTCTGATTTTCTTTGTGGGTCTTTAAATTTAATAAGAAGCTTTAGGTTATGGTTATCTGATAGCAGCTTTCAAACTTGTGTGTGGAGTGAAACTAGCAGTGTACATATTAAACTTTTTTTTTTCTTTCTTCCTCAACAGGAAGCCAGGAAGGTACCAAGTACATCCATAACCTTCAAGGCCTTTTTGCACTTCCTTTTGGTAGAACAGCCAAGCCAGCTCACATTGCAAAAGTTAAAATGAAGTTCCGCTTTCTGGGTAAACTAATGGCCAAGGCAATCATGGATTTTAGACTGGTGAGAATAAAATGGAAAATGTGATTCTCAAGGGTTAAATGAAAATTCTGGTTCTGACTGTGTTGTGAAAGAAAACCAACATTGAGAGTTGCGTGGAATTATTTTCAGCTCTAGCAGTTTTGGCAGGGTTGGGGGAGATGCAGCTGAGCTTTTGAGAGGGGAAAGAGTAGTATCTGTTGAAGATCTTTACAGTGGCTTTTGAGACCATAGTGGAAAAAGGAAAAGCTGTTGCCTGCCATGTGTTGTAATCTTTCTCCAATCTTTCAAGATCATTTTAGGCTTATTATTATTCCAGCTGCTAGCTTGCTGATTGTTCTAATGTATATGCACTAGGCAGTCAGTTGTGTTTTCTCAGGTAAAAATGCTCAGACATAGTCTTTTGGTGTGCGCCAGAACTATGAAATTAGTAAATAGTATTCTAGAGGTAGTCAAGAAATAAAATAGCAATAGGATATTGTTTTGGAAGACAATTCAATACTAAACAAAGTTTTGATTTCCAGGTGGACCTTCCTCTTGGACTTCCTTTTTATAAATGGATGTTACGACAGGAAACTTCCTTGACATCGCATGACTTGTTCAGTATTGATCCAGTAGTAGCCAAATCAATATATCACCTTGAAGATATTGTAAGACAAAAGAAAAGACTTGAACAGGACAAAACACAGGTGGGAAAGTAACCCTAAGAATGGAAGAGTGCATTTTCACACACGTCTGGATTTTATGAAGTAGCTCTAATAGAGAGTGTATGGTAGTGCTTAATACTGATGATAATAGTGATAAGAACTTCCTTCTAATAAAAGAGGTAGCTTTATTGTCATTAAATTATTGGGTAGTAATTATAACATGGTCTTTTTGCAATGTAGACTCTAACATTAGAAATTCATTATGGGATTCTTCTATGTGATTAGACATAGGCTAGAAATGGCTAAAACTGCCAGATGTTTGCCTAAGGTAACTTTTCTTTTTGGTTTACTTTGAAAAGACTGACTATAATATGAGAGGAAGCAAAATCTATCCTTGATTTTTTTGAACATTCAAAAGGCTGGGCTTTTTTATTAATGGGTTTAGTAAAATTTTCAGGTTTTCTTAGGAGTGCCTTTTGTGGGTTTTTTCCTTTCCCACCAGAAGCTGTATGCAGAACTTGTGTAAACGGGATTCATGTGTGAGCATACAGGTTCTTTTATAGATACAGAAAAGTCTTAATTTTTCAAGGTTATCCACTCTTAGCTAAAAATAATAGCATTTGCTGTTAAAAAGTATTTGGCATGCATGTTCTTTCTAGCACCCAATGTTAATAGATGGTAGGTGGTAATAACCTAATTTATACTCTTAATACATCTGCTTTGTTACTAGTGAAGTTATTGCAAGCGTGTGGGCCTTTATTCCTCTTCACCTCAGTCTCACTCTCTCTCCTTGATCACCGCTTTTAATTTCCCAACAAGAGTTTGAAAAACCTGAAACCTGGTGGATGAAAGCTGAAAAATGTCAGTATGCACGCCAAATATGAATACCATTAACTATTCTAAGGAAAAACATAGCCTAAGAGCCTTAGCATATTACACATCTCCTTCTTTTGCAATAGTGTTTTCTAAATAAATAATACAGAAGAAGCTAAAGTAATTCTAAAATTGCTAGAAATAGTGTGCTATTGTGATCTTTCAAGTTTATCCATAAGGCAGTTTATTTGGTTTGTCTTGGTTTACTATTATCTATGAAAAATATAGAAGGAAAGCAAGGAGTGCTGTAACAGTATTAATAGTAATATTGTTATAGAAATGTTTACTTAGTCAAAAGTACTTTAGAAGTCATAACTTTTGGATGAGTTAATGTGAATGAATTGTTCTCACGGGTTTTCACTTTCAATTTTTTAGACCAAAGAAAGTCTACAGTATGCATTGGAGGCTCTGACTATGAATGGCTGCTCAGTAGAAGATCTAGGGCTGGACTTCACGCTTCCTGGGTTTCCTAATATAGAACTGAAAAAAGGGGGAAAAGATACACCAGTCACCATTCACAATTTAGAGGAGTATCTCAGAGTACGTAAAAGCAAAGCTAGGACTAAAACTTTCTTCCGTTCTCCTCACCTTGCTCCCAAGTAGTTTGTTTCCACATATATTTCAGTTCATTCTCATGAACTGGGCTCAGCAATAATTTTTCTACTAACTGTTTCTGTCCTGTACTAGTTTATTACTACTGAAAAACTATTTGAATCCTAGTCAGCACACCTGAGTTGAAAATTTTATAGTACAAAAAAGTCTGGTTTACATATAATGAAGTGGTTGGAAGTATGGATTTTTTTTTTTATAAGAAGTGTTGTAGTAAGTGGAGTAATTTGAGCTGTGGATTTTCAGAATCTTTTAAGATGTTCCCATATTTGGGTATGATAATGAATTTGTTTGCAGTAGTGATGTAGCACCCACGCTCCAGTGGGCTTTGAACTGCTATAACAACAGTGAAATTTTGGGGAGTCAGGCTTCAGAAAACATCAACTCAGTTGCAAGTCAAAACCCCACAAAAACAAACCAACCCCCAAACCATAAAAAATAAGTAAGGAACAGGGAACGAAACAGTGCCATAAGTTGATAGTGCACCTCATATTGATTTATTCCTGTGTCAGAAGGGACATAAAATCTAGAAAAACAAAAGGGTGATACTGCTGAACAAAGGTAGGAAACTGTTCCCGCATAAGAAAGCGTTAAAGGGAGCAGGTTAAAAATAACCTGGAAAACAGATCAGGAAAGGAAGGAGAATGCAATGTTATCACATGAAGTCATGAGTGGGATGGAGGTAAGAATGATTGATTGCATCATGAAAAAGCCATTATTCCAATTCCTAAATAATGCGTTTTCTGACAGGTTAGTCTGCTGCCAATTTCACTCTGAGGACTGTTAAGACTTTCAAGCATTGATAAGAAACATAGCTGATGTTTTGGTACAAATGATTCAGTAAGGGGCATATAAGCTCCAGCATAGCAACTGAGAACTTTGCAAAGTTTTTCCATAATCCTTACAACTGAATATTGAGCAGTTGCTGTTCCATCTTCCACATACAAGCTGTTATGCACATACCCAGTTCTCATCTTTATTTGTTGAAAGCAAATTCTGCTAGTCAAGAATCACTTAAAATTAAACATATTTGGATATGAAGTTGTTTTCAGACTTGCAGATGGGCAATGCCAACAACCATAGTTTGTTAGAAACCGCATTTGCAGTCTATATTTGAGGAAAGCAGAGTTGCTTGAAAGCAAGGTTGCTTTCAAGTCTGATTTTTGTAGAATTTGTGGTCCTTTTTTCTTCTAGGTAACATGTATTGGGTATCTGATAAGCTGAGAAAGGCTTGCAGACATGTCGGATGTCCTGTAGTTGTCCTATTGCAGGCCTCTGGCATTGTAAAGGAGAAGTAGGTCACTACAGAAGGCTTGCTTTCCCCTTCTTTCTAAACAACTGCCGGGACTATTTTCTTTAAAGGACACTCATGCAGTCTTTCTATCCTTTTCTATGCCTTAGAGGAGACTTTTTAAACTCAATCGTAGTAATTAGCATTACAGACTTCATGTCAAGGAAATGGAAAAGATTTCAGAGAAGAAAATTAGTGTCCTCTGCATCACAAGTATGATGAATTGCAATTTAGAAACAGTATATTTAATTTATCAGCTAGCCTGTACAGCTCCCTGTGGGTCAGCTGCCCTGCTCTTGAAAATGTCATTTTCATTAAAATCTTGTGTGTAGATTACCATTAAAAGTAGCTTATAAAAAGCTAGAATATCCTACTGTTGCTCTTCATGCCTCTCCTGCAGTCATGTCATTCCACCTTCTCCCTCCCTTTTTTTCCCCCCCAGGACTGTTCCCACAGGAGCTACCTTTATCAGAAAGTGGAACTATTTCAGCTACCAGTATACTGAAAGACACTATTCTTTCTTTTTTTTTTCTTTCTTTTCCCCTCTTCTTCCCTGCACTATAAAGGAGGCCAACTAGCTTGTTCTAAATTTGTGGACAAAAAGTTTCCAGAATGCAGTTTTCTGCTTTAACAGGTTGATCTCCTCTTTGAATCCACAAGAATACAGGGCAGCTTAATAAAGTCACAATTCGAAGTCAGCAACTCTGCTGCTAGAATAACCATAGAATATTCTATGTTATAGAACACAATAGAACAGCCTTCTGTACTGTTGGTGCTTACCGGCTTGCTCTTCAGTATTGCAACCTGACGTGTGAAAGTAGGGGTATGTGTCTTACCTGAAATTCAATGCCTGACACTTTGTAGGAAAGCATACCAAGAGATCTTACTAGGCTTTCATATCTGAGAGTTTTCTGGAACAAGTAAGTCTTCAATTACTGGGACAGGGTTAAATACTTTCTTTTTTTTTTCCTCCATGTATTCTTATAATATTAAGCTACTTAATATAACAAAAAGTCTAAAGTTACTCTTTGTAACTATATATTAGAAAAGGGACACATATGTTTCCATGGGGGAAACTAATACTGCCAACGATGCCCTGAGGACTTCTGTTTCAGTTGCTAAATTTTAAATGGATATCAGTGTACAGAGACAACATCTAGGTTAGGCTTCTAAAAATATCCAATAAATATTTAGATTTGCTCTAAAATATTTTGTTAAATAGGATCAGTTTAACCAGCTATTCTGAATTCCATGTATTAACCTTGTTTTATCAAGAATAAAGGCAAATAAGTTGCTTAAACTCTGCATGAGTTGTGTGCTTAGGGTGTTCTAAATGCGGGGTTGTTTGAACTCCAAATGGCACTTGCTAATTTGCAGTGACAGGCTGCATGAAAGTTGTAAAGAAAAAACCCAACAAATCCTGTCTGTGGTGTTGCAGCAGCACTGCACTTGCACACATGCAGCAGTATGAGCTTATGAATTAAGGCAGAATGAGGCCATGCTGTAGAGCAGTTCCATGAATCAAAGTTCAAACTCTGCCACAACTACAGTGAGCATATGGCTAGGCTTTTGTAGAGGTTTATTCTGCAGCTGTAGTCTTTCATGTAGTAGTGATCATTCCACGCTTCCTTTGTTCAAATGACTTTTTTCTTCCCTGCAGTTGGTTATATTCTGGGCACTAAATGAAGGTGTTGCCAGGCAGTTTGACTCGTTCAGAGATGGATTTGAATCAGTCTTCCCCCTCAGTCATCTTCAGTACTTCTATCCTGAGGAGGTTGGTAAACTTGTTTGCACTGTTTTTTATAGCCTTATATCTATGCATGTGGACAGTATGAACCTAGGTGTGCACTGGATGCAGTGCAGTTGTGACAGTCTGATTACATTACGTTTCCGATGCATATTAGTAAAACTTGGTGTCCTTCAAATTGCATACCAGAATATTAAAGATTTCTGTGTTCAGTGGTCATTTATTTGATGCTTTTATTATGAACAGCTCCACTTTCTTTAAAATTGAATTTATCCACCTTTTGTGAGAAAAGTGCTTTAACTTACATCAGCAGACTCTACATTGGTATGAATACTTTAATTCCTTGTGTTGCAGTACCTCTTAGTAGCTATAGCTGTTCATGCTACCTGGATGCTCTATAAAAAAGTAGTCAACTCTTTAACAAAGCTTTAAACAGTAAGAGGAGATTCAGATGAAGGGGTAAAGAAGTAAGGATAGTTGGTTTTGCCTTGTTCTCACCACTCATATTGATTTCATCGAAAAATTCTTGTGCTCTTAAGTGGACTGAATTGAGACACAATTATGGTTGTCTGGACTAGAAGAGAGAATGTTTTATTACTCTGTCTTTAGGGAGTTTATTTGAAGACTGTACTTGAAGGGTTTGTTTACTTTCATAAACTTAGACCTTTGACTTCATGAAGTGTTAAGCATGGTCTGAAGCAGTGTTAGCCAAGCCGTTGTGTTACTCTTTGTCCTTGGTGCTTTGCAATCTGAGTCTCTTAAAGCCGAGATCTGTAACTGCTCATGATGATTCTTCTTCATGCCTCTCTGATACTATTTGCAAAGAGTGCAACCAGCTTTTTTTCTGCAACAAATTTAAGGCTAGTAAAAATGGCAGATTGTTCTAGTTTCTCCAGTTCTACCTCAAGTTCTTAAGAGGAAAATTTCCTTCCTTGTTTTTTAATTTTATAGTTGGAGCAGCTCTTGTGCGGCAGCAAAACGGACACTTGGGATGCAAAAACTTTAATGGAATGTTGCAGGCCTGATCACGGTTATACACATGACAGGTAGTATGGTGTTGGTCTTATTAAAAAATAAATAAATATTAGCACTAGAAAATATGTATTCAAATAATCTTGATATAGTCTTAGGCTAAAAGAACTATATGAAATATATTTGAAAATATTCATACTGCACTGAATATGAATCTGATGCAATTATTTTAACTGTAAACAAAATAACAATAGCTTGCTTTTTTCCCTCCTTAGTCGAGCAGTGAAGTATCTCTTTGAAATTCTCAGTAGCTTTGATAGTGAACAGCAAAGACTGTTTCTTCAGTTTGTGACGGGTAGCCCCAGACTGCCTGTGGGAGGTAGGTTTTCTTTATTATATATTTTTATATATGAAATCAGTATTAATGCATTTCAGAACAAGTGGATTATTTCAGTATAGGAAAAATTGACTTATCTCTGTTTTAGAGGTTCATACTTGTTTGGCATTTCTAGTTTCAGAAGTGGCTGGTTAGACTTCAGGTAGAACTCTCAAATTTTGTGTTAATCTTACGATATTTCATTCAGCTGACTCTCTCCAGGTTTAATTTATGTTAACAGATAACCTACTGGAGGGCAAAAGGTAGTTCAAAATTTAAGCAAAACTGAAACCCCTTTATGCTGTTTTCCTTGGCTTAGAGATGCATTAAGTCATGACAACAATGAAATGATGCATAGCTACCTGGAAACAATAATCTTTTTTCTTGAAAGGAGACAATACTAGCATAGTGATAAACTTTAATTTCTTCCCCTTTTGAATTTTAGAATTTAGATGAGAGGCAGTGAGGAAAACTGAGGAATTCACTGTCTTTGCTATGAACCATTATAGAATACACATTTTACTGTGTTCTCAGCTGAACACTTTGCAAGTAAAAACAGAATTTATGCATCTGTTTCATTACTTATGTTCTTTGGGGTTTGCTTTTGTTTGTTGGTTTTTTTTCCTAGTTAAAGTATTGGCATGATAAGAAAGAGTTGATTCTTTTTTAGAAAAAAATTTTTAGAGCTGTCTTGGGGAGAGATGGTGCAGACAGGATTGAGGGTTAGGAATATAAAAACCTTAGTTGGAGTAAAAAAATAAGGTACAACAGTCATACATAATTTCTGAGAATCTTAGAAAATATGTATGAAACTAACAGACTCTTTAAAACATTATGATTGGAATAGATTTTTTTTTTTACACATACAGAACACAATTAAAAGTAGATGTGTCTAGCTTATTTCTTTTTTTAAAAAAAACTCATCTTGGAAAACTAATCTACAGAAAGGATTTTAGGTATTTTTTAGCTTGCTATGTGGCCTTATAAAGCCATATTCTAAACTTTTAAAAACGGAGATTAAGAAGTCAGTTATGTGATGCATGTGTCTGCCATTGTTAGATACCTACAGTGTTAACTGTGGGGTTTCAAGAGGAACAAACTTATTCTGAATGTCTTTTCTCATTAATAGGCTTTCGAAGTTTGAATCCTCCGTTGACAATTGTACGCAAGACATTTGAGTCTACAGAGAATCCAGATGATTTCTTACCCTCAGTAATGACTTGTGTGAACTATCTCAAATTGCCGGACTATTCAACTATTGAGATAATGCGTGAAAAACTCTTGATAGCTGCAAGAGAAGGGCAGCAGTCATTCCATCTTTCCTGATCACAATGAAAAATGCAATGTCTGCCTGTTACAGCAAAAGAGAAACTCATGATTCTTTTCTAAGTATATCACCTGAGTCAAGGAAACGTGTTACGCCTTCTTGTTGTAGAAAAACGGCTTGCAGATTATAAACAAAGACACTTGGTTGATATTCATTAAAGGCCCCTATGGACTTAAAGTGATCAGGCCCTAAAAGTTGTTGTGACAAGGTTTCTTTAGCAAGTTCTTGTTTAAATTATCATTTATTTGATGAGTGAAGTTTTTAACTTGCTTTGCTGTGTGAAATTTAAAAAGGGATGTTTTTCCAGGCTGGAACAATAAATGTCGCTGTGCAGTTTAATACTGGGCTGTGTGTATCCATCTAGCTAAGTCTGAAGTTTTTCCTCCAAAGACAACTTTTGTACATAAGTACAGAAATTAAAATACACCATGTATTTGACGAATCTAGTTTAGTAGACTAGTTCTGTGTACCCTCACCTGCCTCTAATTTTATCCATCCTCATGTACTGTCTGATGTGCAATTCACTTGGTTCTTTTTGTGTGCAACATTCAACAATTGTTATATTTTGGTTAGCATGGACATTTAACTGCTCCATGCCTCTTTCTCGGATTAAGATAATTTAAATTTTACTGAAATCAAATATATATTGTCAATATAATTCAGCCTTTGTAACTAGCTAGAACCTTTCTTATAGCATAGTTTTACTGTAGTGGTAGGATATAATGGCGACAGCCTTTACCAGTCGACGCTCTAGAGCTGTTTACACAGTGATTCAGGCAGCAAAAGCCTCTTACTAGAGGCCAGGAAGAATTCTTTCTTTCATGTAGTTGAAGTCCAACAGCTTGGGCTGGCCAGTGTGTATTGTGGTAAGGCCAGAGCATTTCGAATTGATGTAAAGTTTTTTAAAAGACAAATTAGTTGTTTCATTCCCTGTTTGAGTAAACAGTTTTCTTGTTCTTGATCTAAGTTCCTGGTTACTTTTGTAGTTTTTTTCCTTTTTTTTTTTTTCTTCTTTNCTTGGAACAAACAGTTCAGCCTTTGTCTTTTGACACAGATAAAGCACCTGTAAGCAATGCTCTGTCCAACTGTTTTATGTGCTGATTTCTCAAATCTGCAATAATTTACTTCATCAGGTTAATGTTTTTACCTGAATATAAATAAAAAAAGTTTGCTTCACCTTTTTGTTCATAGTTTTGTACTGTATGCATAAAGTTCAATTGTGTAAATTACTATAATGCAAGTAAATCATCCTAAAATCTACTTGGCTAACAGCCTGCAACTTGTGGATGATTTACTACTAAAACAAGACCTTTTAAGACCTCCAACTTAGAGGGAATTTTTTTCTTTCTATGGGTTCAAAAAAACGGGCAATTACAAATATTCCTGAGATGTACCTGCTATATAATTCATCTCGATAAAAATGTGATAGTTATTTTTATTCAACTTTGAGAAATCAAAATTCATTTCAGTGCTTAGAAATTGTTAAATTCTGGCTAATCAGGCTAGTATTTCCCCTAAACTAACAATAACAAGTTTTCTTTTATCTAGCTGAAGAACTTGTACTTCCAGAATATGCATTTCACTACATGTAATGGACATTCTTCCAGTGAACATTCACAGAATTACATGTGGTTGCTCATACCAGTGCCACTGAAATGTAATGCAAATCTGTCATCAGCATGAGTAGAATGTGAAAACCTTGCACAAAGAACCTGATAATTGAACAGTTTCTACTACCGTATTAAAACTGAACGAAGGCGCTTCACACTGTACATACAATAACGGTAGTGCACAGTGCGGCATAGTTTTCATAAAACTTCAAGGCAGTGTTTAAACTATGGACTGGTGTTTAAATTGTTCTGATAACTTGATCAAACTGAGCACAAAAAAGTGTTTATAGTGTGTGGATAGCAATTTGTTCATTTTTTAAGGTTCTATATTTTAAAAAACCTGACTTGTGTAAAAAAAAAAAAAGAAAAAGCTAATATTTTGTATTAAAATATCATGTGTATTGATATTTTTTTACCCATGTTGTCTCCCTTTAGAATCTGGCTTTCATCGACTTTGAAATTTTGAGGAGTTTTCAAATTTGATATACAGCCATTGTGTAACTGTTTCAGTGGGAAAATAAGTTGTTGGTTGCCTGTTTAAAAAGGAAGGAAAAAAAAACCTCAAGTACCTGTGGTGGCAGTTGAGTTTTGTTGTGTTGGCTGTCATTTTCAGCACAGACCAAAGATGTAGTTGGCCTGAAAAAGTGAATGAAACCCCTTTGGGTGACACTTTTTTTTTCTGATCAAGGGCAGCTTTTAGTGTATTAGAAGAGCAGTCTGGCTTAAAAGGTGAAGGTAGTAAATTGTGAGAATAAATGGAAGAGTCACAGCTTGCATGACTGCAGTACTTCGCTACAAAAAGAACTGTAGTATCTAAGAGTAGTTGAGAACAAGTGGAGGGGTGGGGCAAGCTCTTAAGGATTCCTCCTTTTCAGGAACTTTGGATAAAGGGAAAAACTCACTAAAATCAATTGTAGGTGTGTGCCTGTTGAGGGCTATGTAGCCCTCAGGAGAACATGTAGTTGTCTTAGTACTGAACTGTTTTGTATATCTTTATAAGGTATAATAAAAGGTACAATAAGAAGTCTTATTTTTGAAAATAGAGGCTTTTTTTAACATGGTAAGTTCAACCTGTCTTGGAGAACACCAGCCATCAGTTACTGTTTTGGATGAGTTTCATGTCCTGAATTAACAAGAGCAGCAAAAAAAACATACATGGAAAGACATGCCATCCAAGCACTGATAGCTGCTACTGAACTTGTGCACTGATTTTCCCCCCCCCCACTCCCCCAGGTCTGCTTTATACAGAAATCTTTTGTGTAGGGAACATCTAACTAGTACCACATCTGACATGAATTAGTAAGTTGTAGTGCTTCTTTACTTCATATTTTTTAGGAAGATGTACAAGAATTAATTCCAAGTATGTGTAAAATCCACATGTCCATTGCCAAACTTGATCAGATACTGGAGTTTTCATATGCAGACTGCTTGCATAATTTAATTGCCTAGATTTTTCCTTCTTTCCCTTCCACCATATGTTGGGGTTTTTTGGGCTTGTTTGTTTGTTTCCTGTCTCCGTTCCCTTACCGAGCTCTGCTCTGCTGAGAAGGTGGGTGCCTAAGGGCAAGGACTGATGAAGTTCCAAGTGTCTGCATCACTTGTGCCTTCTTTTTTGGCCACTGCTGGAGATAGGTCTGTCATCTGTAGAGTTTCTGGGCCCTGTCCTGCCTGGTTTTAGTAACCTTACTTCAGATGAATAACACCAGTTCCCGTCATCTGAGAAGCCTGTACCTCTGCAGGGGGCTTTCTAATGGGAATGAAAGTCTACCTGACTTCGGGGATAATGCCTTGTTTTTCATGTGAACATCTGTCCCTCAAGTCAGAGTGCTTTTCTATAGCTAAAGCTGTTGGCAAATGGGGAAAAATAAAAAGCTTTGCTGAGACTGATTACAAGAAAAAGTTTGGAAGAGGCGGGGAAATCTTAGTGGTAGTTGAGCCTTTTCACAGCTTTTTTTGTGTCTTCCTCCTGCTTTACTTTCCTAGTCTCTTGATGGCTTGAACTGGAAAACCTCCATGGCATGTGATCTTTCTGTGATCTTGCAGGAATTTTACAGCTGCTCTCAACTCGCTGTGTCTCTTCCACTATTGTGTTTTTCATAGCGCTTTCTTAGATGAGTGTAGTTGGTGGCCCCAAGAGTAGCAGTAGTTTCCCCACCCCGGTGCCTTCAGCACAATGGCATAAGCTGCACAGTTACATCTGTTTTAACAGAACATTAATGCATGTTTAGACAGCAGATAGGAAGCAAATGTCATAGCTCTGCTCCTGTAACTACTAGTGAATGGCTCAAGGAATAACTGCTTCAGTGACTGGGGTAGAGCGATAATGTGTCCTTGTCTCGTGGGACTCAAATGTGCACATACTGATCAGACATCGAGCTGCTTTGGGGGTGAAGGAGCAACAGGTCTTGGCACACCCTTCCTTTGCTGTGTGCATCTGGGGAGTCATGAAATCCTGAACCATTAACAGAATTAAGTGGAGGGGAAATGGTGAAGAAAATCTAATGTTTTCAAGGCACTAAACTTACTGATAGCTCTAAGTCTAGTTTTGCAGCAGCTTCTGCAAATATGGTTCAAAGAGGAAAAAGAAAACAAAAACCCCAAAACAACCCTGAAAGGAGTAATAGCAGAGATGAAAGGGTGTGCTGCCCTCCCCACCCCTTTTCCCACCCCCAAAAAAAGGGGAAAAAAAAAAAAAAGATGGAGGGAAATTCCCAACTCCTGTGATACCTTCCAGTAGGTAGGAAGGAAACTGTCTAGTTCAAGCTGTAAGCAGCATGTCTGGGTAAAGAAACTAGTGTGTTGGGGGAGAATGGTGTTTTGGGGTTATTTTTATGTCTTGTCTGTCTCCATCCCCTGCCCCTTATAATATTAGGCTGTGGCTATTGCTGAGATCCCATTAAAGACAGAGGTAGATAAACCTGAGGGAAAATGCGAGAGAGTAACCCCCCCCGCCCTGTTGTCTGAGAACAGGAGAAGGGTCAAGGAGGAGGTTTCCCTTTGTAAAGATAAGCTTAAACACAATACGCTCTCATATACTGAAAACCAAGGCAGGTTGGTACGATGGAGATACTTAAAAATACTGCAGTTACCCCATCTCAACAGCTATTTCCCAAATATACAACTGAGAAAAGATCATGAGATGATATGAGGTGTCTACAGAGCACTCCTGGCTGCTACCTGCTTCTGGCTGTCCTGGATGATGGGATCCTACAGGAAGGGAAAAGAGAGGGTTTAATGGGGAGGTTTAGACTTTTGCCCTAGTATGGAAAACTACTACAATAAATTAGCATCAGAATTTGTGGTAAATAGCTATTCAACAGTATTTTTTCTGTCATTTAACTCAGGAGCTAGGCATTATGGACTCATGCTTCATTGCTTTGCCTGTCTTCCCATTCTTTGGTTCCCCTCTCTTCCCGTGGCCGTTTCATATGGCGGATGAGGTTAAGTATTGATAGCATCTAGTGTAATCCTTTCTGACAGAATCGGGGTATGTTTCATAGATCTTTGGTAAAGTAAAGCCTGTGCTTTCAGGGAAGACAGCAACCTAACTGATGCTTTGTAATGAGTTAGTGAAATGGGTCATAGGAGTAAAAACGGAAGTTAGTCAAATTTAGCCTGTTTTCAGAGGCCTCTGAGCTACAAATGACAGGAAACAGAATATTTAGGGGATATACCATGTATGTGGCTTTACTCTTCCTTTAAGTGCTAGCCAAGGTATTCTAGGCTAAATATAAGCCTGGTCTGACTGCAGCTCTTCCGTTCTTAGGACTTCTTGTACGCGGAAGCCTCTGGCAGGCAGGTGATGCAAGCACTGATCCAGAAATAGTTAGCTAATCTAAGAGGTAGCACTTTATTTCCCAGCCTCCTCTTCCAACCTTTTTTCACAGATTACTTCTATGTATCAAAACTGTCAAGACACTGGCTAAAAAATGAAAATTACCTCCTGATTATTTCTTTCCCAAAGCCAGTGTTTCCTGCAATCCTATTATCTGTGCTATGCTTCTCAAACAAATGGCGGTTTTTAATTTTTGTGTCTTCACTCGGTAGCTTAGCATGCTTCATTTACTGAAAGTATTGATGTTACGAGTAATTCAGAAAGCTCTGGGACACTAGAAGTATAAATGCTATTCAAAAAGAAAAAAAGTTGCTTTAAAATGGTTATCAAACAGCAAAATTACCCACCTTTAGTCACACTGAATTCTAAGATTGGTAATTTCCAATTTATGGTCAGCAACATCAGCTGCTCCTGCTAGCCCCGAAATCAGAGGTAGAGAGGAGCTCTGCTGAGAAGGGCTGAGCACAAGGCAGCAGCGTGCCCCGGCCGCAAAGGCAGGCAGCAGAATCCCGTGGCATGCTAACAGGAGTGCAGCTGGTAGATGGAGAGGAGGAATTATTCCCCTTGGCTTCCTATCCCCAGAAGAGAGATTGTGCAGTCTCCTTGGGCTTTTCAAGACCCAATTGGATAAATCTGTTTGTTTTACTACAAGATGTCACAATTCTAAAATTAGCTCTCTTCAGAATTTAAAATCAAAACTGCATACAGGCATCTACTAATGACTGAGAATCAAAAAAAGTTGATGTGCATCTTAAATAGTCTTGCACTGTTTTGTGCTACATCAGTCCTATCAATTTAAATAAGTTCAATAGGAGAAATTTATATGCAGAGAGCAAGGTTTTCTAAATTTTCCAATAAAATGAATGGAAATTACATGGGTCTTTGTTGCAGCTGCAGATTATGAGTAATCTCCACTTCAGAGGACTCTGCTTCAAGTGACTGAAAATTACAGGCCTTAATTACTTCTGCTTTTCTTTAAAGGGTTTTAACTTTCAAAAGTTTTTCTGGCATCTTATTTCTGTTTTTAACCTTGATTGAAGTGGCATTTACCTGTCTTCGGAAGCTGTTATGTCTCTGTTTATCTCTGTCCGGGCAGATAGCTGGTCATCCCTAAATCTTTCCAGAATAAGTAGTTAATGAGATTTGACAGCAATTATGGAGAGATGCCATAATTCCATATACAGGATTTTCTAGAAAGAGCAATTCTCACAGGCATTAACCAAAAATAACATCCTTAAAACTACCCAAATACTGAAACATTAGGTAGATTCATGCATCCATACTGGATCTGAATGTGCTGATGCTTTCTGCTTAACAGGTCCTGTCCTATCCACATACATCTTTCAACAGATATATCATATCCATTACATAACTGGCATTTTTGACTAGGTTTTCATTTTTTTGTTACTGGTAAAGACAACTTTGCTTTGATTATTCCCATTTAAGGGACAGATATGCAGACCACTTTAGTCTATTGCTTTACTTGTGTTAACCATCTCTTCTCTCCACCTGTATCTCCTAGCTCCCTTTTCTCCACCACATTAAAGTTCTTGTCTTTCAATGCTCCAAAAAAGAATCTTTGTTCCCTCTCCTGTTCATCTCACACCTGTATGTATTCTTAGGTTACCTCAGCCACCTTAAGGTTAATCTTTAAAAAGCTGCTTTGCCATACTCTTTACCCCTAAAATGATAATGAGAAATGACAATTGCTGTCAATGCTTATGGCTTGTTGTGATGGTTGACGTCTCATTGTGTCCTTCGTGCTGTGTTGTCTTTCTGCAGTGCCTGGCTTTGCCCTCTCTTGTGCTTTAACAGTAAGCTTTGTAGAGCGTGGAGCTCTTTGGTCCTTTCTGTGTACAGCATCAAACAGAACATAGTTGCAAGTAGAACATCTCAGAACTGTTACCCAATCTGGAAATAGGAGAAAAAAATTACCAGCTACCAGAGATTTTCTTTTTAATCTTTTGTGAGAAAATAATAATAATAATAATAATAATAATAATAATAATAATAATATAAATCTATTTAATTTTATTGTTATCTAAGGGAAATAAATTAACAGTAACAATTCTAGCTTTTTAACATCTCTCAAATGAAATAAAGCAATTCCAGTTAGTTGTCAGCATAAATACTCTTAATCAAAGATAATACGGCTCTTTCTGTTACTTCATTTAGGAGGTCTACCTATTTGCTTCTTAATCATGAAAATGCATCTGTTCACACCTGAATCAATGTGAAGATAGAATAATATATAATACTATGTAATAATGTCTTTTACACTTCATGTTATGTTCATATAGTTTTAAAAGGTGTGAAGAAATCTAGACTATATTTGCTTTGTATTATACAATATCAGCAAAACAGCTTTCCAAAGGGCAAATCTGCACCATTCATTCAGTTTTTACAGTAAAATTACTCTCAGTACAATGTACTTCTTGGTCAAGGCCACCTATGAAATGTACTGCAAATTCAAGTTAAACACTCTTTTATGGACCTGCCTCATTTTTCCTTTATTGGAGCTTTTATTTAAGCGTATGACTTTCCCCTCAAGAGCAACAAGGATTAGATATTTTCCGTTTGCTGCGAGGCAGTACACAGGATGGATGTGCACTGTGCTGCTGCTCTTCTAAACAATGTGTCCCTTGCCAGAGAGACTGAGCTGCAACACCTATGTGCGTAGCTGAAGCTGTCAAATGGATGACACAGGTTATTTCTGCCATATGCTTTATCTGTAATAAGAAGCACTTAATATCTTGCCTTTTTGACTACGAAGAGTAGAAAAAAAAAATCACGTGACGATGGAAAACTAGACACCATGAGATTTAACCCTTGCTCTATATGCAAAGATAGCATCAAGTTCACAGATTATGTATCTTTATTTAAAAATATTGGGTAAACTTGCTAATATCAGTAACTACACTCCTCCGTTTTTTCATAATTATGCCATTTTTTTCCCAGAATTTCTAACCACTGAGGAAAGGAACAGTTTACTTTAAAGCGATCAACACCTCAACACTGTTTTCTGCAAAACCAACCAGCCATCCTCCCAAAAGCAAACGCTTTGTTTCCAGAGGTACCACTGAATGCAGAAATGCCTGCCTGGTGCACGTTGTGTTCCCCAGGCCCAAGAGACGGTCAGGGCTCAAGTGATGCAGCCATGTCTGCATAATCCTGCAGCTGACCTAGTGAGCACTTACCAGACCATAGCTATCCTGCTACGACTACTGCAAGCAATTAAGAATCTTTATTTCTATTTGCATTAGTGATACATTTCATATCAGGTATTATATTTATTTGTTTATTGTAACTTTTGTGCATGTGATATTTACACAGTCTGGCTTTCATTTCTGGAGATTTTTATGGCATAAGGAAAAGCCCATGTAATTTTTGGCCTGTTCCCTACACAGTTTTTACAGGCCCACAGTAAGCTAAATGTATTGCCTGTTTCCTCAGAAACCAGTGACTGTTAATAGGAGATAACTGCGTGAAGAAAATGTATTTGCAGCAATAATACAAGGAGACATGGTGAGTATTCCACTTTTATTGCCATGTGAGCTACAGCATTAGTCTTAATAAATACAGTGACCAAAAGATGTTCATCCAAAAGTATGTTAACAAATGGCTTGATCATAGTGTAGAATTACTGACAAAGTAAAAATGCTACGGAAACAACTGATAGCATCTAGCTCCTTAGTTTGTAAGAAAAAAGTAAAACTAATCCAATGGGTGACTGATGAAACTAGATTATTCCAGAGTAAAATTATGATTTAACTTCTTGAGAAAGAACTTGAGAAAGACCTAGAGTCTTCAGTGCTTGCAGCCTTCAAATAAAGACTGGATGCTGTAATTTATGCATATTTCTAGTCTTGACGCAAAATAAACGGGAGAGGTTATTATGTGGGAGGCCCCAAGAAATTGCCCCAGAACTGTCTTAAAGTATTACCATTTTGTTTTCAAAATATTTTAAAAACAGTGGATACAATTTATACCAGGCTGTCATTAACTGACCGTGGACTGTGCAGAATGCCAGTACACATCCACTCCCTCTGCAAATGGCACTGATACCTTGAATCTGCCGAGTCGCGGTTTCCCTAACTTTCAGTTGATGTTAACAGCACATCTATTGCACAGTGCCCCCTTTTTTCTGTATAAGTGCTTCTCATACTGGCTTCATTGTTTTCCCATAAATAGCGCATTTATTCTTAATTTTAACAGAATTTAGAGTCTGATTGTGTTCTACAGAAAGCCTTGTCATTGTGTAAGTCAGTAGTTCAGAGATATAGGATTAGTTTTCTACTTACCGCTTCCTGTCGGATTTTAAGCAAGAATCCAACTTGTTGGTTAGATGTCTAAACAGTTTGGGATCTGGGCTGGGGCTTGAGCTGTAAAATCGGGATAACATCACTTCCCCACCGCAGTGGAGGATGGTGAGGAGGTGGTGAGCCATGATCAGCACTGAGTAAGCCAAATGGGAGCCTGAAAATTCAGCCTATAAAGGACTCAAGGTATTTTGTGGGTCCGTATTTACTGAAATACATGCGTACACATATCTTATTTGAAAGAAATGTTTAGGGAGAGAATGAATTTGAAAAGGCAAGCTTGGGCTGAGCCATGATCTGCTACTTATAAACGATGTGTAAGAGAACACAGAAAACAAGGTGACGTTTATCTGTGAATTTTAAATCTAGTGAGGGTGACGTTACTGAGCAATAATAAATTGAAAAACTTGAAAAGAAATGAATGCCTGAAAAAGAAGGCTTGAAAGAATAATGGTATAAAGGAAACAAAACCTCAACACATAAATTCAGTTTTGTATTTGCTGTGAAATTTTGTGTTGAAATTAAACCAATAAAAAAAGTTCTCTATTTAGGATATTTTTACTGCTTGCTGATGCCTTGAGAATCACAGGTGCTGGCCCTTCTGTGACCACAAACCAAACACAAGCATCACCTTTCTATTTACTGCTCAGGAGGAATAACAGAGAAATATTATACCTTAAAACCTCTCACTAGATTACCTTATGACTTGCTTTTTTTTTTTTCTTTAAGTAAAATGTCTATTGATATTTTATTTATCCTTTTCTTCTCCTCTGTACAGCTTTTGATGTGTAAGGTTTTCCAGTCAACCAGAATATAGACATCATGTCATCTGCCTTATGCAACTTGAAATTCATAGAAATAAAAAGTCATTTACTTGATATAAAAATAGCTGTTCAGATATAATACTTCAAGTTCTCATGGTCAAATACTTGTTCTGATAACTGTCATATTAAGCACATCATTTGAATTAGAATTTACATAGATGTTTCATCAAGGTAAACATTTAAGATAATTCTGACATAATATTTAAGATTCTACACTTTGCGCTTGCTCTGTTTCTTTGGTTAAAAATTACTATCTGTATGAATGATACATTATAAATTATTTTATCTCTAGTGAAATTGTAATTGCATCAGGTCATTATTTGAAAGCCTAGGTCATGGTGTAATAATAGTGGAAGACTGTAAATGGCAAAATGTATACATTCTTTCTTGATTATTTTATTGTATCTATGTCATAGGATTTAAACACCTTAAGCTACAGCTTTGTTAGTCTCAACGTTTGTTTTATGGTGTTACTTTCTGAGAAACTTTTCAAGCAAGCTCTTTATAAGTTAATTCAAACTTGGTATCACTATGCAGGATTTAACTGAGTGTAGTTTTATTTGCTTAAAGGTGGATCCAGATCTTTCTGTAAGATGAATTTCTCATTTCATAAAGCACAGCAATACTTGCTGCAGTGCCACACAGCACGGTGAAGAAAACCCCACAACATAATAAGAGTATAAAAAGCATATCTTTTCCGCAAAAGTGTCTATTTCAAATTATGTGTACAGCTTTTTGGTGAAAGGTGCAGTAGCTGTCAAGACAATTTTTTTGGCAACTTTTAGAGAAGGATCTTTCTTAAATAGCTGACAGTCATTGTGTTTGTGAAACATCTATACTGTGTAGAGGTAGGGATTAATTTAAGTCTATTGTTCTAGAAATATATAAAAAGTACTTTGGATGATAGAAGTTCCTGTGAGCCAGACAAATAGGTGACAATGTGGGAAATACTGCCACGCCTGAATTGTCTGTCTGCCACTGATAAAGTTGGCATCATGGATTTTCATAGCACGGTGTTTTTGTGCTCCCCAGTAACAGTTTGACTTCCGCCTTATGGATTTTGTCTTAAAACGTGATTTATGATTCCCACAATGAAGAATGTTTCTGTATCTGGGCTGGCAGCTCTCTCTTGATACGAGTTGTATCACCACCTCTCTATTTGTACCGCAGATCCCCTGAACGGGAGACGTTGAGTAACAACGTGTACTTTCCCTGTCAACAGTGGTAAACAAATCACCATGATTATCACCAGTTTCCGATATCAAAGTTAGCAAACAAAAAGAAGAAAACATGCAACTTCAAACAGCTTAATGCAGTGGAGAAAAATGAAATAAATGCAAGAGCTGGTAAGGAAAGCAATTAAAACCATGGATGTTGTCAGGGAGCAGGGTCCTTGCCAGTCTGCATCAAGATGAAAGAAAAATAGCAATTATTCAGGTGCATATGAAAATAAAGCAACATTTCCCTCTCATCCACCTATAGCAGTGAACTATATATTTTTTAAAAATTTTGTCTCTGTTCAGAGCCTTAAACTAACCTTCTCCTGTAGCCAAAACCTGCCCTCATAAACCTGTGAAAATCGGCCATAATAAGTTCTAATATGAAGCACCTGAGTATGCAACTTCTGAGGTGAGTATTCTTACTAAATTCTGTAGCCTGCTTACATGTTTAAATGTGTACTTCAGTATTTTGATAAAATGAGACATGGATCATTCAAAGAGTTATAGAATTTGCTGGAATAGAAACTATATGCTTAGAAAACAGTTGAAAATGTTTAGAAAATATTTTGAATAAATGCATTTTAAGCCTTATGAAACACAATGTTAAAGAAACAGTAATAGCTTCAGTGGTTGTGGCAATGATTTTCAGAAGATTTAGCTTTAATTTTGGCAGCTGTTGGGTATGGGGATGGGAACAGAATGGGTAATTTCAGAAACCTGACTCCAGTTGCATGAGTTAGACCCTTCTGAAATTTCTCAAATGAAATTAAACCCCCAGTGCTTTTAGTAGATTGGAAATGAAACTCCTGAGATGCTTTAAAGCAGGAACAAGCTGACAGAGAGATGAGGAAAATGTCAGTTCTGCACTCTGCAAACCAATATCATAAAGACATGATGGCAGCCTGACCCAAAACATGAAACAGAAAAGAATCACAGTCCAGACACTGGTTAGAAAAGGCTCAACACAGTAACTGTCTTATCTAAATTAGCTCTTATACTAGTAAAGAAAAATGTAACTAATAGTGAGTGGTCTTAAAATAATTCATCAATATTTAGAAAACAGATCATTGTTATGGGAGACATTTAAAACATGTAACTTCCTCTTAGGAAAGCACAGAGATTTTTGTTCCTCACTAAATATTTAATCAGAACAGATAAAAAAAAAAATCTCTGCAAAATCTCCTTCAAGCCACTAGAGGATGAGTACTTCTCCATCAAAATAAATAGTTGAGCTGTAATGTATCTTATCTAAGCCACACTAATAAGCTATTAGACTGGTAATACAATTCAAATTCTAGCAAGTGTAAATGAGGCAGACAGCTTGAATCCTTATTGAATACTACGATTAGTAATTTGTTTATGGAAAGCTGACTATAAAATTATTTAAACTATGCATATTGGACCATTAAAATGCATAAAAAGATACAGCTTTTTGGAAAATCACTAGCTAATTGGGTAAGTATAGTATTTTCTGTTGTGCAGTTAAATATTTCCTTATAAAAATGGCAATTATAATGCAAACATATGTCCAATCTGACTCAGACCACCATGTTATGTCCTGCTCTGTGGGTTGTGTTGGCTGACTAGCCTGTTTTTAAAGTTGTTCTCTTCTGCACGTACCATGTTACATCATCAACAGAATTAATTATCTGATCTAGCTGTTAGTCTTGAAACCATCTTTTCTGTAACTTAGCTGTATTGTCTTACTACTAAAAAGCCTCAGACATAGACCAGAATTCCACCAAAATTACTGAACCCTTTTGGGGTACCAAAACCGATTGAAAAACAGAGGCACTGTATCACCTGTCTATTCAGGCATCCTGTTTGTTACGAAGGTCAGTCAGCTGGTTAACACAATTAGCATCACCAGGAGAAGCGCTTAAGCAAAAAGAAAGATGGGTCAGGTTAGAGAGTAGAACATATTTTCAGTTTGGGTCTGATGATTTATTCTATAAAATCGAGAACCAGCTGAAGGTAGTTATTAACAATTATCTTTGACAACATATGTGGAAGGGTAAAGTTCTAGGAGATTGGGAAAGGACAAACATTTTTATTGAGAAAGAGGACAGAGACAATTACAGCCCAGCTGCTTTAACATCAAATGCCACAGCGACCTGGGATATAAATACAAGGTATTTCAGAGCACTGGGAAGATAACAAGGAGACAAGTAGCAGCCTCTGTGGACTTATCAAGAACAAATCATGTCAAACCAAATTCTTTTCTTACAGAACAAGGCAACAGATATTGTGCATGGAATAGAGCAGTTATTATAACTTGACTGGGCAAGGCCTTTGGCATTGCTTTCCACGACATTCTTATGAACAAATTTAACAAATGAATAAGAATGTTTCTTATGGTTGCAAAATTAGTTGGAAACCCCCCTATACTTAAAGAACAGTATAAGCAGTATCTCAGATTCAAATTGTAACAAAGTCTTCCAAGTTCCTGGATTTTGCTGAGATAGGGCATTGGATATAATGATCAGTAAAGAAAAGATGATCATCAACTGGTCTGGAAGTACAGTAGGATTTTTTTTTTGTGTCTCAACATGTGAAGGGCTCTGATGAGCAAATACTGGCAGAAAAAGTAACCTTAAGGAGAAGATAGTAGTAAAATAAAGAAACAACTTAATTCAAATACATACAACTAAGATCGTGTTTTATTTGTGTTACCACAGTGCCTACAGGCTGTAGTGACCGTTCTGTGGAGCGGGGCAAGGAAGCGGCAGCGGCTGGAGCGAAGGGCTCGGTCCCGAGCGGCGAGGCCGCAGCGGCAGCAGAGGGAGCCGGTGCGGCACCGCGCGGGGCCTGCGGGGGGGCGGGGCCCCTGCTCCTCAGCCTGGCCGCGGGCAGATAGGGGCGGCTTCGGGCTGCCAGGACCCCCCATGAGTTTTCGGTTCGGCCAGCATCACCAGTTATTTCTGCGCGCGATACAGGTTTCAGCTGCAGGTGAAGCGCAAAGGTTCATAAAAAGTGCAGCAGGCTGCTGCCATCAGTGCTCCTGTAGCCCGACGGCAGAGATGTGAGGAGTCATTCGATGTACACGCTTCGCTTTTACAGAAGCAAATGAATAGAAGGTCAGAGAATGTGGATTATTTTCCTGTGTCCGTTAACTGATTTACAGATCACGTATCTTAGCTTTAGCAGAGGCAGTAAAAAAAATCCCCAAAAGACTAGCAAAATATAAATCGATTTTTAAAAATCAGCCGCGGATAACCTCAGTTAAGAAAACACTCAGGGTGTTGGTGGTTTGTTTTGTTTTGGGTTTTTTTGGGGTTTTTTTTTGTTGTTGTTGTTTTTTTTTAACATGAGAAATGACAGGATTAATTCCTATGCTTTTCATCTGCCTCTGCATTGATTTAATAGAACTTTAATCAGCAGCAGATCACAGTCGGAAGCGGTGAAGCAGCAGCAAAGGGTGAACTCTCCCGCACAAGGAGTTTCTCTTTCAGGGCGTTTGTGTAACCCAGGGCAGGGCTCGCTCCCGGCGCGCGCTGAGGCGCGGAGCGCTGGTGCGTTGTCACGCGCACCCGTCGCGCGAACTGGCGGCACTGACAGAGCAGGAATGCCCGCCGAGCGGTTCGTTAACGCGCGGCTCCGTTNCTGCCTCCATCCCCTCCTTCCCTTCCCCGCCGGTGCCCGCAGCGGGAGCGGCACCCGCAACCCGGACGCTTCGCCGCCATGCCCCGAGCCGCCCCGCTCCTCCTCCTGCTGCTGCNCGGAGGCGCACCCCCCGCGGCCCCGCCGGCTCCGAGCGGAGCTCGGCCTTGGCTCTAGGGACGACAGCAAGCCGGCCCCGCCGCCCTGGGAACCTGCCGCCCACCCCGGCTGTCCCGGGGCGCGGCCGNGCCTTCCCGGGTCGGCCACCGCCGCGCCCCCCGGCCGGGACCCCTGCCTCAGCCAGCCCTGCCGCAACAACGGCACCTGCTCGCCGGTGCCGGCCCGGGGCCCCGCCGCGCCCCGCCGCCTCCAGATGCTCCTGCCCCAGCCTCCGGCCGCCTACACCTGCGCCTGCCCCGCGGGGTTCACCGGCCCCTCCTGCCAGGTAAGGGGCGCGCAGGGCGCTCTCGGCGCGCCCCCCCCTCGGCCCCTCCCGGGGTGCCCCCCCGCCTCAGCGCCTCCCTCCTGCCCTGCGTCCTTGTGCCCGTCCCTGCCCTTGGGTGTCCCCGCTCGGTCTGCGGATGGCTCCCTCCCGTCCTCGGTCCGCCTCACCCCCACCCCGTCCGTCTGCGGGCGTCTCTGTCTCGCTCCGCACCGAGCCATCCCGGTGCCTGTGTGCCGGCCAGTCCGCCCCGGGAGGCGCCCAGCAGCTGGTGCCCGGTGCCCGTTCCCCTGGCGCGCGGCGTCCCCCTCCGCGCGCGGCCTCTCCCTCGCGCGGCAGCCGTTGGTGCCGTTAACGGCCGCTGCGGGCACCCAGGGCTGCGGGCGGCCTCGCCTCTCCCCTGGGCTTTCTGAGGGGCCGGCAGCGCTTCGCGCCGGTGGACGCGTAAAGCGGGTGCCGGTACCGCGATGGAGCCGTGCCTTGGGCTGACTCCCGACCCGAGGGGAGAGCCGTTACCCCCGGGCGTGAAATGGACCGACGGCGTGTAAGAGGCTCGGTTAGAGGTGGATGAGGATGGGGCTGAGCTCAGCCAGTGCCTTCCAGGTTAATCTCAGTACTATAGCCACCCCCCATCGTCCAGTCCTCGCAGTTTATTTAGTATTGACTTATTTTAAGGTGAAAAAGATGGTCCTTGGAAGTGGATGCTATATTGCATTGAGTACTAGTCGTTAAATCGCGTCTCCAGCGGTCATTTTCATAGGTTAGGTGTGCTTGCTCCCACGTTTCCGGTGCTTCTTGGATTGATTTGCGAATTCTGAAAGGTCAGAACGCTCAGAATAAGGATAATGAGCTAAAATATGGAGAGGCAGTAAGCAATAGTTTGCAAACTGCTTGGTTATATTGGGATTTAATGAGATAATATCAAATTTAATTATTGTTGTGTAAAGATTTTTTTTTTTTTTTTGTCTTTAATATTAAGGCTGAAAATCTTTGTTATCGTGTTCAGAAATTCCCGAAAACTTAATATTCCATATCTTCAGATAAGGAAAAGCAGGTGCTGGGACAAAGAGGTTTGTTTCCTGCATATGTATATGAGAGGTTACTTTCTGTGACAGCAGTGTACAAAAGGCTACGTGGATTGGCTACCGTTTCTTTATCAGTGCTCTCTGTTCTAGGTGGATTTGACAGAGAAGCAAATGAATTCAAGTAAATGTGGTCTGCTTTTTCACTTTTTTTTTTTTTTTAAGTGTTCCTTGGTCATGTAGTATCGAACTCTAGTGTTGAATAGATGAAGAAGAAAATACCTTTATTGAAGAGATAATGTGTAGGTAAGTGTAAGAGTTATTGTAAAGTAGGAGCACTATGCACAGAGTTCTGTGCTTGCCTTGAAACGCCTCAGTTGATTCAGTGTAACAATGAAAGTGAAAATATTTGCACTAATGAGATTTCTGTAAAATCAGAGAGATGAAAGTAGATTAAATAGATTTCTCTTTGGCTAATTTTAGCTTTTTTTATTTTAAGCGTTTACTATGTTTCTATCACCGCAAAGAGAGTGCTGCGTGTCTGCTGCTGCTTGTTGCTGTTAGACTTAAGTGTCCAAGCCCCATGACTGAAAGATTAATGACCCTTTTAAAGACTTAGTCAAATGTAACACTTGCTGGCATCTTACCCTCTGTGAAGTAATGTGCCTGGGGAACTGGATGTAATTGTTTTTCTAATGAAAGAGATAGGCAATATTTTCATAGCAGTTATGCTTTTTATTAACTAATAAGAGGAAGTTCACATTGTCGTATACGTTGTTTCTTTTTATAAAATACTGAGTAATGAGCCTTGCCAGAGAAACTGATAAGCAAATGAATGCCACTTCTAGCAATCCTGTCAGTAGTTAAAATATGGATGCCAGTTAGCTATGAAAAGTTAATATGGTTTTGAAATGTAACTTTAATTAACTAGAGAGCAGGCAGGTTTTTTAAAGGGGTAATATAAGCACAATATATCTATAGTTGAAATTTTGCTCATTTTATAAAAAAAAAAAATAAATTGTACAAATGCATTAATTCTTGTGTTGCTCTGTCGTTCAGATGTCTCGCAGCTTAACAGATGCCTAACGGCTTAAACTTCTACAAAGAAAGGTAAAACCAGTCATGTTTTCTAATTCAATGATAATAGAGAACTGTAAGGAACTTAACTACAAGGATTTTTTTCTCATATCCCTTACTGGTTATGAGAAAACTATGGGCTAAATCAGGGGATCATTGGGGTACATCTAGACAGAGAGTTTCCAGCTTACTGCTGAGGTTGTTACTGAACAGTTGGACTTGCACAGGGGAATACCCAGAGGGGAAAAAACCCCACAGGAAATATTATACTTCAATATGTGGATCATAGAAGGTAAGTTTGCATTTTCTGAATTTCTGATGGAGTTCTTTGGGAGCCCCGCTTCCTTAAACATATAGATTTAGTTTCATGTTACTTCTAGTAGTGAAGGCAACATTTTGCCCCTTCTGCTCAGATGTGCTGAGATGTAGAACAAGGAAATATGTTCTAAATGTGCCGGCAAGTTAATTTGGCACAGTGAAGTTGATAACGTAGAAGGATTGCTAACAGTCAAAGTTGGAGATTGCCCACAAATTTTGTTGCTGAAGTTTTTACTGTAACTGGTTTTGATGTACTTGACAATGCTAGTGCTGGCATGGGAAATGTGGCAAAGGATAAAACTGACATTACATTCACATGAGATACTCCTAAAAGTCCAGAGCTTTCCTATCACCAAGTGACATGTTTAACTTGGACTTATGTTGTAATTGCTTTAGTAACTCATTATTTATTTAGCAACAGAAATTACAGGTCCTCTTAATATATCCATCCCATGAATTATGCATGTGTATATACTTCTCATTACTGACAGTTTGAATATACTTTGTTTTGCAGACTTCAGGTTTGTTTTGTTATGGATTGTTTGGTTTCACATTGCAGGACGTTGCTCTAATTTAACTCAATTTCTTTTCATATTTGTGAATTTTTTCCCACTTTTCTTTACCATATTTCTAGTCTGTGTAAAAAAGAAATAGAATTAATGTGTTGAAGTATCTTAAACTTTAGTTTGAGCAAAGAAATCACATGTATTCCCGAGGAAATTGTACCAAAATTATAGTGAATTCAACTATCCCTCTGCAGGAATTTGAAATTGGACAGTTCTCAGTTTTATACTGAGAGAACTTGATGAAATAAATTGAAATGAACTGAGTGACAGATATTAAAGTTCCCTAAACTTTATATCCCCTAATTTTTTACTTATATTTTACTTTGAAAGGCAATCTTTAACTTTTATTTCTTACAACTAGTTTAATGACTACTCTGTTATTTCTAATGATGATGATAATCCAATACAATTGTTTTTCTTGGTCAGGAAATTTTTATGTAAAAATTGATTTGTGTTAGTGCCTTATGAAATAATTTTAGAGATATAAGGTACTAAATAGGAAATGAAAAATTACGGACTTGGTCATTTGCTTAAAAATACAGAATCTGAACTTAGTTAATTGCATTAAATCGCATGAAGTTGAAAGACTATTATGGGAAGAAGTATTCATTGATTAATGTATTTTTAAATACTATCATGCATGCTTAAAGGGACTCATCAGTCCCTTCCCAAGGCTTTGGATTTAAAGCACTGGCCTGCATTTTCTAGTCAAGTCTACTCTCGTCAAGAAATACATAGATCATAGTCAGGGCCTCAAGCCAGCTATTTTTTTTTTTTAGTGGAAGGCAGATAGGTGGATAGGAGAAGCTAGCGCCAGTGAAAAAGAAAGGCGAGAAAAAAAACTTTTTTTCTCTTTTTTTTTTTTTTTGTTTTGTTTGTATTTTTGTATTTTTTTTTCTTCTCTCCTTTGGTTGATAATTTTCCCTCATTGTTTTACTTTAGTGCTTTTTAATATGCTTTTAGTTATTTTATAGATTGTGCCAGTAATCAAAACTTGAAAACAAGTAGTGTCCAAGCATACTGAACTAGCTTCTGACTTTGCAGCAGTTCTCTTTTATACAATCTGATAGTGATGACTGGATGTTCCACTTACTTCTGAGAGTCACGTGGTAGCTACTGATGTAATACTGTTTTTGAGTTAGTATTGAAATTATTATTTTAGGAGCAAAATGATCTCTGGTCTTGGGGAGGATTTGTTGTGTTCACTCTAATGCCTATCTTTCCATACCTATAGTGGAAATTTTTTTTTTTTTAAATGTAATTGTGGACAGTTCATTTAAAATGGAATTTTAGAAAGGTGTAATTTGAGTTTAAAAAAGCCAAGGAAGGAACCGATATTATAAAAAAATAATACAGATGGACAGTAGTTTATCTTTTTAAATTTTCTTCTTAGACTGATATCATATCCCCCCCTCCC
>VXBL01005306.1:2190774-2275952 GCA_013400195.1 Aramus guarauna
CCCCAATTTCTGCCTGATTATGATTTTTTTTTTTTTAATTCTCTCCTTTTTTGCCCTTTTGAATGTCAGGTGAATTTATTCTTGTCTTTGATCATGGTATTTGAACATTTGTAGACTGTAATGCAGCGATTGAGGTTTTTTTATTCTGTGCCCCCTGCATCTGTTTCTTATCCTGTGTTGGATTTTTTTGGGGTTTTTTTTGTTTGTTTTTGTTTTTTTTCTCCATCTGTTTTGAATAGATTTCTGACAATGTGCTGTTTAATGCTGAATGCAGAAATCCAGTGTTAGCAAAATGCTACACAAAGAAGGATTATTGTTTCTTGACTCAATGGTCTAATACTTAAGCAATTGTTAGTTGAGGGTTCAGTAAGTGGTACAAAATTTCATTGACCAGGTTATTTCAGGTTGCACTGGACAGTGCTGTACAAAAAGACATCCTTTAATCTAATGGCTAAATCACCTCCATGTGAGTATCCTGATTAATTCTTCACGAGATCCTTTTTTCTATTAAGTGCTGACATGCCTTCTGAAAGGTCTCTAGATAATCCTTGAATTCACAAAGAGTTCTCTAGCATATTTAGAATGCTATTTTTTCCCATTCTGTACTCATTAATGAAGGGTATATATTTCGATTAGAAGGTTATTGTGATGCAAGTGTTTTGTTATGTGACCATTCTGTTTGCTCTTTCTTCTTTAATGAGAGCAAATTGTATAGTTAGCAGATGCCCTGGAGATTTCTTGTTTTATTTGCACGTAGTTTAGCTTGAGTTCTGAGGTACCATGTCATTTCCTGCTGACTAACTCTTCTAAGTCTTGCAGTGCTTTAAAGTTGCAGAATTTAAATATTTGTGTTGATGCATAAGCTATGTGTGAGAAGAGGCTGTGAGAGCTCTGTTTGTTTTTTGTGGAGAAGAGGAGGCTAAGGGGGAACTAAGTGCCATCCTCAACTACCTAATGGGTGGTCACAGAGAAGATGGAGCCAGACTTTTCTCCAATGTGGTCAGTGAAAGGACGAGGGGTGACACACATGTTATAGTAGGTAAAGTTCCAGTTAAATCTAAGGAAAAAATTCCTCGTAATGATGGTGCCCAAACACTGGAACAGGCACCAAAACAGTTGTGGGATCTCCATCCTTGGAGATTCGGGGCTTGAGTGCCCAAGACCCCAAGCACCCTGGCCTAGCATTAGCCTTGGCCTGAGCAGGGGTTGGACCAAAGAACTCCCTTGGGTCCCTTCCAGCCTAAACCATTCCATGATTCTGTTCTGTGATTCTGTACATACATACACCTGTATGTGTTGTTTTTCCTAGATTTTGTATTTGCCTATTAGTCTTGTCCTCTTCCTGTCTCCCCTTTGCTGGATATTCTGCTAAATTATTTCCATGTTGTTATACCTATATGTTTTATATCAGGTCTAGACTGTACCTGGAAGCTGACAAACTTGTGTGCAGTGCAAGCAGGAGTTCTAAGATGGCAAATACTTGAAAAATCTTTAATATTAATTTCAAACCACTTTGTTTACAGCTCCTTTAGTCACAAATTATTATACTCAAATTTCGTAGTCATTGTTGATTTTTTTCTTCAAGTAACAATTGTATGTCCCACAGGACTGATGGATATTATTTGTTTTCTGTGAGTTTTTGTGATCTGTAAGAGAAGTGTTGTTCAGGTACCCCATGGACTTTGACATCCCTGGTTGCAGTGGAACTGATGAAGTTCTGCAGTATGGCAATGTGAGGTATTAAATATGGGGAATGTTAGCACAGAATAAATGAATGTGAAAAATACTTTCTCCACCCAATTTATTTTAGCTATTATAACATCTGTTTTCTCTAAGCGTAATAGAAATATATTTCAAGTCAGAAATTTAAGCTTTTCAAATTAGCATCTTGCCTTGAAGCATATCATGTGAAAATATGTGGATGAGAAAACTATAATTCAGCAATCTCCAAAACAGACAATACAGAATTGTGCTGAGATTTTTGCCATGGGATCTAAACAAATTGTTCTAAATTTCTGTAGAATAGAACTGGAATAATGTGATAATCCAAACTGTCTCAATTATATAAGTGGGTATTATTTGGGTATCATCTGCACACTGACCTTTGTGAATCTTTTTCTCTCCTTCAACATTTTGAAATACTCCCTTTAATCTGTTCAAAATAGTTATTTTTAAACGCTAGTCAGGTTATTGCATAATGCAAATTATTTGGTTCTGAAAATTCCCATCATATAAGTGAAAGTTTAAGTGTTGGTTTTACTTGTTTTTTGTGATTAAAGATTGCAGAGAGACAGATCAGGTGTAATGTGACTGAATAATAGTAGCAGATATGTTATACTAAGATGCTTCAGCTTTTACATATGTCATATTTCATTGCAGTTTACGTTCTTTGATCTAAGAGAATTACTTTGCAATGATATCTGTTTAAAAACTAGTGTTATTTTACTTTCCTTTGAAATACCTGACTTGATGTTGTCATTTGTATACATGTAGCTCTGGAAATCCTCTTTAATGGAGCAGGTTCCCAATGTACTAGGAGAATATCTTATCTTGAATACAAGATAAGAATCAAGAGAATACGGATGGGAAAACAAATAAACAAGAATATTGCTTAAAATACTGGAATGATATGACTTGATTCAGTATTACAGAAAGTTGAAATGCTCCTCTGTTTTTGACGGCTCTCACAGAATCTGCTACATACCGCCCTTCTGAGAAGTATTTGCTTGAGATCAATAATTTCAGAGGTGGCATTTAGCAGGATTTCAGCTTGATCATGGGATCACGAGACCCAAAATCTTAGATGATGATGATGCAAGAAATTCCATTTTAATAGGCACACATGAGTCTGCTGAAAATAATGTTCACTTAACCTTAAGCATAGGTTGGTGGCGTTTTGTTTTGTTTTTCCCTTGTACTTGCTCTCATAGCTCACTCTGTTCTTGTTAAATATCAAGCCCCTCATTTATTTGTAGTAACTCTTTTTTGGCTGTGATACATTTGTGTTGTAATGAATCCCACAGATTAATTGCATGGAAAATATAACTTTACTTTTATTCTTTATCTTTCATTTTAATTGAATTTCCGTGTTATGCTTTTTTTCCCTTTTAAAAGGAAGTTATTCCACTCTTCCCTCCTTGTGCATGTAGTGAATATTGTTTTTCTTTTCTGGAATGTCGTGTCTGAGCTGAATAGATTGAGCTAATAACAATATTCCTGTTCGTTGCTGGTTAATCTAAATGTAGTCTGTTTTGTACAGTGCTAAATCCCATTTTTTATGTATGCTGAGCCATTACCTGTTCTTTTGACAACTGCATTAGCAGGAAGGCTTCAATAATATCCACAATTTTTTTTTTTTTTTTTAACTTTTGGTTGGTATAGGTGAACTGAGCTTAGTAACCTACCTAGAGATGTCTGGTTGTGGTGCGGTGAAAAAGTAGGGTTAATTTCATTAAAAAATGTCTTAGTGACATTTAGGTCAAAATCTGAAGGTAAGAGCAGTTTAGTATATGCATTTGACATTGTAAAGCCTCATTTATTGGGAGTCTTTAATTTGTTCTTTTTTTTTTTTTAGCAAAAAATATAGTTTTGTTCAACTTTTTTGTTTGTGTATGATTTTGTCAATTTATATTTTACAGCAATAATGTAAACACTGAAATAAATATCCTCTGGAGAGAAATTTGTCACTCATCAGTATGACCTACACAAAGCATGAATTATAATTGTATTATTAGGAAAAAGATCTTAAGCTGCAATACAACTGGTGCAGTTTTCCAACAGTTTTATAACAGTGGAAATGCACATCAAAGTATAAGTTGAGAAAAGTAAAGAGTTTTCTTATCCAGCAAATATTAATTTGTTCTATTGGCTAAGTGTAATCTCTTACAATGAAGCACTTTTGCATTCAAAAGCTGATTTGTGTGCCACATATGTAACCTGTTTGAGTTCAGCAATACATATCACTGCCCTGTATTATTTTTCAAGTTTTTCTTGATTATTTTTACAATTCTACAGGCCATAATAAGTGTAACCATTACTTAGTATTATATTCTGCTGTAAACCTGAAAAAATAGCTGTAACCTCTGTAGAGAAAGGTCTGGGAATATCAGGGTTTGGTGCTTGGAATTCTCACTGCCTTGCTGAGTCATGTTGTGCAAAACTCTTACCACCTTCTTATTTGGATTTCTCCTCTATAAATGCAGATAATTCTGAGCGTTCAAAAGTTTAATTTGTGAATGTGTATGAAGGCTTTAAGAATGTTGAGTCAAAAGCACTTTGTAAGGAAGCATCATATTGAAATGCCAGATTCTGAATTACGTGTCAGTGACCTATCAGAATATATTTAAATTGTAAGGAAAAAAGCCTTCTTATTAAAAAAAATAAAAAATAAATAAAAAAAATCAGCCATTTAGACTACTTCTTCGTCTGGCAGATATTCAGGCTAGCAGTCTACAGATTAGTTCCATAATGTTCTTTTCTACTGGAAACAGGGACAATAGATCAATGATCAGTATTTTAAAGATTTCTGTAGCAAAGGTGTTTGTGAACAAGGTGCTCTTGAATAAGGTAAGGACAGGATTCAATCTGACTGTGAAAGTAGGGTTGTTATACTGAGATAAGGTCACTGAATGTTAATGATTTTAGGAACTTTGTTGTACTTCATGTATTAGTTACAACAGCAACTGTATTGTCAGTTTGACAAGACTTTTGGGTACCTTCAGGAAAAGTAGCTGTAAAAAGAGTAACAAGATATGATTCCTTTTATTTACAACAAGCCTCATTTTCAGTCTAGGTTGCCCTTATGTGGTTCTTTGTACTGGGCCTAATAAAGCTGAAGCTTGTTGTTGACAAAAGAAGGAATAATTTCAGCTAACCATGCATGTTCTAAATAAACTGTGATTATCTAGGAGGAAGACTGGTATGGTCTGGTGGTGGTATATTGAATGAGTCTGAGTGCTAAAAAATACAAATAAAGATGTGTAGATAATGGCACAAGAGAACAGAAGCTGGTTTAGAATGCTGTTTTTTCTCTGAATGAATAGTATTTAATCCCCTGGAATCAAGTTCAGGTAACTTAGAGGGGGCAGAAGTAGACCCCAAGAAAGGGCAGCAGATGTGATTAGTAGATGTGGAAAGATTTGAATCCCTTGGGAGGAACAACTTGTTCACTTCTATACAAACAAGAAGAGTCTGAATAAAATGTGATCTTGTGACAAGGACAATGCTTTTTAAAAAAAACAACAAGAATGAGACAGTTATATTCTTCTGGGCATCAGCTAGATATCAACTAATGTGGCTAAGGAAAATAAATGGATGATTTTCTGTAATTTTCCAGACCTGGTATGTTACTGTGATCTCCCTTTGAAGTATTTGGTACCGGTGTTTGTCAGTGAGGACAGTAACTATCACCATGAACTATGTGGTAATTCTTTTGGTTCTTATTCAGCCCTAATGATTTGTGGTTTAAATTCTGCAAATCTGTATAAATTAATGCAAATTTTATTTGTATTTTTGTTGTAAAGGTTTTAACAGATGTATGGTTCTTCTGCTGAAGAAATTACACCAATTGTTAAATACCTTTTATCAAAATCAAATTAATGAATGAATCTCAGTAATGACAAACTAAAATATATGACTTAGGTTTCATACAGACTGAGCAGTCTGTTAATAACTTGTTACTGTCTATATACATGGACTTCTATTGTAATCTAATTTCAGGCAAATATAACTGAACATTATTAAATAGAAGGAGGTAAAGATGGTCATGTACAAGTCTAATAATACATGAGCTAAGTGCCTTTTGTGTTGAGAGTCCTAATGCTGCCATCTGGTTGCAAGAGAGTTGTTTTCTGGCATTTATTATCACTATGGAACACCAAGGTTGTGTTCTTTTGTGTAGAGATCTGAGAAACTTTCTCATTTGAGTATGCCTTTGAATTTCAGTGAGTTGAGTTACATGAGGTTTACTGACATAGGTAGGATCTGTAAGACTAGATACTTGATTAATTCTTTTTAAGGCTACAGCGTACTGTGTGATGACGGCATACATGACAACTGAAGAAAATGGTGTTGAGTCCCCTGGGAAATTAATATGTTTAATTGAAGGAAGGACAAATCAACTTAATTTACATAATCTAAGGTTAAAATTCGGCTAACTATTGCCTCTTAAAAGTAATGGAAAGGTACTGGGTTGATGTGATAGAAATTCTTGATAATCTTTCTGAGGGTGCCGGGGGAATCTGGCTTGTATAGAGTATGCTAAAAATGTGGAGCATCTTCTTTAAAGGGCGGCTTGAGACTCCACTATGATCTCTTAGAGGTGAAGTAAACTCATAGTAATTTCTTTGTCTATAAAAATAATACATGTAAGTTTAGAACTAGTTATTTGAGCTTGGGTTTCTTGGTGCTCCTGAAATGAGTAAATGCAGAAATTCTCTAAGATGAATGAATGCAGAAGCAAGGTCAGCTGTGCCACTTCCTTCCAAAGCACCTTCTCCCCAATTAAACAGCTTCTCCTGCAACACCAAATTTTAACTCTTTCTGCACATGAGTGAGAGATGATGGATTAATAGTGGTTCTGCCTTTCCACAAAGGCCCGTTTAAGAACAGTGTCACAGGTATGCCCTCTGATTATCAAGCCCTGCTTGCAGTAGCATGTAGCAAACCAGAGTATGGGCCAAAGCCTCACTATATTTTACTTAGAAACATGGATGATTTTCTGTTATCATTACATATGAGTGGTGATTTAACCATATTTTATGTTTATATGAGATAATCATTTGAAGGATACTCTGGAATGACAGCTGTGCTAGCAAACCTTATTGTGCAACTGATACATTCCAAACACAAGTGTAGCATCTTAGTTGATTTCTGCATGATGTATATGCTTTTCACTTTGTAATCAGTACTGCAGCTGCTTCCAACTTGGGATTTCTAGTTCTGAGGATGACGTTTTTCTTTGTCAAAATACACTTGCATCCAATTCTAGTCTATATTTTCAGATTTTCTAAGCCCCTTGCCTAGGGTGTGAAAGTAGACCCCACTTGGAGCTCCTTTACTGCAAACAGCTATTGAGCCCAGAGAGCTGCTGGCTGCTAGAAGCTCTTCCAAGCTCCTTGACACTAAGCAGGGCAGCTGAGAAGTCTTGAGAGCTTCAAGTTACCCTGGCAGTCTTATGGCTTTTAAGTTTGAGAGCAGGGCTGCAGCTCAGGGCTTCAAGGTGCTGTGTTCCCAGATCTTTGAGCAGAGCACTAGTGCTGCAGTAGGGAGGGTAGCTTCACCAGAAAGCTTCCATCAAAAACTGTGATTTGGCCAGCAGCACAAGACTCTTTATTCAAGGAATTGTCCCTTTCTAATAACCCCCTTGTTCAGCCAGAAGTTTCTACAAACTATAAAGCATGTGGTACAGTAGTGTCTAATTTTGGAGATAATTGGAAAACTTTATAGCATCAGTTTTTGATCTGCACAGTTTTTTTCCTCTGTCTTTTTAAAATAATATAGATGAGGTTCTCTGTTTTTCAAGGGAATTGTAAAGATGTTAGGTTTGTTTTGGAAAACTTTAATAGATGGATGCATAAAATTTTATCCTCGAAGATACAGGTATAAATTTGCTACCGTTGTTATGTTCATACTATTGATGCTATTAGTGTTAATGCTACACTAAATAAAGTTGGATTGAGATTGTTTTATGTGTGTTTACTGTGGGGTATGCCTATGCAAGTATCTGCATGTAAGTACGTCTCTTAAAGTAGATGAGGCTCTGCAAGCTCATCTGTTTTATCCTGTAGTAACTTGCCTATTTGTTTATGGAAATAAACATTAATGAAACTAATTCCTAAGATCTAAAAATGCTGTTAGTTGGAAGTGGGATGAACAATAAATGCTCATTTTGATAGAGCTGAGATGGTGTAGGTTTTGTGTATTTCTTATGTTAAAATCTGTGGTTTACTTTGTTTAATAAAATATTTAGTTACCTTTTCCTATATTCTCTCTATATCCAAAGCATTTTCCTTTTTCATTGCACCAAATTCTTTCTGGTTTTCACTTTTTTTTTTTTTGTCTTCCCAGTGTATTAACAAAAACTGTCACATTAGACAGATGCTGATGGAGCTTGTATCCCTTATTTTAAGACAGTTTACTTCCTTTCTAAAGACAACAGTGCCAAACCCAAAGGAAACAAAAGTTGATGTAGGGATATTTCAGTGCAGAAACTGATTTGGTGGCAGTCATTGTATTGTGGGATGACTAGAATAATAAGTCATTCATAGTCCCTTTAGACGTAAGTGGGATGAAGTATAGAATATGATGCTGTGTGTTAGCATTTCTTAAGATGCAGTGTCAGGAGAAAAGGACAGAAATTAAACTTTATGGGTTGAATATTGAGCTTGTATAATAGATAAGCTGAAATATTTGCCATAGATATTCATAATAGAATGAGGAAATCAATACATTCAAGGTTAATCACCAAGCACTTGTGGCTGCGTTCTGGAATTTAGCAGTTATAGAAGCTTTGATTTAATGTACAAAATATACTCTGAGAAAGGGAAGTGTGCATTGCTGTGTTTGCTAGTTTGGAAAGGAAGAGCTGAGCTGGGGTCCTAGTCTGTCGTCCACATCTGCAGCTGTGCCGCTCCTGAACCACCAAGCTGCCCTTGCCTTTGACCTTTGCAGTGTTTGGAATAATTTTGAGGATATTAGCTAGATGAGTAAATAGATACAACAAACGACCATTGGAAGGCAATGTATTTGAAATAATTTCTATGTATGTTTTCCTGGCTTTCTTCTACCCTTGTAAGAATAACATCTGTTCAATTCCCAATTTGTTTGATGTTTAGGCATCTGTTCAACGCCTAAGTTTTTTTCACTGTAGTTGCAGGAATTTAATTTCTGTAGCTTCTGTTGATGTCTTTTAATTCTGAGTTGCATAAATAAAGTTAACTTCTAAAAAGAATTTTTATTTTCTTTTTTTTCTTTTTAGACAAAAAGGATTCATATGCTGAAAAAGCCTGATAGCCTCTCTTCTTGCTTGAATTGCATTTCAATGGCATTGTAGTATTTTCATTTCAGTACTGACAGTTCTGTAGGTATAAGTAAAATGATAGGTGGTTTGAATTTTCTGTCTCAGCTAGATGAATTCACATAATGTATCTCACAGAATTTGACTGTTGGTCTTTTCTTCAGCACCTGCCTGTATTCCAGGTCCGAATAAATGCATTAAAGATGCTGCGTAGTGTTCCAGGTGTCTTTCTCATTTTCATGGGTATAAAAGGATTATGAATTTCTGTATTCCTATTATATATTATGTTCCATTGTTCAAGTAGATTCAGGAACCCAAATTTTTACAGTTATCTGTATGGATGTCTAAATTTTACTTCCTCTTAAAACAGCATTGTTCTATAATACAGAAGCAGACGTAGTTAGACACCTGCCATAGGATTTCACAAGAATAGAAACAGTAAGAACTAATTTTTAGCATCAAAGTATGAATCAGAATATAAAAGCAGCAGATAGTTTAGAGAAAAATAGTTAATTTTCATTGCTGATGACTTTCCAAACATAATAATGATATTTTATTCTCCTTTCTTTTTCTTCTGTAGTGAATGTGATGTGCATTTCTGTAGTGAAAGCTAGAGAACCAGAGTGATTCAGTTAGTTTTGATTTACTCCCGTTAGACAAATTATGGAATTTCCATAAGTAAAATACTCTTTTAGCTCAGCACTAGTAGTTAGATCAGTGACTTAACACTGTGGAAATATTTTCCAGCTTTTCCTTCTTCTGAAGAATTTAGTAAAACTTGCTAAGCACTTGACAAATTTAGTAGATTTCCCTACCTTTGACTACCTTCTTAACCCTGTCTAATTTTATTATAGCATTAAATTTAATGCTGTTATTTCTGAATGGGATATAGATCTTTATAATTTGTAGATCTTATTTCCACTTTGGCCAATAATTAGTGTAGAAGTTGCATACTTTTTCGGTAAGGTCATAGTGCATAGTCATCTGCACCAATGTGGGAGTGGATTGCATCTATTCTTATTCCTCATCAAATGAGATGATTCTTCTAGAAAAGAAGTTGTTTCTCTAAAATTCTTTTCTGTGAAATATGCTGGGGTTCAGTCTTTATCATTCTTCACTGCCAATAATTTTTGGGTTTATTGATCAGATGGAGTTTCTGAGGGACTAAGGCCTTCAATGAGTTTTTCCAGATAAGGTTGCAGTTTGGTAATTGTCCTACTTTTCCTGTTTTCTTCTGGAAGAGTAGATGTCTTCTATCACCAAGTTAGCTAAGGAAGATAGCTCATACAGGAAAATGGGAATTGTACCTGCAAATCCTATGAAGCAGAAAGACATTATTGAGAACAAATTTGTTTTCAATATTTCACTGTTAAAGTAAAAATGCTTTGTGGAAAATCAGATGACAAAAGTACTGTGCACCTCTTACTAGAGTTGCAATTCAGCTTCTTGCTCTGTTTTAACTAACTAGACCATGTAGCAACTTCCTTCTCTTTCTATAGTTGAGATATTTCAGTACACCTTGGTAATGTAAGTAAAATCTGAGATTCAATTTTTGTATGGTTTTTGGAATAGATTTTGAATATTCTATTGTTGAAACTTTGTTACAGTAACTTCTTCATAGCAACATTTTAAATAATTATTTACAGTGATACATTTGAGCTTAACAACTGTACTAGACTCCCATCATTAATGTATATATAAGTACAGTAAAAATGGTGAGCCAACTGTGGTTTAATTTTTTGACAGTGAGTAGTAGTACTGCTGACATTCTTAAAGTTTATTTCTCATTAACAATCAGTTATGCCCAGATTTTCCAGGTACTCTGAAATGACTTGACTTCAGCAGTACAGCTCAGAGGCCTTTCTCTGGAACCTTGAGTAATTTGCTGTGCTGTATAAATGTGGTAAGCACAGTTTGTCTTAGCTACCCTTGTCTTTTATGTTTTCACTGTGCATTGCTATAGGGTGAAGTCTGTATTTGATTATATGTGAAGATAGACTCAAGATGAAGGAATGAAGAAAGAAATGAGTCTGTTTTGCAGGCATATTTAAATTCATAATTAAAGATTGTTTCCATTGCTTTCAACTGATTGTGGATTGGATCAATATCTGCAAGACCACATTATCGGACAATTAATATAAAATAGTTCTGGCTACAAATAATTAATAGATGTAGGAAAAAATCCTGCCTCCACCCTGCTTTTTCTTCCTTGTCTCCTGCCTGGTCTGTTAACATTGTCTTTTTGATCTAAAGGTTTGGAAACTCGATATTGCAAGGCTTGGCTTATAATCTATTCCTAGAAAGCTTCTAAAAATTGTATTCAACATCAAGTTTCTGTATCTCTGTAATGTTGGAAAAAAAATATGTTCACACTTCACTCTGCAAATCCCCTGATATTATGAGAAAAATGTAGATTTTCAGACCACAAAATAGGCTCTGGAATTTTAATTTCAAATATAGTACAAACTTTCTTGTATAACCTAACAATATGGTGACCTTTTAGAGCTAATAGAGGTGCTGTTCAGAGCTAATAAATACTGTAGTTTTCCCCCTGCTGATACTAATTTACTTTCATTATAGTCCATTACAGATTTATTGTAGATTTTTTTTTTTCTTTTTGAAGTATATGATCTAGCAATATGGTGAGTTTTGGTTTTGTATTTAGTTGTGGCAAGGTCTTAATTTGGTCCCGCTTTTATTTTACTTTTCCCACTTTACCTTGTCACAGGATGTTCTTCTAGTGAATTGTTTATCTAGTTTGTCTTAATTTCTGTGGAGTGGTTCTGTGTCCCTGGAAATGTTCTCTTTTGTAGACTATAAACTTCTAGAATGCTCAGTAATGGTTAAAACTCTTCTTCTTATAGTGAAACATTTTCCCTCTATAGTAATGAGCCCACCAAATGCACGTTTTATTTTTTGTTTGATTGCGTGCTTTTATTTGTGCACCTGTGACAATGCAAAGGGTCTTTCTTACACAGGTTAATTTGTTTAACCTCCTCCTTTACTTGTACGTGTTTTGGGGGAAGGGAAGTGTGTACAGAAGGGCTGAAACTGGAGTGGGACGTATTTGGACAAAATCTTTCTTCTGCTAGTAGTCACTTTCCATTATCTTTATTATTGGAGAATAGCATACTCCACATGGAAGAAAACTCCAGGATGCTGATGGGGATCATGTGGAGTTACCTATATTTGTCTGTGTAGAGCTGAGCTTTATTTAGAATGGCTAATGCTGATCAGGAGCTAACAAAGCTCCTGACTCCCTGCCAGCTCCATGCACAATTACTCTGGTCCCTGGAGTGTGGTGCTGAGGCACTGCAGCTGACTAGTAATGCAGCATCATGCCAGAATTAACCCTGCTGAGCCAGCTGCAATGTTTTCCCCATCTGTAGTCTGCTTATTTTCCACCCTGAAAAATCTGCTAACAACTGAAAGTTGAATGTAGTCATCAAATTGTTCACATGAAATTCCTCTTATTTTGTATGAATATGAACCAGTTCTAATTTTGTGTCCTAGGAGATTTCACAGAATGCTTTTTACTAATTACAGTAACCTACAGATGCAGAAATCTTTTTCTGCTCATTGTTCCCTGGCTGCCAGGTCAGCTCTCCATAAAGTTTGATGCACATCCAGCTTTCTCCCAACTGATTGCCTACAAATTACAAAAGTCAATATTTGAATGTCAGCAAATCAGCTTTTCTGGACTTGGTTGAAGTCAAGAAATTATTCTTGGGAGTTGGGTTTTGCAAATAGTAAATGGAATTTTTGGAAATAAGAGTCCATGTTTGTGTCTGTTTCTCCTTGCCCCTCTGGATCCCATGCCATCACTGACTTCTGTAACTTGGTCTGCTACACCTAATGAGCCTTCTCCAGGAGAATTGACTTACAGATTACGTGTGTGTCATCTGAAAAGAAGTCAGTCTTGGTGTATGACTGCTCCAAAAGCTTCACTGTTGGTAGACTGGAGACAGTGTTTATGGAAAAGGTAGATCTTGTTCAGTTCTCCATTCCTCTGCAATTCGACTTATTGCAGGTATCTGGATTGTGGAAGCTTTTTGAAACAAGAATTTTGAATGAGCCATGAAAGCTATCATGTAGATTCACAAAGTGTATCTTAGCATTTGTTAATTAACAAATAAGAAATGCCTCACAACTTTTAAACAAAACATGCAAAATTTAGGAATCAGAATCTGTATATGTAATATGTAACTAATCAGACAATTTAGTATAGTTATAATGAGTCTGCCTTGATAACAAAAGGTTTTGAACTTGATGTAATAGCTGTAGTAATAAAAAAAACTATTCTTACTGGTTATTAGCTAGCGAATGTCATCTTTTCTTTACAAAAACATATTTAAACTAGACGTTAAAAATACAATTCAGCACATCTTTAAAATCATGATTTCATAATTGTAGAGTTTTGCAATTGAATTCTTTTTTTTAACTTATACACCCGTCACTGTGTCTTGGACTACTTTTGATAGGAACTCCTACTTCACCTTCTGTGTTAGTTCAGTCCTTTGTCCAACTGGTAAGACCAGTAAAAGTGTCCATTAATATCAGTTTTAAGGCTACTGCCCTGATAGACTTCTAGGTGTCTACCTGGCAAAATTATTCTCACATTTCAATAACTTTAAGTGTCTATGAGATTGTGCTAAAGTATGTCCTACTCATTAAATCTGTCTCCTTAAAATTAACCTAAAAAAATCAGGATTCATTCTGAGTATGGGTAGCTAATTATTTACAAGTACTTCTGTTTATCTGGCTTCTAAAATTTAAATGATAGTATTAAATAAAACTGTTGTTGTATCACAATGAAAAGCATTGAATGAAAAACATTGCTCGTTTTATCTTGAATCATAATTAAACTCTATTCCTTAGAAATTCAGAATCATCTTATTCCTCTAATAAACATAATACTTTATCCATTTTTCCATTTTGTGCATATATGGAATTCTGAAAACCAAAGTATTTCTTTTGTTGTTGGAAATAGATCCATGTGGTGACGAAAGTGACAAAACCAATTGGATTTCTCTAAGGAAATCCTTCTGCACTGGACAAATAAATAATGGGAACTGTATGTTCTTGTCTAACACCAATTTTCTTTGGGGAAATTATTGGTGCTGTCTGAACCGAATGGTTGAATGCTCAGCTGATTATTTAGGAATGAAGTAAACTTTCTCAGTTTAATTCATGATATAATTCATCATTTGGGAGAGTTGCTTATAAATAGTCTGTTTATATAGCCATCCATAAAGTAACTGTTTTTGCAGTCTTAAAATATGTTTAAAAAAGCATTAATTTTGTATTCATAGTCCAAAAGTATAAATATGATGCCTTGCTTGTCGGTGTATCTTAAACCTTCTGATCAAGGGAATATTGAAAAGTAAGTTTTACGTGCTTTCTTCACTTCAGAAGATAGACTGTATGATTCCAAAGTGCTGAGTCCAGTTGAGAATCATTGCTTTATTTCAGTATATTTTCCTGGGTTCTGAAAGAATGGAAACTAATCAGCACCTCTGAGTATTAATTGTTTGAATCCATGCATTAAGCAATGCACATGCAAAGCAATTAAATGCTATCAGTGTGAAGTTGATAAGGTTTTGTTGTAAGATCTGGAGAAGAACCTAAAATAGTAAAATCTAATAATAGAGAACCTATAACAGAAAGACTTAATCATGTGGAAAAAAATCTTTACAAAGAGGAGTTCCCAAACTGCACAGAACTTTTGATATTGCATAAGATAACTGCTAAATACTAATATTGAACAGGCCTCCATCATTTTTTGTAGACTCACCTTTATTTAAAATTTAGTTAGGCCATGGCCCTTGATGCTCCTCTGGTATGGCAGGAGCACCAGTCGTGCCTAAGCTCTCTGAAGTAAAACTGTTACCAGTCTGGTTAGTAGTGGACCTTTAGTTGATTCAGAAGCAAATTAATTTCCATGGTTGAATTTGTCACCTATCAGCAGAGAAGATCCTTGACAAAAATCCCACTGATAATGGTTTGAAAATGAACTCTTCCCATCATCAGGAGAGAATTACAGTGTGAAGAGTACCATCAGTTCCACGCCGATCGTGCTTGTGAGCGCTAGCCGGGCGTCCCGGTCCTGTTCCCTTTGTCCTTCGGCCCAGGCAACGCCGCTCGTTGCTAAGCAACTGTGGGTGAAGTCCTCTGACCTTGGCCTGCTGCTGCACAGCTACTGTCCCGGGGGAGCGGGAGAATTGGTGGGGATAAAAATAACTCACTGATTGTAATAATTCCATGATTAGCAAAAGGTTTCAGTCTGGGAAATATTTTCATCTGTAGACAGAAATTCTCATCTTATTACAACACCATCTGCACCCTTTCTTTCCAGGCTCTTGAAATATCCTTACCACGTTATTTGCATTTTACAGCTGTTTGTGCAGAATTAGTAAAGCAAATTCAATGTCACCTCTTATGTGAAAATAAAATGGAAAAAAGAATATAAAATTTGGAAATTGGGAGTTAGACCTGAAGGTCTTCTAACTTCCTGTGAGTAGGAGGAAACAAGTGGGTTTTGCCAAGTTTCTTTAATTGTAAAAACAGTAACAATAGGTCATTCTGCTATTGCTGCCTGCAGGGAAAGAAAAAAAATTATTATTTTCCTTTTACAATGGGTGAATGATTGAGATTTCAAATGTTTAATAATTTAATTGCCAATCTGCTGATTTCAGCAACAACAGAAGTTTTTGGCATATGCTGGATTCTGCACAGAGATAGTTTATTTCAATCTTCCATTCAGCTGATGGTCTCTTGCAGTAAAGAAAGGAAGGTGGAATGAAAAAAAGGAGGAAGAGAGAGGGAAGTTCACTTATATAAAGGACTTACTTTACTTACTATGGTATTACTCAATGGATAACAGCAGTCAAGCTAGATGAGGGAGAAATATTAGTTTAAGAGGTTATATTGACAGATAAACCTCAAACCATCGATTAATTTCCGTGTGTGTGTCTGTATTCAAATCTGTATTCAAAAAGGGTAAAAACTGTTTAAGACTTTATATTCAGATTTTAAGCAATGAGATAAACAATTTTGGCAAATGGACACTAGTGTCTGCTTTGGGCTAGAATGCTAGGTTAGCTGTCCAGCTTCACTGTTGCATTACCTGAATTCTGTGTTGCCACTCAGTGTGAGATATTTTGTGGGATTGCACAATATCAGGTAATAGTGGTAGTTTCTGTTGAAAACCATCAGCCATGCCAGATTATAGTGTCCATTATTAGGAAAATAAGTTTTCTAGCTTGCACTTCCCTCATGAATGCTTAGTCTTGCCCAGAGGGGATACACCAGTGAATTGACTCATTGATGTTGTAATAAACCAAGCATGTGTTTCCTTGACACTTCTAAAAATATGAAATCTTTGGAGTTTTATCAAGGTTGTAAGTAAAAATTCAGGATTGCTTTTGGCCTGAAAGCTGCAATGCTTAATGACTTGTGTGCTTGGAATCATGTAAAGTTTTCTATGGGAAAACAATAAAACATGAAATTGTCAGCAGCATAATGTGCAGTGACACAATTTCTATTCCATTACATTTCACATGAGACAGGTTTATGTGTAAGGAATTAAATCTAAAGGATTTACATCTATTGGGAACAGGATTATGTTTTTAAAAGCAAATGGGCTCCCCCCCCCCCCGCCAAATTACAGGAAAGCCAATCTTTCTGATTTTGAAACCTAGTATTTAGGTTTTTCTAGTTCTGAAATGTGCTCTTCTATCTTGATGTCTAATTAAGGATTTCAACATTTGCTTAGTTGGCAAATTAGACCTTACTTTTTAACTGCTGCCAAAAGTGTATGTACTACTGCACTCTACGTTATCTTTCTTAAATTGAAATTATTTATATCTTGCACCTTTCATAACATTAATTCTGTGGCCTGTTCTTGTTCTCCATCTGACAGATATGTACATTTTTGTCTCCATACCTTGTGACTGGAGGGCTGAGCTGTAATTTTTTTGAACTCTACTTGCTGAACATGGATGAGGCATTCTAAAGTGATATGACACACATCTCAGATGAGGTAGTTATTCTTAGTAATAAATAATATTACTGATTAAGAAATAATATTAAAATGGGAAACTGTGTGCAGAGGGGAAGGAGTTGCGCTACTTCTACTTACCGTTTCAAGGTGTTATAGTCAAAGTGTATTATAACTGTCTCCTTTTGTGCCAGTGTGGTGGCACAGTGTAGTGCCACTTCTGATATCTCCTACCTTGAATGATTTTTTTGAAATTTTGTTTGTTCAATATCTAAGGTGGTGTTTGGTGCTAATTCCTCATTAGTCTCAGTTTAGCAAATAAAAAATAAGAAACATACCTTACTTAGTGTTATAGTAATGATGATACTTCTAATAATTCTAGAAATATATTATTTTACTAATGTCCTTCTGCCTCCAGAAGTATTTGACTCTCCTTTTTGCAATACATGCCTCAATGTTACTGAGGTAGTAAAACTCACTTTTTTTTTTTTTTTTTCCTTCCCCAGTTCTGAATGACTATCACTGTCTTGATTGCTTCAGGCTTTTAGTAATAATGTGTTGTTCTTGCATGTCTCTCTTTCCTTTCTGCTTTTTTAATAGGTAGGCATAGGATTAAATTTCAACATTCTTTAATAGACAAGTTTGACAAGCACTGAAGTTAGTGAGACAGTAACAAATGTTTTTAATAAGTTTTTAACAAGGTATTTACATGTGATTTGAAATCTTGTCAGTTACGTTAAAACTGATTTTAATATCATATTTGTAATTAAAAGTAGAAGTTTAATGAAGGTATGTTTCTAAACTAGGGAACATTTTCTTCTATGGTGTTTTGTTTTGGTTTCATTAAAAAGTAAATGGTCCTACACATAAGATTCAATAGATAATGAATTCTCAATTATGGTTATAATTTGAATGAAAATGGGGAAGTCTGGCATTTTGCATTATGGAGAAATTGAATCCAAATGTATGTCAGTAATGGCTAGCCTGTACTCTGTTCTGTAAGATGTTAAGTAGTTACCCTTAATTATTTGTAGATAAGAAAAAAAAATATCCCTACTTTTTCATACCAATCTGCTTGAGAGCTTGTTATTGAAAAGAAACTTTGTGCTGACCAAAATACTGCCTTTTACATGATTTTTGCTTTTTACATAATATTTTAGTACTAATGAGCATTGTTTCACATTGAAATATGGATAATTTCAATGGCATACACTTTTTTCATGCTCTTAAAAAACCCACTGAACTGCATAAAATAACTGCAGCTGGACCGAGTTGTACACTATAGTGAAAAGAGAAATAATTTTATTGCAATGACAAAATTTAGATTCCATTTTTGTTTCTTGATCTGGCCATCATCATACGAGTGACATACAGGTTTACGTTTACGGGAGAATTCCAGTTTAAGTCTACTGGAGAATTTATAATAACTGATGTGCAACATAATTTTTATCATTTTTTGGAACCTTTCATGTTATGCTTTTTGATTTCTAGGAGAAACTGATGGGATGCTGATTTTAATAAAGGATTTAAAAAGGCAACCTTCTAAGTTGCTTTGTTTACTAGATCTGTCCTTGACAGAAGGGCAAGTACATATAGAAAGATGTTTCTCAAACATTTTTATTCTGTAAGTCATACTCTCCCAAAAAGAAACTAAGCCCACTACCCAGTGATTTTTATGTTACTGTTATTGCTTTTTGCATATGGTTCCACAATGGTTAAAACAACTCTTAAAGCCAAACAGTTTTGTTACTGTCCTTTTATGCAAACGTTTTTTGGGCAGGAACATTAAATAGTGTCCTGATCCCACCTCAAACAAGTGGCACTGAAAAAACTTCTTGGGTTTAATGGATAAGCCTATAAAACACCAAACAGCTTACAAATAATGCATTAATATTTAATTTAGAAAATTAATCAAATTAAGCTTATTAATCAGCATTGTGGTCATTAACAGTGTTGAATGTTTAGATGAGAGTCAAAATAGTGTTGATATTGCAGAAGGTAATGTGGGACAGGACTGAAGAAAACATCAGAAATTATTTATAAGAAAAATCTTCAGAAGAAATTGTTTTCCAAAATCTTGTTATATGCTGTCATAACAAATTCATTTCCACTTTTATTTTTTCAGAAAGTATATGCACATTTTAATTTTTTTTTTTTTTTAAATTGAATACAGTAGCATCTTGTAACATAGCATATTTTCTGAAAAACTAAGTACTACTAGAGGGGAAAAGTTAATGAGAAGTTTCTGAAGCTGGTGAGCTGATGACTGGAGGCTGTTAAGCGCAGTGTTGTCTTGTTGCTCACAGAGCATGCAGATTCTATTAGGAAAAGCATGTCTTCAGTTACCCCTTCTATCAGGCTATCAGGATTTGATTTCTCCTACATGTATGGGTTCATATATCTGGATCAACTAATTAACTGAATGGTCTAATAATGGAAAACCAAGCCCTCAAAGCAATATTCAGCAATCTTGGCTGATGTTGGCTAAAGTTGTGGTTATTACCACATATTAGTTGAAAAGTAGTAAAAGGAGGGGTTATTTTGTGAACTTTCAGCCCTCAAAAAAGGGAAACATAACTTTTTATATAAAAAAACTTAAAAACTTTTGACAATATTTTCAGTATTTTTCTCAACATGTATTAATGTTAATCTCTACCTTTGTCTCTTTCTGTCAGCTGGCTATTCATTCTGGATATCCATTTAAGAGTTAAACACTATTAAATATAAATAGAGAAATAATTTTAATTAGGTAAACTATTGTCTGTAACAAAGTATGCTTTTAACTGCTTGGTGACTTCTGCATTTAATTTTGGCTGTATGAATATTTGGTTTCAAAATAGGATTTATTTTTATTTTGGCTTCTAATCCACTGACTTTTTTTTTCCCCCTGCAGATTTTTCATAGGTTATCTGAGGTAATTCTTGAGGCATTTAAGCTCCAAATATAGCATGGCCACAATAGAATTCCAAATGAAAGCTTTGAGTGTGTTCCTACATGTTTTATTTAATAGCTTCTCCATTTAGGGTCACATGTTTTTGATTCCAGCTAGTTAAATTTTTAGCAGTCTTTAAGGATGTAATACAGCATATGAAACTCTTGCATTTAGGCTTTCTTATGGTAGATATTCTCAGGTAAAATAGCTGAAAAGCAAAATGTAATTTTTTCCTAAGCTACCTTCAGATAGAGCTTTTGAGCTATTAAACTGTTTATCTTGGATGTAGACTCCCTTCCAGATAACAATAATTAGCAACGTGTAGCCTTCTTGGGTCAGATAGTTTTAGGTAGACAGTAAAAAATATGCTGTAAAACTCTTATGCTGATGTTGAGAGCTGTTCAAGCTGATTTATCTTGTGAAGGGGCAGAGTTTGCCTGTCAAATTTGGGTAATTTAAGATCACTGAAATAATCTCCCAAATAAGATTCTGAACTTGCAGCCATGGTATCAACCAAGACCATCATTTGCTAGTAATCCTGCTTGTAATAGTTCATATATGTTATTGTAGCATCTAGAAAATAAGCCATAAATGAGGCTGCCGCTGTACTTGTATAAACACAGAAGGAAAGAATGATTCCTGTGTAAAAGAGATTCCAGTTTGTCACAAAAGAAAATGGATGGTGTGACATGGAGACCTAGCAGCGTTTACTCCATGGCTGGTTTATCATGACAGTCCAGAAAAAATACACTTAAAAGCTTGGTTAGTATGACATGAACATTAAATGTTTTGGGCCCTCTTCCAAAGCTACTGGGAAAGCTGCCTGTCTCCAGTCTAATAATCCTCTTGCTCTCTCTTTCCACTCCCGGTCTTCCCCTAGCAATAGAAGCATAGGATTTTGAAGGTAAAGTTCTCTTTCGTAGGATTGTATAAAATTCTCATACAATGAGAATGGCACAACTTTACAGACACAATTTAAGTTGAAATAACTATTTTAAAACCTATTATAGAAGAGTCCTTGCACAAAGAATATATTAGTTTAGCAAAACATATTTCAATTAACCTGGCATGACTTCTGAGTATGGCCAGTAACCAGATTCCATGGGAATTACATGCATTCTGCTAACCCTGTGTCCGTGATACATGGTTGCTGTCTAAACACTGTTTTCTAGTTAATGTATTTTTACTTTGCAGGTTCTCAGAGCTGAAGTTGCTGGTTTGGTCTTGCGAAACGCTGAGACTTTATTCCTTTCTGACTGTCTGACACGTCCTCATGTAGATGTGTGCAGTAGCCCTGTGCAGGTGCTTTCTCTATCTTTTTACACTTTTACTGAAGTGAAACAAGACTTGGTTGCTAGATTTATTCCACATCTTTATTCTGGGAAGTGTAACTCTTTATTTCCCCAGTGTCTGATCTTTATTGTCTTATCTGACCTGATATCTAACCTACAACTACCTCTCTATAACTGCCTGAAAGGAGGTTGTAGTGAGGTGAATGTCAGTCTCTTCTCCAAAGTAACAAGTGATAGAACAAGAAGAAACAGCCTCAAGTTGCACCAGGGGAGGTTTAGATTAGATATTAAGAAAAATTTCTTCACTGAAAGGGTTGTGAAGCATTGGAACAGACTGCTCAGGGAAGTGGTTGAATCACCATCCCTGGAGGTATTTAAAAGACTAGTAGATGTGGTGTTTAGGGACATGGTTTAGTGGTGGGCTTGGCAATGCTATGTGGACTTGATGGTGTGGACTCGATCATCTTAAGAGTCTTTTGCAACCTAAATGATTCTATGATTCTGTTGTTTCCAGATATATAATACCTGATATGTGCCAGGTTTTATTTGGACTCTAGACTTTATCCTAAATAAGAAGCAAGGGATGCAGTGCCCAAGCTACCTGTTTACTCTGCACTCTTCCAAAGAATAATGGTCTGGTTTGTGGTATATTACTAAAATGCAAGAGTGAATGTGAGATTGTGTGTTAAAAAAGCATGGGATGAGGGAGGCTTTCCACTGTCGGCACTATTTTCTACTTGTTTCCTTGTGGGAGAGGTTTTTGGTCCATACTTTACATGCACAATGCAGTATGTTAGATTAGCTATTTTAATAACTGAGTTAAAACCATAACTATTAATTACCAAAACCTAACAGGTTAAGTTTTTATATTTCAAATGTTATATAAGTTCATCTACAGTATATTGCTCCAACTAAATGCAATTTCACCTTACAATGCCACTTTGTACATTGATGATGTGAAGATTGATCCAAGATTGTGAAGGGAAATGTCTGTTGCTACCTAGAGAGAAAAAGGTACAAAAGTTTGCTTTTAATTGTCAAGAAAGCATTTTTCAGGTCACTGTGTGTATACTGACCCCAGAGTCATGGTATCCTGGGCTTCAGGAAGAATGCAGTCTCTTATTCTGAATACTTATTGCTTCAGCTATTAAGTGTGTATGACGCAGAGCTGTCTTATTTGTAGCCCTGAACTGGTTGCAGAATACAACTTGTACTGAACGCAGTTCTTTAATTAAAATATTGGAGGCGACATATGGGGAAAAAAAGACTTTTTATAGGTAGAATAACCTTTCCATTGATAAGGTTAATCCAAGTTGATATAGACTGCTAAACAAATTTTGAGTAAACGCTTCTCTTGAGTATCACAAAATGAAAAAGAATTTATTTCTTGTTGTTAGGACTTCTTGTAGTTTTCTTGATTTGCTTTCTTTAAAGGATTTTAAACTGCAACAACATCAAAACCTATCTATGCTAAAGATTTTATGTAAATACATTTATTGGCATTATCATTCATGATTTGACTTGCAAAATACAGAGCAAAGTAGCTGGCGCATTGTAAATGGGCATCCTCTTTCATTATTTCCTTATTGACCTCATTGTTTCCTACAGTGTGTATCCTCAAATGAAACCTTTTGAAATTATCTGATTAAAAACTTCAGTTAAAAGACCTGTTTTAATTAATAATACCCATATGCTTTTTCTTCTCCACTTTTACAAAGTGTAGAGGTGTGACTGCTTTGATTAGTTATGGCAATTCAGAAGTATGGAAAGTCTTATGGGGACATGAAATAAGGAACCAAATTTCACAGCCTTGAAATATGACACGGCAAACTTAATTCTACTGTAGTAAGGTGAATTTGAAAAGTAAAAAAACCCCACCAGAACCCATTCATTTTTTTTTCTTATGTAACAGATGATAGTATTAACTTGGTAAACTTTCTTAACTTTTCAGTAAAAGTTCAGGGAAATGATTTTTAAGCAGCCTAAGCTTTCATGTATTACTGGAAACAAGCTGCTTGCTAAAGTGGGCAGCTATAGTTTGTAACTTTTTGTCATATTGCCTACTTTTTTTTTTAACTTGAGTGCTTTTATCCCATCTTACTCACACACACATTTGGTGAGAATCATCCATATTTTTGGATCATGATAGCATCTTTGTTTTGGCCACTGTTCTTGACCTAATGTATATGGCTTTTTTCTGGGAAATGCAGCATGCTCAGCACACTACTCTCCCAATGTGAAACACACTTTTGCTGCTTTGGAGACATGACACAGTTCAATAAAGATTACTAATGACACTTGTTCCATTACTACATTAGAGTATGCTGAGATAAGACATCTCCAAAATGTGCCATGAACACAAGGGAATGGGAGAAATAAGAAAAATATTAAAATTTCTGAAATATGGTAGACAAAACCTTTCAAATCCAAATACAACTAGAGGAATATGACTCATAGAGTAGAAATTAATCTGCATGCTGTCAGTAAGGTTGGTAGTAATGAACTGAACTTACAGTATCTGTCATCTTATATCCATTTCCTGCTGTCAGTTAAAAGATGAGTAGCCCTAGAAGAACTAATTTACAACCACTGTTGTTGATTTTGAGCTGTTGTGTTTTCCACTTTCCACATGGGAACTTAATGAACTGCATGCAAACTGCTATATTGCTCATTAAATTTTAGGAATGTTCATTTCTTAGCATAAGTATGTGTATTTATCATAAGTGGTTCCTGCTTATAATACAAGACAGCATCATCCTCAATATAGTACTATAAGGCAACATGGAAATGACCAGTTCGTATCCTGAAAGCATGAAAATATGTGTGAGTGTCTTCTAAGGATATAACAATTTCTGTTGGAATATGTTAGGAAAAGTAGTCAGGAATGTATTTGCTGTTGAAACTAGCGGTATTGGGGTACATACCAAAAAAAAGTACATGCATTTTTTTCCTGAATTAGGACTTGATGTTTGTTGCTAAACAGGCCACTGTTAATTAAAAAAAAAAATAAAATAAAAAAAATTAGTATACATATTTCTTTCAGAAGGGATGTATTTCTGAGAATTATATATACAGAGGCAGGGTTACAGCTGTAATTACATTTATTTATAAAATATATATACTGTGTCCTATAATTATTTTTGAAAGTGTATGAATACATCTATTCTAAGGAACAAGGAAAGATTCTTCCCACATGAGTGTTTATTTTTATTTTTAAACACTAGAGCTATGAAGGGTCCTTTGGTTGTGGTTACAGCAAAAGCAAGGAACAAAGAGATTTCTGGATCAAGCTAATGAATTAGCCGAGGTTAATTGCTGATATCTAAGATGCTGACCAAGTGGACTCTAGTAGGGTTTTAAAAAATATTCACAGCAACTAGAAATTTCAGTGTGAGATGCAGAAATACCACCCTCTTGTTTAAGCCTTCTTTTCTTATTCTGGGGCTACTGAGTCATTGTAGTCTAAATTTTTTGAAGGGTTTTATATTTCTAAGAAGATTACTGGGGGGGAATCACTTCTTGGTCACAGAAAATAAAAATTGTATTACTGTATTAAAATGAAACTTTTGAAAGGTCATTTTTCTGGACAAAAATTTTATAACTGTCAGTTACAAGTCATAGCTGTATATAGAAAAATTCTAGGATTTTCTTCTAAAAAATACACAACCATAGAGCATGTTATGAAACTTTAGCTTCCATGTGACACATGCTATTTAAACTGAATCATGTTTTTTGTGAGCCAGTTCAATATTTTATAAGCAAAACAGCTCTCAAGTGAGAAATTACAGATAAAATTAATCTGATATATATTTTTTGAGGCACAAAGCTTGGTTTTCAATGTTTTATGACAGCACACATGTAGATGACATTTGTATTATATGATATAAGGCTATGAAGCAAAATATGTCATGTGCCTGTTTTGGCTGAAGTTTGATGTTTTTAGGTTGCTGCTGTCACTACTGTTTTGTTCTGAAACAATGAACACTTTAAAATATCCTTCAAGTAATTTTTTTCTTTTAACCCCAGTTATTTTCATAGATATTAGTTAGAATGCATGGAAAAAGATATGAAATATGCATTTCATATGCTTATATAAGCTGTAGATGTGGCCCTTAAGTATAGATTATAGATGGGGCTAACAGTTGTACCTAAGTCAGTGTTAGACAAGAAGAATCCTGCTATTTTACTTTACTTTCTGATAACCCCAAGTGTTTTGACATGGATAAGCTTTGTGATGGCTTCTGGATGGAAATGCATGCAGTTGGAGATTTTGTTGTCAGGTGTAGTTAATTCATATTGATGCATGAATAAGAAGGTTCATGTATGTAGATGCTTAAAAATATTGGTACGTAATCTAAGAAATTCTGACAAATTGGTCACCGCTGTAGCTAATCAAAGCTCTGGAGGTCCATTAGAATTGCCAGTACTGGGAGTACATAGACTTTGAAACTGCTAAAGTCAATTCTGAGAGGTGGTGAGCAAACCTGTTAAAGCTGTGATACCTGTTTTGTGGGGAAGTTGTGTTACTGCTCTCCTCTAAACAGAAAAATACCACTAAGCGTGTGTATGGAACATTGTTTCATTTACCCTAAAGCTGTCAGAGAAGTGCAATTTTTAGTGTCTTTTACGTGAAAGTATAAAGCTCAGCCTAGGACTGTAAATTTGAAGACAAATTAACAACTAAAGCTAGGTATTCCTAAAACCGAGATAGGGCTAAAACAAGAAATTGGAAATAAGAATAGGAAGACATGTATTGATCCTTTTTTCTTTACCTCAGACGTACTTAGAAATGAGAAGTTTGGAGAGTTTTCATCAGAAGTTCCTAAATTTCCTTCACTGAATTACACATGGATGAAAATTATCTTTGGGGTAGTCTATTATAGAGCTCTTCCTGTTGAAGTTCTGTCAGGGTGGAGAAAAATTGTAGGTGCCAGGACTGGGTGGTTGGGATATCATAAAAACTTCAAGATGAAATATGTTAGATACATCGAAGAAAGTCGTTTATGCACCACGCAGGTCCCAAGGGGACTCCAGATTTCAAGAGAATGAGGGTGACTGAACTATTGTCCCCCAATGTTCAGTTAATAAGATGAAAGTAATGCTTGCAGTTTTCAGTCTTACTGAAATTTTCTATGCTCTCAGACTGAAAATATTTTGTGTTGTGCTTTCTTTGTTCTGCTGATCAGTGTTGGGCCACTAGAATATAACATCTTGTTAAAGGATATGTGGAGTAGTAATCTAAGATCATTAGTTTGCTTTTTTTTTTTTGATGACGTCTGTGTGTGTCCTTTCTAGAGTTCTAGCAATTCCATGGATTTTCCATGACTAGACTTACTCATTAATTTTCTTATATGGTATATGAAGTTTCCCCTCCTGTATTCATAGACAATGTCAACAGAAGTTACTTTTTTTTGGTGCTCCTGAATGACTGCCTGGAATTAAGTGATTTTTCCACATTTGTATGAGCAAAAGAGGTTGGGAGTATAAAAGGATCAAATTAAGATGATTTTTTTTTTTAAAAATTCCTAAATCCTCTTTATTTCTGTATAGTAGAACTTCACATTTTTACCAACCCTTGTTCTCAAAGCCCTGGTGAGGACAGCCCATTTCTATCTTATTTCAAAGGAATACTTTCCTGCTTGGCTTTAAAACTACAGCCTCATGCTACAGCTGTGGCTTCAGTTCATCAATTACAGCCAGCGCTGGGTGCTGCAGAATTCTGATAATGAGAGTTTGTCATTTTATATAGGTCACCATAAAGACCCAAGAACAGAAATCAGATAACAGGAAGCAATTGGAAGGAAAATGTGAAAATCCGGAAACTGTATCGTTTAACTGGGTAAAATTTTTATTCCAGAAGTTTAATTAGCAAATTGCTATTTAACACATTATAGTCTGTGGCCTTTCTAGATTGATGATGTTTTGTGAGGAACATAGATTGAAGCACTTTCATCAAAGGGATACAAGTCCTTTAAAAAGCAAAGGTTCGCTGTACATGCAGGATTTTTCATGTAATCCAGGTGAAAACAAATGTTAGTGAATATTTAACATTTTTGCAGAAAAAACCACTATGCAAAAGTCTGCATATTGGAAAGGTTCTTCTGGTTGACTGAAAAATGTAGTATTTAGCAGCCAAGGATATCCTGCAGTGTATGAAGTATCTCTGGAGAAACAAGGGTGGTGTTTTTTTTGTTTTGTTTTGTTTTTGTTTTGTTTTTGGTTTTTTTGTTTGTTTGTTTGTTTTTTGCATAGCAAGCAGATTAGTATTATTCATTTGTAGACTTTTATTTGATCTTTGAGAAATTAAAAAAAATGATGATCTACTTAACAGAGGATCCAAATATAATTTGGCAGATCATTAGTAAAATAAGTATTGGTGGTAGCACTAAAAGGCCAGGTCAGGTTTGGATTAAACTATAACTTAGCATTATATGAATTCAAAAAGAGATTTGGAACATAATTTGCACTAGACTAAGTTTCTGAACTATAACCATAAATTGATACACTAACAATAAGAGAGGAATTCTGCTAAGTGCATGCCTGTGTGAATAAAACTTACAATTGAATGTTTGTCTTCATTTATTGAAAACAAACTGATCTGAAGAAAGTACGAACTTTCAACAAGGAAACGATGGGGATGTGTGTCTATGAATATCAAGTTTTGGATATAGATGTTGGATGCACTATGAAGTCCTTGCTTTGCTTTGTTTATACCTTTAATTTAAGAATGTATGGTAACCTACAAAGCTATGTATGACTATGTCCTTTCTGTAGGAACATTTCCAGTGTAATAAAAATTAAATATCCTGGTGGAGAAACAGACTGAACTCCATACCTCAGCAGGAAGGGCACTTGCTTGGGATTTGTTAAACTTAAGTGCCTTCTCTAATAGATACATAATTAGCTGTCTGAAATAAAACAGTGTTAATGGGTGAACCGCAGACCTACTCCAGAATACCCCTTCGGCTGAAAGCCAGGATGCTAATGTAGGATACATGAGGGGGATTCAAGTCTTCAGTCTCATGCCTTACCAACACAGTAGATAATGAGAAGATTTTCCTTTTTGAATTTTTCTAGTTATTCTGGCTCATTCTTCCAAAACTTACTGTATCTTCACAGTAAGTGGACAAAAATGTAAATCTACTTTTATTTGTAAAGAAGTAAATATGAAAAAGTCTTATATACCTTTTTTGTGTCTTGAGAGATAAAAGGGCTCTAAGTAAAAAAAAAAAAAAAGCTGCAAGTATTCTAAAATGAAATACATTTTGGGACCAGATAGGCAAAAAGGTATAGCTGAACATTGTTTTGCTTTATGTGTAAAGTTCTCTTAATCAGTGTGGAATTTACTACTGTTCTATCTTATCTCTAAGAAAATGTTTAGAAAATTTAGGCTGCATTTTATTTAAAAGAAAAACAATGAACATAAGCTTTGAATTTCAAGGATTAATATGATGAAGTAAAATTGTGCCTAAATGTTGTTATACCCGATCAAAATTTGTCAATATTTAGTTGTGGAGTTATAGCAAGCTTGGAGAAAAGTACATACTTCTGCTAAGACATACTTTAAGAATTTAGTTTTGGGTGGTAGGGGAAGAGGAGAGTAGGGAGGTTTTGTCTTTGGCTAAAACAGGACCCAAGTTGTGTAGTGAGCTGCAGTGGAAGCTGTCTCAAGGAAAGATTTCTGAACTCAAGAATGAGTTCCAGAAGCCTTTGCTTGAGTGTAACACATTCCCGAATTACACTACAACATATTCCATTGATATCAAAGGATTGTGAATGGAGTAAATTCCTTTTTAGTTAAACAAGAACCAGAGTGAAATGTGACATTCTCCCATTTGATCAAGGTGGGAAGCAAGGGTGAATGCAACAAGGGAAGAAAGATGCCGGAACAGTTGAATGGAGCAGATGCAGTAAAAGGCCAACTGTAAGAGAGAGGCATCTCATCCAGAAGATAAGTCTCAACCACTCTTGACCCTGGCCCAGTACAGAGAGCATATCTGACACTTATGTGATTCACCACTTCCCCCTTCTCCCCCACCTGGCATAAAGCTAAAGCCATGTTTCTAAAAGAGTTAAGCAGATTTCCACTGTAAGTGTATGAGAGAGCCTTTATAGGATCTACCTATATTCTAAATCATAGAAATGCCATTACTAACAGCCCCAGGCTGAGGGGATCTTTTTTTGAACACCATGTATCTAAAGAGATGATCTTTTATTTTGTGTTATATATAAGTAGAGGGGCTATTGCACCATGGGCCAAACATAGGCTATTTTTCTCTAATTAAAAAAAAATCCCAAACTTGCTCTCTACTGTGTTATTATTTTGGAAATTATTGGAATGGTGGTTCTGAGACTCTAAAATACATTGCTGTAAGAAATAACAAAAAGGTGTATCAAAACCCAGGGAAGTTTCTGATGCATTTTTGAAACTGCTTACAATTATTGAGACAGGTGACAGTAATAAACACTGAACAAAGTGATCTATGGAACATTTTATTCGGTAGAAAGTGCAATCTTTTTTTGGTTCTAACTAGGCTATTAATGTATTTAGTATTTATACAAATAATTTGTATTTTGATTGTTTTGCTTTTAAATTTTGCTTTTCCTCTCAAATATTTTTTGAAAACAACCCTAACTGTTATTTTTTGGTTTGTTTACTCCAAACCCTTCCATCCCTAATGCAATTTCGTGATGCCCATGTACACTATCTGGTGCTTGGCTTTTGGCCTATGGGTAAATATTGATTGTAAGAAAAATTAAGGATGATGTTCTGTTCAGTTCAGTTTTTCAGTGCAGGGATCAGAGAATCTGTAGTATTAGCTAAGTGGTGTGCAAACTGATACATACTAAATGAAAATTCCTGTGATTCAGTGATTTATCAGGTCTTTTGACTTTTCATATCAATTTTGGGAGACTGTTACTGTATTTAAAGAATGCAAAATGTATTTACTAGGATTTTTTCCTCACCTTTGAGGGAGTTGCTTGCATTGTTATATTATTGCTGTACTGCTACCTGCTATGGGGTGTAACTTGTCGTATTATTGCTTCTGAAACACTGCTGAATGTGTACTAATGATCTATCTGTGTTAAAAGTGTTTAGACTACCATATGAAAAACAACAAATCGCAGAACAAGAGTTAAACAATCTAACAAAATCTGCTGTTTGAACATATATGTGTGTGTATGTATGAGTTAAAAAACTTTCTGTTTAACTAATTAAAGTTTTCAACTAAAATTTAGTATTCTCTAGGAAAAAAAAAAAAGTGGAGAAAAGACTTTCAATACTAAACCAAAAGAAATTCCCTCATCTAGTTATGCAGATATTTGTATATTAAGAACGTAGGTGTCATGCATTGCTTCAGTTGAAGGGTGTTGATATTTCTTCAAGAATGTAAACTCTGCTGTCTTGTCACATCAGTAGGTATCTTATTACTTGCTTTGTTAATTAACAGCTTATTCTGGCTTGGGGCTTGATTGTTTTTTATAGTTCTTAACTAGCAACTTTAGTTCAATTTTCTTTCAATATAAAAGTACTTGATACTAGTTGGGATGGGGTTTGTAAATAAAACTAATACATTTTGCTAGGTGGATTGATATGGTTGGAAAATCCAGACAAGCTAAAAAGTGTGTCTAATAGTAATCATTGAAAGGATAAACTGTATAGTTCATTTATATGTAATATATAGTAATAGGCATTTTTTCCTCCATTGCAACTTGGCAAGAGCTCTTTAAGATAAAAAATTACAAGAAGTAAAGGTTGCAGTCATCTTTGAGCAGAACAGGGAGTTATAAGATTAGTGTAAAAAAAAAAAAAAAAAAAAAAGTGTTCAGAGCACTGGATTTGCTGTTCTGGGGTAATATAGCTTGGCCATAGGAAGACTGTTGATGATACAGAATGTGTCTACTGGGATAGAGATAAAAAGGTAACTTTATTTTTGGAAATATTTCTATAATAAGGAGAGCAGGTTAAACAGGTGGAACAGATGTGGTAGTTTTTATTAAAAAAGAAAGGGAAAAATAAAGAGAAAAACAGAACGAATCTAACCCCAGTATGATAGCACTTTGTTTTGCAAGGTCATTGCAATTTGAAATCTAATAAGAATTGGTGATGAAGAGCAATAATAAATCAGCAGGCAGAATTTTCTGCATGAAATACAAGAACAAGTATAGTTGCAGTAGGGTATATCCTAAGTTGTGAATATAACTCTAATTTCAGCACTCTAAAATGCATTTTTAGTTCCAAGCTGATTGTGTCATGGGACAAGAAAATATGGGTAGTTACCAACATATGGAAAGTTATTCTAAAGGAAACAGAGTAATCATTTTAGGCATTTTACCAGATGGTTTGTCGTCGAAAAACTGCTTTGCTTTGCTTTTATTTTTCTGACTTTGCAATCAAAGTGTGGACAGAAGGAATGTATCCTAATGAAATTTAGGATGGGATAGTGCCATGCAATCTGCTTGTAATACTGGTCTTCTGGTTTCCAAATATTTACCTGGCAGATCTCTATACACATTTATGGTGAAATATGACTTTATTTTTTATGTGGTAGATGCCACAGCAAGGAGCTGTAGGCACACCTACAGCACTACTTGCTGTAATTCTACTGGTTTATGAGGGAGGAGGTTTGTATGGTTAGCTGTTCAGCTAAGATAGCCAACTTTTTTTCCCTTGCATTTCATACATAAATAACATTGACTGTGTTCTGCATAAGACTAAAATATTTGTTTTGCATGATGTGTTTCTGTGGAGTTAGGAAATTTGTAACTATTTCAGGTTTTGTTTTGTTTTGTTTTACAAATTACAGTGTGAGGAAGTCATAATTCAAACAGCCTAAAGGTTGTTCCTTTCCTTTTTATGTTTTCAGGAGAAGGATCCAATGCTTTATCAAGATTCAAATCCTGTTTGAGATCATAAATTAAAATGGAACTGCGAATTGTTTTGTTCTTAGTTGGCATTTTTGTATGCAAGATATTCCTGAATGTCTTCATAAAATATGCAGTCTGTTCCAGTAAAGGCTAATAGAAAAGTAAGAGAAATGTGACAAATCAAGCTGGAAATATATTGGCATTATGATGCGACAAAGCTTGTGCAAGAGTCACCTGCTTTTTTCTTACCTTTCAGTCTCTCACTTTTTCCAAATTCAATACTAGTCTACAAGCCCAGGAAGACAAAGATCCCTTAAAATATCTCTGGCTTGCAGCTTGCAGGCTTCTCTTTACTCTGCGAATCCATTGAGGGCCAGTGTGACTGGCCAGAACTGAACTGACATTTAACCTGACTCTACCTAGTCACTAAATTCCAGTGTCTTGGACACTAGTTCACTCCTGGTAAGCTGGTTTTTTGAGAATAAAATAATTAAATACGAGTGAAGCTTTTGGAGAAATGATAGCTTTGGGTAAAATTAAGTATTATATTTTTATATAGCTGTGTTTTAAATACGTTTGTTCTGACTAATTATTTATGCAGGTGTTGACACTTTGATTTGAAGCAGTACATTTTACTGCATGCATTGTGTTAAACTTTCCAGTGATCAGTCCCTTTGTTCCGTTTGATATGGCAAAAGCAGATAGTGAAGTAGAATTCAATCTTGCTGAAAGCAGTAATGAGCAAAATGGTTTATCTGATTTAAATGGGAATTTAATGTTTCATTTACTCTTTTTTTTTGTTGTTGCTGGCACAGAAGGTCATTGATTTGGCAGAGAAGACCATAAGAATAAAAGTAACTTTTTATGTACTCCTGTATCTCTCCATACTTGAGGCTTTCAACGTCATTTCAGTACCGTTTTGCAAATGCAGACCTATTTCTTTTAAGGATGAAGACCTTGAAGATTTAGTGTGTGTCTGGTTGTGGTAGTCTTTTTTTGATTCTAAGATCATAAATAGTATTTCGCTTCTGGTTGGTGGTGTGTCTGTGGCTATTTATTTATTTATTTATTAACCTGTATTTGGTCCTGGAATTCCAGGAGGCATTGATAGAGGATGCATGTGAGGAACAATTAACAAAAATTGACTGAATTTTCCCCTAATCAAATGCAAGAACATTAGGATAATGAATTGGCTACTGCCAAGAGATATTGATTGTTCCAGATGAGGTTGTAATTAAGTAGAACATCATTTTAGCAGGGAGAGGAATTTGTATGGATTTGGTAAACTACCAAAGCAGACTGTGGAGTTGTAAGGGTGGGATGCTTTTTCTTCATTTTTGGAGACAAGAGTGGATTTTACAAGCCAAAATACAGTAAAAAAAATCTTCAGGAGTGGCTTGTAACCCAAGTATCCTTGTGGAGCCTGCACAATGGAAAAGGGATTTAGTTCACATGCTGTTGTTTTACCACCAGCTGTATTTCTCTTCTTTCATTTTCACCTAGTAAAGCAGGTGCATGTATGAAATCTCAGTGTCTGAGCATTAACTGACTTCATCGTCATTTCATTGTCAGAGGTAAAGGATGAGCTAAAGAAGTCCACAGTAAAATAGTATTTGAGAACATATGAGAGATTTTCTCCTTCAATAAGTGCATGGACATTTGGATGATGGTGTCATCCAAATAAGAGATTAAAGAGATATTGGGTGTGCATTTGAATGTGTGCTTAAGGATTTGGACCCAGAGAGACCATACTAAAACTGGAACCAGCAAATCAAAAGCTACAGAAACCCAGGCTTTGTTATGAAGTTCAGTGTGTTTGTGAAGCAGAACTGCGTGGAAGATATCAGAGCTGTTAACAGAGTAATTCCTAATACCTATTAGGCAGGGTAACTATTTTCTAGGATATTTATTTATTCTCTAATTCTGAGTCTTATTTTGATTTTGCAACTGACACCTCTTTACTCAAGGATGTAAATATACATAAACGCCCATTGCTGTGGGCGTTCATGTATATGGCTCAGTTCATGTATGTGGCTCAGTTCCACTGTATGTTAGATCATCAGTTGGATAAAAAAGATAAAAATAGGAGGGTCTAAAAATCTGTAGTCTTCAAAGATGTAATTGGAGCAGATGTCCCATGATAGTGCTGCAAATAAGTTTTAACATTTGTAGAGGACTTACAGAAAACTTGAACAAGAAGCAGTAGTGGTAAGCTGGAGAGTTTCACAAGAAAGCTTTTCAGAAGGCGAGCAACAGCCTGACTTCTCTAGAACAGGAGAGAGATGGGACTACATCATTATCAGATTGTTTCTGTTGCAAACCATAGGTCTCAATAGTTCTAAAAATTCTTTCTGCTGTGTACCCTACAATAGAAGAATTTTTGTATTTCTCCTACGTATTTATCTTGTAAGCAAAAGTAATAATGGAAAGCTTATACAGTATTTGTGCATAAATAATATTTTTGGCTTTAATGGTTTAGAATTTAACTTTTTTTGCACTTTGTCTCTTTAGACTAACATTTCAGAAAGTAGTATTTGTGCTACTTTGCTTTTTGTTTTAATATAAACAATTGATATTCTATGAGTATTTTGCAGCTGAATGCTTCAAGAACACATCTGTAGGTGGAGATTTCAGGTTACAGTACTGAGTCTAGCAAGTATTTACTGCTGACTCATTTTTGAAATGTTTGCATATTCTTATGTAAAATACTTGTATTCTTCTGTCCTTGCAATACAAATTTATTTCTTTGGGTTAAAAGCTGTAGCACTAGTCAAATCTCTCCCTGTATTTCCTTTATAACTCAGTATCTTGTTGCAGTAGAGAAAAGAATCCTGAACCCATGATTCATCATCTTTAATATTAGAAAATAATTCTGATTCTCTTACTAGACGTTTTGATTAATTAATACTTCTTTTTCTTGCATTGTCAAAATATGTTTTTGTCTCACCTGGTCAGCTTCTCTTAGCTTCTTCTGTTCTTGCTCTAGACTCTCTCCCTCAGTAATTATTTCCTATACTATTGTCGTCCCTTTTCTACATTAAATAAGAAATTACTTGACAAAAGAACTTTTTATTTAGAGAAAACAAAATCTTATTTCTCAGAAAAATATTTTAATTTTGTGTTTAATTCAAAAAGAATTTCTGTAAGGCAAAAAGCAAATATATTAATGGGAAGGCATTTGCCAAGCTTATTGGTTAATCACATCATGTTTTTCAAATTTTTTTGAGTTTCAGTGGAGTCTTGAAAAAATACTGTAAATCTGGAAGGTTTTCTGGTTATAAGGAAGCAAACCAGAAGCAAGACAAATGGAGAAAATTATTTTCATTTATTTTCTTTTTCTTGTCTGTATTTTTGTTATCCTTTTAACTACTTAATTAAAACAATTTTTGAACCAACTAACAGTGAGTGAACAGGGACTGATGACAAAATTTATACCACGATGAGGTTATGTTGTGTTTTACCGTTTTGCAAATACAGCATTAAAAATCTTATCCTACTCCATTGTACTCTCTATCCTCAGAGGGAATGGCAGTTGTGTAGTGTCTTAAAATATCATGTAACCTGACACAATAAGATATGTAGGATATGGCACAGCAGGGATTTAATGAGCCATTTTTTTGTCCACCACCAGAAGCTTCCTGCAAGGCATGCCCATAGCAGAGATTTAAAATTGTTACATTTCTTTTCCTATTTTTCCTATTTATTTTTTAAAGTTTTTTTTTAGTATAAACATATTTGCTGAAGGTCAAGGACAAAATACTGATGCAAGATGCGTACGTGTAGTTTCAATAGTTTAAAAAAAAAAAAAAAAGACATTTATCAAAAGGTGCTATCTCATCCCGTGATGTAAATATGTGCACACGGAAATTGAATTTTATGTCGAGTTGGAGGATCCCCAGAGATATACTGTTGTGCAAAATGTATTATACTGTTTTGCTATTTGTAGACTCAGTGTTTGGCTGCCCGTTCAAACCTTTCCTAAATCACTGTCTTTCTATACAGTTACAATAGGAAAAGTAGCATTCTTAATGTCGTGACTAACAGATCAGAGCTAAGCATTATGAGTGACAATATGCAAGTGCCTCACTAATGGATGTGACTTGGAGGCAATATGCTGGATGATAACCCCAGAAATAACCTAGAATTCTTTTATAGTAGCAGGAAATATTCCCTTGAATTCTTGTTGCTGTTTCAGAAGGAGGTAAGTGCTTCAGCCCCTAAAAAAACCTGATAATCTGGAGGAAAAGAATATCCATAAACACTTCTCACTCCCTCTGGACTGCTATCAGACACTCTTGTGTGTCTTGCTACCCATTATATAATAAATCAGTATGGGAGAGTACCTTTCAAAAGCCCTATGGTTTGCCAGTAAAAATGAATATTTTGTTATGAGAATTAATGGAATCTTGGGGAAAAAAAAAAAAAAACACAAAAAACTATTAAAAATGCAAGCATACATACAGGACTCTAATTAATAAAAGGCTGCTAGAGCTATCTCCAGGAAATAGAATTCTGCTGCTATTGTCTTTGTATTCAACACAAAGCTTCCCAGCATGATTGTGATCAGTTCTGCAAATCTTTACCCTCCTGATTCGTGTGGGTAATTGGCATCGTGTAGCATAGATGCGTGCAAGAGAATGGTGACATACAGAACCTCAGAGGGTCTGGGACTAAACAGGTAAAGGCAATCAGTTTTGTCCTTGAATAGAGTGAGTAGAAAGAGAGTTAGGTGTGATACGGATAGGAAATGATATATAGTGGCAAAACAAATGAGCATCATTGTAAGACTAGGTTTTAATGTTTTGATTACTATGATGAAAGGATTAGAGAAAAAAAGCAGGTAATATCACTAGAGCAGTATATAAATCTAAGGTATACCCACATCTCTGGTACTGTCTCTCCACTTCAAAAAGGGGTAGTGAATGATAACAAAGGTATATCTAGGACTTTTCTTGTTCACCAAAATAACAGTGTGTATACAGTGTAGTTTGATGACAGATATAAGGCTGTTTGATATATGACCTCATGAACAAATTCATAGGAGAGCTTATTTAGGTCACAGCCCTGCTTTCTACAGTGCTAGAAAAATGGGCTATAAAGCATTGTATCTGATTTTATAGGTTCTAGTGTTTAGACCAACTGAAAGAGAGACTTAAGCAAAAAATCTGCTACAATAATTTATGCCCTAAAGGGACAGGGCCCCCTTCATTTGTACCTTTTCATCTAGAAGGGGCACAATTCTGTCATTTCTTTCAGGAACTGTTGGTTAATATTGTAATTCATTTGGTAACAGCTATGATCTCTAGGGCAGATTTCAAATGATAGATGAAGAGTTTATTGCTGGGCACTTGTTTACTGAAACTCTATTCATTTTACCATTTCTATGTGTATCTTTCATCATGTTGAACAATGAGTATACATGGCATCCTGGAGACATCGGTAAGATCTTACAACAAACAGCTTTCTCCTTGTTATCTCTGATGTGACAGAGAGGAGAAAAATAGTAAACACGCAGAGGAGTAATTCTCTTATTTGTAATGACAGGCTCCCTGTAACTTGCTGCACCAGGCCTGAGATTGCATACCACCATCCCAGAGAGATGGGCTAAACACCACATTTGTATTTCCCCGGAGATTTTAGAGGTGGTTTCCTGTTCGAATTGTCCTAGCAGGAAGGCACAAGCATCTGCACTAAAGAAATGAAAAGTCTGTGTATGTAACTAGAAGTCATTAGAGTGATCAACAAACTGAAATTACTAGAAAATAATCAAAACCTGACATTAGAAAAATTGTATTAGCATAGGCTAGAAAGACAAAACCCTGAACAATTTTTACTGTATATGTCATGGGAAAAATGATCATCCAGTTTATTTTAGTATAAATTTTAGAAGGTCTTTTGGACCACAAGATAAATTTGGCTTTAAAAAAATATACCCAAAAAGGTTTACCTACTGACTGGGCAAAACAGCTATTTCAGATGAGGTTAAAAGGAGGACTGCCTCTAACCAGTGAATATAAAGACCTATTTTATGCATCTGAAGATTGGCTTATTCTCAATGTTCAGGCATATGCTGCTGTTGTCATACCTTAACAAGTTGCTGTGTGTTAGCTGCCATGAAGTAACTGAGTTCACTCTGAGCCTGTCATAAAATGTGAGATAAAACGTTGTAGTTTAAACTGTTTTCACAGTGCAGGAATCACAGGGGCAGTGTGATGATGGGAATGAGTGTCAACATGAGTGAGTGATGGTGTTTAAGCAAGGAGGAGCTGAGAAATTTTGGGCTTTTATCTCTGTTCCCAACATTGTTCAAATATTTAATCCAATTACTTCTTGCAGTAAAGTAAGTTCTTCAGGGATTAGGAACTAGACATTGATTTGAAACTCCTTGGACATTGCTTGTTGTGTGCGGGCAAGTGCTTTGTTATGACATAAAGATGCTGACTTTTCTATACTGCCTCTGACCCTGTCTTAAAAGAAAAAAAATCACTTGTGACCAGAAAACTGTTTAGGTTCCTGATCCAAGAAGGAAGGCTGAGAGTCCTTGGCTGCTGTAACAACCACAGAACTGAAGGCAGCTACTTCACACTGGCATCCCTTCTCACTGATTCTATTTAGATATCAGTTCTGCTCAGTGTGTTGACTATATTAAGTGATGTGTAACCTCCAATAACTATCTTAAAAATGTAGCTGGGTCTTAGAATTCTAATCCTGAGCCCAAACAATTAAAATCAAACACATATTAAAATAGAGAGGAAAGAGTTTTTAAATAATGATCATGGGTAGTAACTTAATCCAACACAGCAATACAGAGAATGTATATTGAGAGAATGCATTCATGTATTCCCAAATTTTTTCATCTTTCAGTATTTTTCCAACTAGACAATATTTTAACTTTTGATCTGGCAGGATGTTTAAATATGACAAATAAGAAAAAAAAATCAGAAGACCACATACCTGTGATTTACTGTGGTGTAAGTAGAACCTCATGGAGTGCCGTAATGTTGGTTGTAATGCTGGTTGTTTGAAAGTGCTGGAGGACCTATATAATGCTCATCTATTTGACCAGGTGCACAAGCATTTTCTGTTTTATTGAAATTCTGTTTTATTTATTCTCCAAAGTTTGTTTTCTCACACCTGAATTGGAAAATGTGGCATCAGTGAACTGCTGATAATAACACATATGTAAGGTATCTAGGAGATGTGATTATTATGTTTTCCTGTTTTCACAGCCTCTTGTGGGCAAGAAGCTGTAAGAGTAACCAGTTGTCACAGGTACTGAATCTTTCAGGATTTCATGTGGTGTTGTTGATGGTTCAACTATTTAGTTTTACTGCACAACTCACTGTTATTCGGTCCTTGTTCTCACAAGAACTGTGTGCCTATTTTGCTGTATCTCATCTAGAAAATGTCTGAAGCCTCAGACTTCTAAATCAAGAAATTCCATGAGTTCTTGAACTAATGAAGTCTTGGTTTATATGGATCTGTGTCTTGAGATTGATGTTGATGCCAAAAGAAATGAGAATGCTGTTGTTGCTACTGTTGAACTTTGTAAGGGTGCTCTGTGTTGTAGCTAGCTTGCTGTATAATAAAGTGTGAGCTTGTGCTGTGGTCTTTTTTGCCAGTTAGAACACTTACACAGGCTTGATCCTCTATCTGGTTGCTTGTTCATGCAATGGAAATAATAGAAATTTCATTATTTTTGAGACTTCTAGAAAAATAACAAAACTGGTTTGTTCACTGGTGTCAAAAATATGTAAGGGTGGACAGATGCATAGATTGTGTAAAACTTGGCATACCTGAATAGAAGCTATGGTGTGTTGCTGGTTTTCAAACAGCTAAAAATATAAGAATTTGAGTTCTTACATTCAGTAGGATAAGTAATTTCTTTAGTCAGTTTTTATAATCTCATTAGCATATTGCTTGGGATTTTTTGTTTCATAAAGCTATTTGAACTCTATTCCTCCCTGGGCTAGTCCTGATCGCATCATAACTCAGAGTATTCATGGCAGAACTTTATGATTTTGAAGTAATATTATTAGCATTGGATTAGACTGTGATCCATATGCTTAACTTCAAACTTAAATTAATTTAATCTTTTGTTTTAAAAAAGTTTTAAAATCTTTTGCATGTAAGTTGGAACAGTTGCTTGGTTTTTATAGAGTATTACGTGTCATTTTTTAGGTCAGTTAATGACTTCTAGAATAATATAAGGGAGTATACTTAATTTCAGCTTCTCACAAGTGAATAATGTATTTGAAACTAGCAGAAAGGTCATTCTAGAAATAACGTTATGAATTTTCATATTATTACATGTCTTAATTTCCTATCATAAAAATATTTTTTGCACCCTACTGTTGCTCAAGAAAAAGTACTTCTAAAAAGGGAAAACAATATTAAGAATAAAGACACTACTGATAATTCTTTCACTGTGTGATGTTTTCATAATGAAATAATGGCATAAGATATAAACAAACAAATGTTCTGTGTTACTGTAACAAAGTTAATGGTTTGTATTCTGAATTACCCCCTAGTTTTACTGCTAGGAATGAGAGTGCCACTGGGGTCCCATTTAACAATTATACTTAGGTTGCCAACCCTTACTGAGGGTAAAATGAGATGGTGCTGAGGTAAAAAACCTCAATGCTAATCTTCACAGATCTGTTGGTACTTCTTAGATCATTTCACATAAGTAGTAGACCTTCCTTCAGGATGGTTCCTTCTGGCATCATTTTGTTTTTAAAAAGCATCTTTGCTAAGTATGGATGTCTTACTGAAAACCACAGTAAGTTGGCTTAGCTGTCTACTTGAAATCTAACATTAAATCCACACCATCTAGACAAATACCAAATAATTTGAATGGCCATTCCCAACAAGATAAAGGAAAATATACAAAACATTTATTAAAAATAATCTGATGAGAAAAGCTGATAAAAACCATAAGGTGCTTCTCAGTAATTACTTATGTACATGCTCGCATCTAGCAGTACTCTGTGGTTAGTGTGAAGTATTTTCCTTTGAGGGAGAGGGAAAGTGATCTCAATTTATTTTGCAGTTATTTCAGTATGCCTCGAGGTAAGAATGTGCCTGGAGATAGGTATAGCAAAGCAGTTGATGTATGGTAACTTATTATGCAAGGGTAACTTAGCCATTTGCTGGAGCTCTGTTTTTAAAATCTATCATGCTGTTTAAAATTTGCCTTGTTATGTTTGCTGGTTTTTCAAATAGATTTGGGCAGCCATGCTTTGGTTCTCAATTAAACAGACAATTTCTTTAGGCATTTTTTTGCTGCTTCACTGAAGTAAAGAAAATATTTTATACCCATTTATTACATTCGCTGGCAGTTTCATTACTCTGAATATTCAAAACTCATAGAATGAGAATGGCAGCTTGGAAGCAATCCAAAATGCTTATGGTTAATGGTGTTTAAGAGAATCATGTTCTGAATTATCTGATAAACGTTGCACCTCTTTATGAGATTTATCAATGGCTTTTCTGATGGGTTGGAGCATTGAGTGGAATTGCTAAAGAACAACAGTAAATGTTTGCTTTTAGAAAGAAGTTGCTTACATTGTAGTTCCAGTATGATAGGGTTCTTGGCATTAGCCTTCTAAATCTTGATTCATTCCAATTCTGTGTTGCAGCTTGTAGTTAGTTTCTAATAACTGAAACTGATGTAGCTGCCATATTAATGTTTTATGTAATATATCAATGTTTTGTTCTCCTTACCTTGTTTTGAGGGATGGGAAAGTGAGCCTCGAGTGTTCTGGTTTCTGGGAGTTCTGTATGAAGCACTTGCTGTTACTTTGTGGCCTGTCCATTCTTTAAAGTCCCTCATACCCAAGGCTGAAATTAATGTAGTTCATAGCATATGGCTACTTGTTAGTATGAAATAGCACCATACTGGCATACTTTTTTTCTTCTGACAAATTGTGACCTTCTGATTCCTGTATGGCCTGGGTGATACCTGATCAAGGTGCAGGTGGTCACTGCACCCTGTGAGGATGTTTTGCTGGGACGTAGTACTAGTTCTCCACATGCGGTAGAAGAATCACTTGCCAAGAGTGTCCTTAAACATATATGCAAAAGTAATTGCAGGCAGCTTTTCTGTAACAGCCGGTTAAGGTGGAGATACCTATGTGCACCATGATACTGATACTGGTTAATTTTTACATTCTCATGAGACAAAAAAATCTCATTCACCCTGACTCACGTAATCACAGTGTATTAGCCATTTTTTAAATTTCTGTTATGTTTGGTCACAGTTGGAAAATTAATGTATTTTTCAACCTACCTGTTTGCAAGCAGATCTTGTTTTGATGAAGTATAATGTCTAAACATGCAATATCAATATGATTTTGCCATCTTTTATGAGTTAATGTAATATAATTTAGAAATTTTTCTTAACTTTGAAGAACCTTTGCTGGATATTTCTCTGAACACCTGTGTTCTTCTGAGCAAAGAAGTGTTCAGAAGATACCTGAATATTCACATAAAGAAATAAAAGAGAGAGAAAGAAATAAGAAAGAAACAAACCTGAATAGCCACAAGTTACAGATTTAGCCTTGCTGTTCAGGGATTTATTTTTTTATTATATTTATTTGTATTTCACTGCTGCTTGAGAGTTCCTATTTACATCTGGGTCAGTGCTTCCTATCCTGAAAATAATTGCTTTCTAACCAGACAACACAAGCAGTGTGAGAAAAGAAATGTACTCTCCATTACAGTTAGGAAAGAGGCAGAGATAGAGTCTGACTGTTCTCAGGTTACACAGGATGTCTCTGGGAGAGCCAGAAATTGAACCCACATATGTTAGTTGAGTCCCACTAGGTCACAAGACAGTCTTTTCTCAAAATAGAAGAAAATGCATTTGTTCAATATACTCATCTTAATGCTTTTTCTGTGCATGCTTTTTGGAACATCTGGGTTTTCTTTCTATTTCAATTCATCCTGTTTTCTTATCTTTTCTTTCCTAGTTTGCAGTAATATTTAATGTGTGCTAGAAAAGGATTTAAAACTTCACTGTGTGAAGGATTGAATGAGGCTGAGTTTAAATAACAGTTTGAACATAATTAAACCATTGTTTCAAAGTGATTGCATTTCTAGATAATCTTTATTGCCATAGCTATGTAAAAGATTTAAATCATCTCTTTTTTATAAATTGAAGCATATGCAAAGATAGTATGATATTTCAGATGTGCTTATAAGAAAAAACTTCTTTTTTTCTATGTACTGTATTAAAACAAACTGATAATATCTTAGACTGTAGGTTTTAATTATTTTCTTTCTAAAGTATTCAGAAGTTGATAATTTTTAATGTACTGTGCATAGCTTGAAATTGGTGTGTCTGATCCCTTTTCTCTGCTGGTGATATGCGGTGGATTTTCCCATGATCTCTTATTGGAGAACAGGGTTTTTTTTTTGCTTATGTGTTAGCGAGTTTGTTCAGCAATGTAGGTGCAAAGCCACTTTCTTTTACTGATTTAACTTCACCTAAGGTATATCTTTACCAGAACACATGAAGAAATTAGCTGTCTAAATCCCAACCAGCTAAAGTCACTTTACATATTTGAAAACCACAATGTTTTATCCTGTAGCTGAAAAAATTATCTCAGGGAGCCATTGAAGAGTTGAAAAAGTTTGGACTCTTAATATCTGAAGACTGTTTTGGAGGTTGTGAGTGCTACTGGACACATGTAAAAATACCATTATTGTGGCAGCTTGGCTTGGTTGACAACAAGCCACCGAATTCCTACTCTGAGGACTGTATTTACTCAGACTTTTCCATATGTTACTGAAGCTGCAAGCTGGTATAATGTTGTCTGTGATTGTAGGCAACAGCAACAAAAACTGAGCCAAAAGTTAGTTTTGTACTAACACATCTAAGAGGAGAGTTGCAGGTGGAAGACAGGTTTTGCATAGTGTTTAGGAGCTTCTCTATAGGCTTACCATTCTATTTTTTGAAGCTCTCTGGAGGATCCTTTCTGACTGTCTCCAGGCAGAACAAGTAAAACCACTCTGAAGAGATGCTGAATGAGCATTAAATGACAAATTGATGTCACCCCAAAGAGTACAAGCAGAAAGATCCTGCAGATTTACATCTTGCAGTGTTTTATCTTAAATTGAAACCTGAGGAAACAATTGGACTGGCTGGCAAACAATCCATGTTTGTGAGTGTGATTCTGAAACAAGCCTAGTGTTTGTATCACATTTGTGCTATTCAGTCTGCCTTTGGAAAATTAACTGTGATATGAAGGACATCTTGGTATTCATCCATCTTAGGCTTCTATTGGAAAAATACTCTAAAAAGTACAACTGTTCAGGCATATAGAATAGTAATTCAATGCAAGTGCATGTTATGATTTTTAGCTCAGCTTTGTCAGCTGCAGCTGCTGACTGTGCCTATTTAGGCACCAAGTGTAATATGAAAACAGACAGACTATTAAATGTAGAAATGAGGGTGAAAACAAGAGACCTATGTACAGAATATACTTTCTTAATCAAGATTACTGAAATTTTACACCTAAAAAAATCTGGAATATTTTAGTTGTGATGATATTGTATTCTTATTTAATGATGGGCTATATGCATACATATTACTTTCTTGCCCCTTTTCTCTGTGCAACAGTATTTTAAAATACTGTGTACTTCACAAAAAATGGCTAAAAAAAGGGTTCTTTTAATTGTGTACTCACAATATAGTTATGTTCGGCTCTCAATTAAGAGACCAAGGTTGTTGTTTACTTTTTGAAGCTCCCAAAAAAAAATTGTGGAAGGTTAAGTCTTGAAATTTTGCTACCTTTTAATTCTGATGTTGCCATGCTGTTCACTGTGTCAAGATGTTTCTGAGAGCCCTTGCTAACCATTGCTGCCACAGATGAACCACAGAAATGTCACAATTAACACAGATTAATCAATTTTATTCATCTTTTATTTTAACTGCTAATAAAAATGAACTTTCTTTAGGTTAAGAGAAAACTTATGCGCACAAAGGACATTGACTTGTTTTGATAGGCTTACTGAAAGAAAAATGAGTTTTAGAATTAATAGTAACTAAAAAAAGGGAATGATATGTTAGAAACCTGTGAAGTACTTCATAAAACTAAATTCTGAGAAAGTGCATGGCTGAAGTTCTGCATCTACATCTCTCTTTATTCTTTATCTATACCAAACAGTCTTAATTATTCTGTGTGTGGAAGGTTAGTGGTGATTCACCATGAAGCACATCTATTTCCAGTCAAACAAGCTCAAAATAGGTTACAGCAAATAACATGTATCACAGAGCACTTTTTATTATTTTGCTTGTAAAGTGAATGGGTATATTGACTGAGGGGAAAAAGTGCTCTTTGTCAGTGTTTGAAAATGTTATATTTCCATTATTGTTACTAGGTTTGCCAATAATAACCTTAATGTTTTAGGTATGATGAGAACAATTAAATTTCCTCAGCATAGAATAAATGCTGATTCATTAATAAAAAATGGGTTAATATGAATTTGGATTAATTGTGAAAGAATGAATAAAGAGCTTATCCAACAACAGGAGAGCTGCATGTCTTTGAAACACAGATCTAGTCCAAGCAACTAGAACATGAAAAACCTATTGCAAACAATTTTTGAACTGGGCTTTGTTCATACTTCAACACTTTTATCTTCAACATTCTTAAAGGAAAAGGAAATTTCTGTGAAAATCTCTGCTGCTTGGCAGTGGGAGCAAGCTGAAAGTGTAACTGACAAACCATAGACCAGAAATAGGTTTTGATCCTTCCCGGAAATTGTTCTTTTCTGTCACTTAAATAATATTTTGCAGAGAAGTGATCTATAAATTGTTCTTTGAGAACTTATATATTCTGTTGATTTGCAGGAGAAATAGACTTAGGAGATAAGCCCATCTGATAATAAGAATCCATACTTCCTTAATACTTGATATATTAATTATATATAAGCTCACTATATAGTTTTAAAAATGAAGAAGAACCAGAGCTTGACTATGCTATCTACTTTATCACCTGATATGTATGAGATGTGTCCCCATGCAAAGTAAATAACATTCAGAGCTGTAACTGAAGTACAAGGTAAATGAGTAGACCATATATTTCGGACTGTCTTCCATGGCCTCTAACTCGTCTGCATCAGTCAGAACAAAATCTGGCATTCATCATTATCTGTCTCCAAAGTTAACTTTAATAATGTTTCCTGTGTTTTCTGTCCAAAAGTGTTAGAAGCTGGGTATACAAAAGTTGCAGCCAAAGAAAGAATTCTAGCTGAGGTTGATAATAGTACTGTTTTATATAAGAAAGTGTAATATTAGGATTTGATGTCCCTAACACCATGCCTTGCAACTGATGGAAAGGTAAAATTCCTAGTGTAGACCCAATACTTGTTTTTATGACATTAATGATATATAAGAGCTTATGTAATTCTTAGGATAATTAAAAAAAATATTTAATAATAAATAACTGTGGTGCTTTATTGAGAAATATAATAAGAAATGCTTATGCAGGGAAGGACTTGAATATTGTACAGGGAAGAACTGGGTAACCTTCAGGACTGGAGCACCTGGGTGAAATTTGCATTTAAAGACTGAGAAAATATCTGTTTCCAGTGATGGGTTATCACTTTGATGTGAAGACAAATCAAGTGAACTGCCTGGCTGTCTTCGTTGGTCAAATGGTGACAGTGAGTCAGCAGTGTGATTTAGCTCTGACTACAACAAACACTTAAGTAATATCAAGGAACCTATTTCCAGGATGGAGAAAGTATTGATGCATTTGCAAAAGGGAGTGCCAAACTTTGGAGTCCAGGGTGCAAAAATGAGCACGTGAATGGTGGGCTTGTCCTACACAAGGAGACTGAGCAAGTGTGGCTTATTCAGTCTATAAGATGAAACTTGAGAAGAGTTTTTAGATGTATTCCATAAATACATTAAGGATGTAAACATCAACATAGAAGAGGGAAAAGGCATTTTACCTGAAAGTCAATGATGACATAAGAAACTGAGTGCAAACTAGTTGTAGACAGATTTAAGCCAGAAATTAGAAGGTAGGCAAGCACAGGACAGGATTTCTTCTAGATCACCATTGCAAATGCTGTTTTAAAAATAAGCCCATTTTTGCCCCAACTTTCCAACTCCTGTTAGAAAGCTTTCAGCACCAGAATGAATCAAATTCTGAAACTGCTGTTCACTAAATGAAATGTGGGCAAAAGGCCAGTTGCTTTAAAATGGAAATCGTGTCCATGAATAGGACTGTGATGTGGCTAAGTCTGACGACACACACCTGCTTCATGACCTGGTGATCTGTGAGAGTTCTGTGCCCCATTCCTATTTCTGTTACTGCATTAAATTTCTAGATGTTTGTTATTTTCCTTGGATAGGTTACTATTTTGAAACTTTTTTTTTTAAATTCCTGATTATGAACATGTTGCTATTTTGTGTTTATCACTTTGCTTGAATGTGTCAACAGCAAATGGTCTGAGATAAGTGATTAATATAGATTAATCTATATTCTTCTTTAATCCTGTGAATTTATTTCCTTAAAGATACATCAAAGGTGAGCTTGGTTCATAAGTACGTTTAGAAGATAAATACAGGAGGGAAAAGGATCCTGTTTTATGGTCTTTTTAAAACTCAGAAATAAATCCTTTACATGCAGTAATGGACCTATACGATATGTTTTTCCCAGTTTGTTTCAGATCCTTGTGTCAGCAACCCCTGTCACCATGGGAACTGCAGCACTCACGGTGATGGCTACCTGTGCCTCTGTAGTGAGGGCTATGAGGGAACAAATTGTGAACACTCAATTCGCAGCCTTCTAGTCTCTGAACGGACAGAGTTGACATCAGCAAGACAAAGCAGACCGGTCTCATCCACCTTGGAACCTGACATTGTTCTTCCTCGTTCAAGAGCAACTGTGGCATTACCTACATGGCAGCCAAAAGCGGGACAGAAAGTTGTAGATCTGAAATGGGATGAAATAGAGGTGAGAATATTCTATTTAAATGAAAATGCACAGAAAAGAACTTTTAAGTGTTCTCATTGTTTGGTTGTCATTTGTGCATGACTTCCTGAATGTCTACATCAGAGGACTAAAGGTATGATCTCTGCCCTGAGTTAATATGCTAGTAAAATTAAATTTAAAAAAATTTTGATACTTATTATAAGTAATGGGCTTAAGTTGTTGGCCAACATGTTGTATTGGGTATTTCTTTGAAATGGGATAATATTGATTCTTCCAGTCATTTGTATGACATCATATCTTCAAACATAAATAAATCTAGGAAATCAAAAGATTAAAGCAGTACCTTTAATATGTTTTTTGTTATTTGCAGTTATAATTGCATGTTGTTTTGAAAAATGTGTTCCTGCAGTGTTAAGAAAACACAGGTCTTTGAAGATTAAATGTGGTAGTTGATATATTATACAGTACACAACTCCAGAGGTGCAATGATGGTGGAGGAAACTTTTAAACATTTGTTCCATCTTTTAGTAAAATGACAAACTTAATATCTGCAAAGCTACAACTGGAAAGCACACAACATATGATCCTTAAGAAATGTGATCTTTGTTTTCTACTGTTTTATTCGTAATGCTTAGATGTCTTGCATAGACTCTAGTATCAGAAAAAAAAAAAGAAAAACATTATCAAACTTAACCCAGTTACTGTTAAATATTAATCTTTACATGTGAAACCCAAGTCCAGATAGAAAGTATGTTTGCTGACAAACAAAGAAGAAATGATTATTTATCTCTTGATAACTTTGTAATATATTAAGTTCATTCTATCACATGATCATCCTCCTCCCTTCTCTTTGAAGTCCATCACTGCAAGGATGATTTGTAATTCTCTTCACTGTTGGTCTCTTACTATGAGGTGTAAGACCACTACTTCTGCATATATTATTCCCACAGCAGTTGGTACTGGAAGTCTCCAACCTGATCCAGAGGTCACCCACCTATAATAAAACTACATATGTGCAAAACGTGTCCCAAAGAACAGTCTGCTGTAGAAGTGAGCGTGTTTTGGGGGTAATGGTAGGGTCTTTTTTCAGTTTTGTTTGGATTGACTTAGTACCAAGCACTAGGATGATGAAGTTTTTTGGTGAAGAAATATTATAATTTCAGTAGACAAAGAATTAAAATCTTTGTGACATTTTTTTTTCTTAATGAAAAATGCATTGTAGTGTAAAGTCATTTAATTTGAGTTTATTCAGGAATAAACCTATGTAAAATGTCAGCTTATCTGTTTTTGAATTGTTTCAAGGAGTGTGATTCTTCTGAAGTGTTTTCACACAGTATGTAATGAGAAAGTGAACAGATATGAGTTTAATCCCAGAAGAAGTATATTTTTAATCATTCTTTGCTAGTCCAAACAAATTCATTCATGTTTTTACTATAACATTTATTTAAATCACTTTTTGAAAGTAAAATCAATATGTGTGAAATATATGTTTGATGTATTATGACTCTCAGATTATATTTGAGGTACAACTAGTTACAGGGATGTATCTCATTTCAGTGGGAGTTCTGGTGGACAATGTCTGATGAACAGAGCTTTAATTCTTGGAATTCCATTTCCAATATCTATTATTTTACAGTAGAACAGGTGTCAGGCACCAAGTATGGAGTTTAGAGAGAGCACTGAGGCAGAAACAAACAATGATCTGCTTTTATTATTTAGTTTGAATGCAGTGTCATCTCTGCATGGGTGCTCCATATGTCCTAAATCAATTAAGGACATGACCTTCTCTGTACCAGATTTCCCTCCTCTGTCTTCCTCAAGCTGTGATCTGGTATTGTATAAGTACCATTTCTGCCTGGTTTGCATTTTAGGTAGATTTACTAAGCATTTTGGCCAGACAGATCATTCAAAATGGATATTTTAATAGCTTAAATTCACCCTTCTGCAAGTCTTCTGTTACCTGAGAAATACATATAAGTTATCAATTGCAATGGCATTATTAATGCGAACATGGAAATTACTCGTTACCCTATTACTTGTGTTGATATGTTTTTAATATATTCTGATGGATCCTGTGCTTTTCACAATCTTTCTAGTGTAGCATAATGACCTTCTGTTCTTTGGAATTCACAGTGAGAGAGATGCTTATCTGAAAAAAAGATATTTCAGTTGCTAATTCAAGACATTGTCTCTGATCTATATTGAACTAAAGAGAGTTGATCTGCCAGAAGGTCTGTGTTCCAAAGCCTCTTTGGTGGAGGCTTCAAGAGTAAAGAGTTAAGTGTTAAGCAGGAAAATACTACCTTTCCTCATAGCTTTAAAAGCTTAGCAAAGCTTGAGCCTTCTTACCCTCTTAAAAGGAAAAAAATAAAGTAACTGTAGGTTTTGTATTGCAAAAACCTACTGTTTTGATCTTCCTTGAGATTCAGAGGCAACAAAGACTGCTATTATATTGTGGGTTTTTCCTTTTTTTTTCCGCCCCCCCCCTCTCTTTTCTTTAAATTTTCCAAGTCAGCCCATTTCTCATATTATTCTATACTGATACCACAAGTGAAATAATGTTTTCCATATTCTTTTGTCTGTCCACTCAGAGAAAAATTTTGCCACAATCTCTCCAAATGAAAGCTCTCACTATCTTGCAAGAAGTTTCCATGGAATCTTTTTCAGGAAGTTTTGAGGACTCAAAAAATGAACACCTGAGAGAAGTAATCTGTCTGAGAGAGGCACAATGTATGGGCACATTTGGACGTTTTCTTCTGTATCCCTTAGATGTTAGGGAGATACTTGGCAGTGCATGCCTGACTGAACTTCTTGGTAATGTCTGCACCAGTAGACAACATACAGATGGATGAGGCTTTGGGCAACCTAGTCTAGTGGAAGGTGTCCCTGTCCATGGCAGGGAGGTTGGAACTAGATGATCTTTGAGGTCCCTTCCAACGCAAACCATTCTGTGATTCCATGATTCTATATCTTTGGATACAGTTTCATTTCTTAGAGAGCTGTTGCCATAAGAAATCAGTCTTTTCCTGATATACAGATTAAGGGCTACAAACACAGATCATTGAGAGAAAAATATTCATGTCTGTTGGTTTCTTTAATATAATAGGAGTTTATCTTTGAGATCAGCTGTCGAAAGAGAACTTTTTTCCTACTTTGGGGAACTAGGTTGTTCCACTTGCAAGAGAGATACATCCAGCAATCCACATTTCCCCAGTCCAATGATCTTTTGTGTTACAGTGTAGAAAAGATATATATTAGTGAATAATAAAAGAAAAAAGAAACCATCTCATTAATCTTACTCAAATAACAAATTCGACAAAGATTTCTGTGTACAAAACCGACTGTAAGAATAGCAGTACCCTACTCTTATACATTACTTTTCCTTAATAGCTCTCAAATTCTTTTCAAAGGAAATCAGCGGTATTATTCACATTTTACAGATGGAGACACTGAAGCACAGAGCAGTAAAGTGATTTGCCAGGTGCGCAGCCAGGAATTAGAATACTAAGCACGTGAGTCCTAGTCTAACCTTTTATTTATACTGCAATACTACTGCTGAGATTCAAGCTTTAGGAACTAGTGATTTGAGGCTACAATAAACTTGTAATTCCACTTGCAAAGGGGAAAGCATTTGTTTTATGTGTGTTTTTAGTCAGTAAATTATAAGCCTTTATAAGGAGTATGACTGGGTCAGGTGGAAAATCCTGAAAGAGAGTGCTCCTGCTCTGCAGTAATGGAACAAGCTTGAAGAATGTTCTGCTTGAAACAGAGACCTTTGTATCTTTGATTGCTTTGTGTGTTGCTAAATGTTCATGCATTTCTTTGCTCAAGTATGCTATGGGTATTTTCCCATAGTTTAGTTTAGTATTTTCCGTTGCTCAAAGATGTTTAATGGATAACTATAAATACTAGCTTTCCTAAAATCAAAACTCTTGTATCCCCTTTCAGGCCAGAAATACCCTATAGAGAATTCTGGTGAGTGCAATTATGTCGAGATACTGAAGCCCCACTTGTCTGAATCTATACTGGTGGGTGGGCTCAGGACTTTTGGTTATCCAGTGCTGTCTTTAAAAACTAACTAGATTCTTAACTACTCCTTCAGGAATGATCACATCTTGAAGTTCTTGAGAGTCTGAGCAAAAAACCTGCCTTACGTATTTACTACCTTTCAGTGCTTTTGTGTAGAAGTAACTATGGCTGACTTGATAGACTTTGGTTGAAGTTTACATCCTAATTTACTCTCCAGTGACCTGGGCTCATACTCTGCATGCAAAGATTTGACTGTGTGGAATTTTTCTCAATGAGCAAACAGCTCTGTACACTCTGGAATAAGAAATGACCATTACTTGTTCAAGGAAGTAATATTTGTTGAATGACTGTGTTGTGATTTAGCCAGGAGGTATGCAGCTAAGTCCCACGCAGCTGCTTGGTCACTCCTGTGACCAGTGGTATGGGGAAGAGAATCGGAAGGGTAAAAGTATGAAAACTTGTGGGTTGAGGTAAAGAAAGCAACAAAGAAAAACAAGTGATGCAAACCCCCCCATTTGCTCACCTCCAACTTAGGCTCAGCCAGTCCCTGAGCAATGACAGCCCTGGCCAACTTCTACTCCCTCCACCCCAGTTTTATTGCTGAGCATGATGTCGTATGGTATGGGATGTCCCTTTGATGAGTTGGAGTCAGCTGTGCCAACTATGTTCCCCCAAACTTCTTGTGCACCCCCAGCCTACTCACTGGTGGGGTGGTGTGGGGAGCAGAAGAGAGCTTTATGCTGTGTAAGCACTGCTCATCAATAACTAAAACATCCCTGTGTTATCAACACTATTTTCATCGCAAATCCAAAGCATAGCCCCTTACTATCTACTATGAAGAAAATTAACTCTATCCCAGCCAAAACCAGTATAGACTGTCAGATTTTATGAAGGTGACATTGATTTTGGTGGCCAGCTTGACAAGAATGCATCTGGCTAATATGATTACCCAGGTAATCTATCTGAGAAAGTGTCATTGTGTAAGATAATGTGCTACGCCTGCTGAAGCATCTACCTTGGTGCAGTACTGATATTGATAACTCATGACAGAAATACAAAGTTTTAGTGGTGTTAGCTAGAGGATTGCCATACATCAGAATGCACTGGATCCTCTTGGCAGTGTGATTGCTGACTGTGCAAAGTGGCCTTAGCTCAGATGAGCAACGAAACACAAACTGCCAGTGATAGAATTTGCTGAGTGGATATGCAGCCTTCCTTACATCACATTTCAGTGCTACAGTAACTGGCAAGCTTTCTTCATTTGACACTGTTTTTTGGATGCAGTCTGTCAGTCTTTTCTTGGTGTTCTTCAGAGGGGCACTCTAAATGTACTCCTACTCTAAACACTTTTTCTTTTTTCTCCCACTGATGAGATATGTTAGAAGTAAGCCTTTATTTTCTTTCTGTTCTGGTTTTCTTTCAAGCATTGTCCCATATGAAACTCTGGAGGGTAGAAACAAATACACTCATGTGGATGTTAAGCTATGTGACACTAGATCTTCAGAAGCAGTAGTTTTCCCATGCTACAGGGCAAGGGAACCACTTTTCTTTCTTTTATAATTTTTTTTCTGTCTGAATGGGATTTCTGTGCCAGAAATGATTCTGGTTTATTGCTTGGCATCTTGACTACAAGAAAATAGTAATTGATCCCCCTCTTCTGGTTCTATTATATTGCCTTTTATTTTCCTACCTCTCTTCCCTTTTTAATTCTTTGCAGACAGCTGTTAAAGATCTTATAGTCATGACCTAACCTGTTTTACTTCTGTCACATAGTATTCTTCTGTTGCATATGGAAGGCTGACCAACATGTTATATTTCTTAGAAAATAAGAGATATCTCTTGCTGCCCTTAAAGGGTTGGAAAAGAAGAAATCCTGCAGGCCTTATCTTGATGAAAAAGTACTTATATATTCAGAAAAGGCTAACTTGGATGTTATAAAACTTGCTTTATTGAATTAAAAATTAATACATGATCCCTTGGAAGAAGATTTGAAAGTTAGTGTTTGCAAGAGCATTCCTCATAATGCATTCATTGTGACAGTTTCTCTCCTACTAAAGAAACGAAAGGTTATCTTTCTTAACGACCATGTCAGTTTTCATGGGAGACCACCCGAGAACATAGTCTTGTTTTCGCAAAGAACTCGTTTTCATACTATTTGCATCAACATAATGTCTTTTCCAAATATGTTTAAATTTTTAAGCATAGACTTTTTTCTTTTAAGCAATGATCTTTTCTGTAAGATGAGTTTGTATTCATCTTTTTTGATTAGTTCAAGAATGATGTGTGGAAATGTGCGCATTTGTGTACTCTGTATAATTCCAGTCTATTTTCGCCCACTTTGCTTTGGCTGCAAGGCCATGTAGATTTCTTTCTTGCCCCATTAGGGGGTAAAATCAGGAGAAGAACAAGACAAGAGATTAACCAAAGAGAACTTTAACAGCTGGCACAGGAGGAAAGCACCAATTAAAAACACACAAGTCTGTGTGCACATATTTATGTAACCTTTGGGGATATTTTCAAAATGAAGCACTCTTATTGTATGCTGGAGTGCGATTTTGTGAAAACTATGATGTCACTGAAGTTTCAATGGCAATTTGCAGGGAAGACAACTGGCAACTGGCTCGTGGCATGGATTTTTACCCACGGAATGACAGTGTAGGTAAGGTTGGAAGGGACCTCTGGAGATTGTCTATTCCAACCCCCTTGCTCAAAGCAGGGTCAAATATAGGAGGTTGCTCAGAACTGTCTTTAACTGAGTTTTAAATACCTTCAGGGATGAAGAATCCACTAGATACCTGAGCAGCCTCTTCCAGTGTTTGGAAGTTATCTGTTAGTTTACAGAAATATACGTTAATATCGTCTTAATAGGGTAGTGCAGAATTGCTAAGGCCAATGTGAATTTATTCATTCCACTTAGAGACCACTTTTAAATTTGAGGAAAGTGTGGCATATTTTGCAAGAAGTAAAAGCCTTCTGCAATTCTTTAAACTCAAGGGGTTGAGATACAAAAGAAATGCAAACATGTATCATGGTAGCAGAATGGATGTATTTTGCACTGTCCAAGATTAGCCTGCCAGTGCTGATAAGGCCTTGTAGAATTACAAATGTCTCGTCAGCTTTCCAAGAAACATACTATGAAATTTCACATACAACAATCTTCAGAGAACTAATTTCAGTAGTGAGAGCCTACGTATATGTATCCTGGCATAAATGTAGACTTAGAGTCTGTATATTACTTTTTGTAACCTCATTGAATTAAAGACTAGTACACTTAAATTACCAAAGTAATAAGGGCACTCATATTAAAATATTGCCTTGGGATCTATGTCTGTATTTTAGCACTTGTTGAATTAAATGTGTATATCTCTATTCTGGCTGGTGTGTAAAGCAGGAGAGCATCTGTAAAATTCACACTGTTTCTGAAAAAATTAAAAGTTTTTATATGGTAGAACAGTCTGTTGCTCTCTTCTTAGGTACCACACCTGATTTCCTTTGCAGTTTCATCTACATTACTGCTATGGCCTGGTAAAGTAATCTGGTCAAGTCACTGCTATCTTGTTGAGGTCCAGGTAGAGATTGTAGGAATAGGTACTCTTCTGGAGACTTCACTCTTGCTTTCTCAAATGATGCTGCTCTTTTACCCGTGTAAAGACTCAGAAAGTTAACACTGTTAAAACATGAGACACATATGTAGGTTTTTTATATTCTCTTTAAAAAAACAAGAGGATGATTTAGATACAAATTTATGGAACGTTCATGTAAAGAGGAATTCAATATTTCCTATCAGCAATTTGTTATTTAAGCATTTTAAATTCTAAGTAATATATTGAAGAGCAGCTCTTGAATATATTCTGTGCTAATGTAGGAGCTTATCTTTGTAAGCAGCCCCTAAACATACTTTAGGCTCTGGCAGGTGCATGACAATTTTGTTTTCTTTGGTGACTATTTTTAAAGTAGCTGCATCATTTGTGTTTTATCTATAAGTTTGATCCCCAAGCAGCTTTCTTGCTGCCTTAAAGGTTTTGTGCTATAGAATGCTTCAGAGAAATTTTGGAAGTTTGATGTCATTGCAGTTATTTTTCTTAAGGTTGTCTTTAAATGACTTTAAATGGCCTGTTTGTATTTTTTACTTTAGCCATCTCACTTTTTAAATTTTAAAGAGGAATTAGGATAGAAATGCTCTTTATTTTACTTTCTGAAAATCATTTAAGTATGTATTCCATGTATTCCAGTGAGTTCTGTTTTAAATATCCCCTACCAGTTCTAGCAGCTCTTTTGTTTTGTTTTGTTTTTGGGTTTTTTTGTTTTCTTTTTCCTTGAACGTGAGACTTACAGATTGTTTTCATCTTCTGAATGTCCTTTCTTATTTTACTGTATGGGTTGTCCTTGCCCTCATTCTTCAATCTTTCAGTTTTGCAGAGAGCTCTGTTAAGACAGGAAAGAGACATACTTTAAAATTTTTATACAAATTTCTCACAGCTGTGGCAAAACTGTGTAATTTGTTTCCTAACTCAGGTGTCAAAGGTGTCATTTTTGTCTCCATAGTATTTGTCTGAAATAGGATGCTGCTGAAACCATTTTTTGTTCCTTATGAGAGCTGCTGGTTCTTCCTGTGTTTTTTTTGCCTGATCCAAGTATCAGGTTTTTTAATATTTAAAAAAATAAATATCAGATTTTAGCTGTTGTAAAATCCTGGGTTTAGTATCCTACTAGTTTAGATGATTATTTTATCAGATATGTGGAGCATGAAGTCAGGGCCAATTACAAATGGAGTTCCTAGAGAAAGGCATCAAACGTTACAGATCTCTTAATAGAAGAGTCAAAATCCTGCATTTTGCCTGTCACTCTTCTGATTACCATTCAAATATTTCATATATGTGCTTTTCATGCTGAGTAATCCTTAATTCTGGTGTGTTTGCAAATCAGTCATCTTGATTTGTTTTTTCCATTTTCACAAGTTTAAACTTCAGTTGTTGTTATGCAGCCACTTTGTTCAGCTCTTGCTTCTTTAATTTTTTGTTGTTTTCTTATTCTAGTTTCAGAGATCAATGTTCTTTACTTTACAGACTTCTAATATTGAATAGTAAGATAAGTGAAATGCTTAAATTATGTTTTTCCACTTGTGTTCCAAGGTAATAGATGCATGATGTTGTAAAACTATATAAATGCTTTAAAAATGAGTGTATTTTTAGATATAGTATAAGACTTTGTGAGAACAGAGATGTTGATTATTTTTTTTTCCTTTATTCCAGTAGGCATGTAGATTCTCAAAGGAAATGAAAGTTTAAATGTTGGCAAATATAAAAGGGAGAGTGTTAGCCAAACTAATTTTGGATTCACGGTGCTTTGAATGTTAGCTCCATAAATTTTACTTCCATGATTCAATAATTGTAATGAATATATTCTCTTTTTCAAAATTTGTTTGAACAAATACAAAAAAAGTGCATCTGACTTTAATTTCATAAACTACATGTGTTCATATTATATGTGCCAGAGAATTCAAAAATGAATCAAGTAATCTAGACAATTTTGGGAAATGTGAATACTAATTTTGTCTTGCCTGAGTAAAAATCAACTCTGAGTATCCTAAAAATTATTACTTGTATCATATGTTGGACTTCTGTTCATGTTTGCACAGGTGTTCATAGTAATGTTTGAAATAGGAATTTGAATTTTACCTAAACTTACAAATTAGATTCTGGCTTTTTCTTTGATGGATGATTACATCATGGGGTGTGTCAGGTTGTATTTTCACTTCGCCAGTAAGGATGATGTAAAAAGGTTGCACACATTTTCTAGATGACTAAAAAAATAACATTGCAAAATCTGCCTAGCAATTTGAAGATAAAACTGACTTTTTCTTTTTACAGTGTGATATTTCATAGGCAAGCTGATGAAGATACCTGAGAACTACTTCATTAAAATTACTGATGATGTTAATGTAGATGATAGACTCAGTTATGCCACATAAAATATTACTTATTTGAAATAAAGTTATCATTGGAAATGGTAATGTTTTTCAAACTGCCTTTATGAAATTACTACCTTACAAGATATGAATAATTAAAGAGTTTTGTCTGTGGTTCCTCTGTGTTGTATGACATCCTGTATGGTGTCTTGATCTCATTAATATAGTAACTGATTTCTATGCTTACTAGACGTCACAGAATTGGCAAATACATCCTTTCACTCTCAACTCTGCTCATATTTTTTGCCATCTGAAGGTCCCCTTTGTCTAAGCAACTTTTACTTGGAAAGAATAGCAATGGGCAAATGGGAGAGTATTTTATTTTAAGTGATCTGTGTTTGGAAAGAAATATTTTTCAATATCGTAGAAAGACAATATCAGTATTTGCTATTGTAAGTCCTCCAAGATCGCCTAAATCAATGATGCAGTATTTCATGGATGTGGCAAATGTTAGAGCTTTATTTATTATTTTAAAAGCCCAGATTTTTCTAAACATGATTACTTTTAAAGGAAGATGCCTTCAGAAGTTCACATTTATGTGCAGGAAGTTTTTGTTAAAACAAAAACCTAGAAGGATGGTTATGTGAATTTTCAGAATGTCTGTTAATAGTGTAAAAGTTTTGGTGAATGCTTTGGTCCATCCTGATGACTTTTAAAAGATGGCTGCTGGAATATTAGTGTGGACTATTTTTAAAAAAATCTTTCATGTTTTCTTTGGTCAGATTTTCTGGTTTAGTGTTAAATATAACTATTTTTATTTTCAGATAACCCCAGATGTGGCTTGTGGAAATGCCAGTTCCAATACCTCTGCTGGAGGCCGGCTTATCTCCTTTGAAGTTCCACAGAATACATCAATAAAGTAAGAATACTTGCCATATGTGATGAAATATAAAAATGCTTTTATTTTAATTTGCCTGGATATTTTAGACAATAGTTTTTCAGATAGGCAGCTTTGTCAAATGTCTAAAAGCGTATGAATGAACTTCAGACAGACTTCAGGCATCTAGGTAGTGCCCTGACAGGTCTTTTCTTGGTATAATTTTTCCCACTTTTTATGTTTTTGAAGATGTAAGCATGTAAACTGTCCCTGGGCCATCAGAATGCATTAAAAATTAGGTCAGACATGTTGAAGATGTCAGCTTGGAGAAGATATGACATTTCTTCTCTCCTTTGTGCAGTGAACACGGTTTTCCTGCCTTTAATCTCAAGATGCACTTGCTGGCAGAAAGTGTTATCATTGACTATAAAAATGCATGTATTTTCTGCAGTTGTATTTGATTTCTGGATTATTGCTTTGGGTGTCATCATCAGCTGTGAAATCTTTGTGTAAACATTTCTCAAAATTTTGAATTTGTTCTGTGTTACTCATTTATTCAAACTCATGCTTTTTCAATCAAATACTTGCTCTGTTACTTTTAATTAACAGAACTTGACTTCCTAGAAAGATCTGATTCTGTCAGCTGGGATGAAGCATTTTCTTATTGGAAATTTTATTTCAAATAAAATCTGCCAACGTAGTTCTCTGGCTCACAGCTTTTCTGCAATTTTGGACATAGATTTTCCCAAAATAGCCTACTTTTCTCATACTGTCATCTGAACTTGCAGAATCCCAGCTTGCAGTTAAAAAAAGGCCATGCTCACAGGAAAAAACAAACTGATGCAGCAGACAAGCTGCAGACAGTTTGGAGCAGTAACTGTTAAACGTGGGAGCTGTCCTACTCTTCCCACGGGACTTTGAATCATGCTCATTCATGAGCGTTTAAGCCTAAATCAGGAAGAGATCTATGAGTGTAGATGCTCTGTCTGGCTGGAATCTGTAAGCAAACAAGTGTCGTCTTGAAATCAGGAATAAGCTGGCATTTGTAGATTATACAGCTGTATTTAAGACCCTTGATGGAGGGACCCCATTTTAAAGGACGTTACAAAGTACACAGTCATTTTTTTGTCATTTTTTACACTATTCTTAGTAGTGTTCTATATCTGGGTAGATTAATGCAGGTCAATATCTATCTTCATTTCATTGTATTTCCTGTGTTACATGCCCAAGTAACATCTCTGGTTCAATGGATCTCTGTGAAAGGAAAATAATTTCAGTTTTGTTTTGTTTTGATTGTCAGGTGTTACCTAAGCTGTGAATCTAGTTGCTATCCTGTTCTAAAAGTGAGATGGACAGCTTTGGGGGTAGCGATGGGGGTTGTTGTAAAAGAGGTCCAAAAATACTGTCAAAATTTTGCTTATTATGATTTCTAGTTTCAAATTTTTTTTTTTCAACTTGTGTCAAGCACAAAGCTTTGCATTTCTTGTTTTGAACTTGAATAAGAAGTGATAAAGGAGAGTCTGCCCTGTGTTTTTAGCAAGATTGAAACAACTTCAGTACAGGAAATTGTGGGACAGAACTTCATCTCTAGGTATTTCGAGGCCTGTTTTCAGCAGGAGGGATTTACCAGTTTTCAGCAGTTGGATGCAGTTATGTTTGAATTTTTGGAGGATTGCTAAAACTCATTTGAGATTCCTTCAGAGGAAATTAATGCAAACATACGGAAACTTGCCAGAAACATGACAGTTTTTTTAATTTTTTCTTTATGGAGGTGAGTTGGGAAAAAATTATCCTGCAAGGAAAGGAACACTGACATAGATACAGTGCTCCCTAGTGGATCTGACACTATATGTGCAGTTGTATATATTACTTTAACCAATATGTCAATATTCCATAAGGCACTGTGGACTCAGTGACCTTGGGAGCATTACATGACTCATTTGATTTACAAGAATAAACTGTTCTGAACCTTCGATCTGATATGTCAAACAAATGAGGATTTCTAGTAGGATCTGTCTCCCTGTGTTGAACAAACATCGAATGTTCTTTAGTAAACAAGAGGGCTGGATGTACTTCAACTCCAGAAAATGATGGCATTGTGGGTGTAGAAGGGAGGTACTATTCAAAAAGGTATAAATACAAAGACTAAATAAGGCTGTTTACTATTATGTAACGTTTATGTAAAACTCTTCATGGACACTAGAATAGTGTCCTTCAAGTACTAGAAATTGAGACCTTGTATGATTAAATCTATTATATATACTATTATTCCAGTCTTACTATTGAAGCATTTTTTATTTTTGTGAACATGCTAAAAACCTTCAAGCCTTTTCCTGATTCCATACTTGCTACATTTAAATTTTCCTTCTTTGTTGATATGCTTTTGTTCTGCAGTGATGTACTTCCTAATAACACCAATTTCCCTCAGAGTAAATATTCTTATAATTCCTTTTCTTAGAATAAGGCAAGATGCTACTGCTTCTCTTATCCTGCTATGGAAGGTCACAACCACTGGATTTAAACAGTGCTCGCTTATTGATGGCAGAAGTGTCACTCTTCTCCAGGCACTGGGTGGACTTGTTCTTTCTGAAGAAATGCTTGCATTAGGAAACAACTACTTTATTGGTAAGTAACATGCTGACTTTCTGTTTATCACCTCTAGGTGACAGTTGATGGTTTACCCAACATTTAGAGAAACAAACAGTAATTCTCTTAAATTAAGTACTAAACTCGTTGCATCAGGGGAGGTTTAGGTGGGATATTAGGAAAAATTTCTTCACTGAAAGAGTGGTCAGGCATTGGAACAGGCTGCCCAGAGAGGTGGTGGAGTCACCATCTGTGGAGGTGTTCAAAAAACATGTAGACGTAGCATTTTGGGACATGGTTTAGTAGACGTGGTGGTGTTTGGTAGACGATTGGACTTGATGATCTTAGAGGTCATTTCCAACCTTAATGATTCTATGATTCTATTCTAAGTGTTGCTGAAAGATCCAGATAGGATATTGGGACCATATTTTAGACATTAGCTCATTCAAAGCAGGCAAGAGGTACCCTAAATTCATACACAGGTGGCACCATTCAGTTTAAAACCTAGATGTTGATTTTTGCCTGATGCCTTTAGACGATGTAAGGTATTGTATACATTCTATTTTAATCAGCTGTAAAGCTTTTGGTAAATGCTACAGTAAATAACTATGAATGTTTGAGGTGTTTCCTTGTTAGATATTGTATTATGGGATACTTTGTAGAGAAGCTTAAGCCTGTACACAGTCCACTTGAAAAACTATATTAAAATATAGCAGGAAATCTGATCTTCTAACAGTGTTTACTTGCACTACTTTTTCTGTTCTAGTTTTGTCTCTGTGAATATGAAACCTTAGAAATATACGATATGTTTCATTGGGCAATTAAATGTTAAGCATCTCTGTGGAAGGGGTGTAATGAAAATAGGCTGATATATTATTTTTAAGTGTATGGGAAATAATGCTGATTTAATACAGTATTTATGCATAGACACAATAGACTTAATTAAATTGAGCTTTCTGGGCAGATGGTTTATTATACCAATGAGATGAAACCAAAGTCATTGTAATAACAGCATTTATTGTAATCTTCTTGAAATGCTGTATATCTTATAATGAAGTATAAGCTGCCACAAATTGTTATTCAGCAACTTATCATTCTGATAAATGTAAAATTAAAAGCATTCTGATGCAGAAACATTGGGCTAAGTTCTAAGTGCATAGCTAATACAGAAAAAAACCACAAATACAGTAGTAGTGCCATGTTCTCTCCTTTGAGCTGTCACTTAGCAAAAATATTGCTTGAAGGTTGTTAGTATAATAATTCAATTACCATCAGTAGTGGTTTCTTTTAGTGATATTTATTTTCTTCAAATAATTTTCCACTTCCTTATATTTTCTTTATTTTTTACTTCCTTCCAAGATACTTAGTTTTAGCTTTTTTTCCTTTTAATCTAGTTTTGCATTTAATTTATCTGAGTTAAAACTCCCCTCATGTGCCTTGCTCAGGAATAAATTTTTGTATTTGCGTTGTGGTAGTTAACATACAATAAAAGTAAGGAGAAACTTGCTGAAGACAGGATAATATGTAACCTTTATGCAGTCATGGAAGTACCTAAAGGCATAGTTTTGTCTATAGGCTCCCGAACAGAGAGCTAAGTTGCTCTGTGAAGGCCCTACTTGACATATAGTATAGGCTATTAATTTAGATAACTAAAAAGAATATTGTCTTACTCTTTCATAGTTTGTCTTGTCCTACTTTTCTCTCTGTAGCTGTCTTTCCATCACTGGGATTTTTACTTTGAATTGTTTACCGCGTGCTAGGTAACATGAAGTAAAAATATACCTTGGTGAATATAAAACAAAGTTGATACCGTAAAAATTGTACTAATGATCTCACTTATTTCATGCAGTACAAGTTTTCTGAATCCTCTTATTTTATTTCCATCTCGTTTTTGATACCTTCTTTGGTCTTCCTTCTTAATTTCATGATGCTGAAATTCTTCATAGAATTTTCCAGTTGTAGTGTAATTTGATTTATGTAAAGAACGTGAATCATAAATGCGTATGCATGGAGCAGCAGGGAGACTCCAGTAATACAGTGATACATTCCTGAATAGGAGCATCTGAGTGCTTAGTAAAGATGAGTGCAGATACAGTGCATTTGAATTTTTATAAATCCTATTTATTTTAGCAAATGGATGGATTACCTGGAGTGCTTCTGATAGAAAATGAATATGAAACATTTGCTCTGCATATCTTTTAATCCTGAGGCATTGCAACTCTATGCTATGATATAATGAAGTAATGAGATAACCCAACTGTTTTCTGGAGTAAATTATTTTATGTGGCCTTAGTTTAGTTATAGGTTTTCCCAGAATAATTTCCTTTCATTAAAACAGTTGAGCAGAAAAGGGTGAAATACTAAAGGAATAGGGAAACTGAAACAGGAATTTGTTAGTTTAAAAGTGTTTGTGACCTATCAACATTTATTGTAAGAAAGTGAAAACAGAGTAGCCTCTGGATTTTCTTCTCAATTGTATGGAAATATTCTGCTTGCTTTCTGTCATTAGTTCTCATCCAATAAAGTACAAGCCTTGGGTGTAAAACTTAAAAAAGGAACTCAGTTATTTGGTGTGAAGAATGCTAAATTTCATCTGAAATCTGTAATTCAACATAAAAATAATTACATCTTTACTTCAGATTTGATCCAGATGTATGGAAATGGTCTATGAATCTGACACACCTCACTTAAGTTATTAGTTTTCAAAAGTTTAGTTTTCAATAAGATCAGATGAATAATTTTTTTCATACAGATAACTTTCATATGTTTCTTGATATACATGTTAAACTTATTCTAAGGTACAGTAAGTTAAAATGGATGATTTTATATAAAAAAGCAATAATGTAGCATGTGCTTTTATTAATGATATTGAAGCTAGAACAATCACGAGGCCACAAGACAGTACAGGATGCTGTAATGCTGTGGACCATGGCAGTCAATATATTTACTTTATATACTTCTCCCCCGCCTTCCTACAATCTTTTTTCTGTTTATCGAAATGGGTTTATAAAGGATCGTTCTCTTAATTGGCAACTTCTGTACAATGCTTTTTTTTTTTTTTTAACTTTAAAAAATTTTCTAATTAGAACTGTAAAAGAAAAAGGGGAAGATCTAAGTTTATGGGGAGTTTTTTTCCTCACTCTCTTGCCTCCAAGTTTGTTACTCAGCCTGATACTTTAATTACCTTTTGCAAATCTCTCTGAACAAAATGATTACGTCAAAGATAAAATATTTAGGAAACTGTTATTTGGTTTGTGTTACCTCATGGTGACACAAGTTTAAAGTTGTTTAAACAAGATTGAAAAGATTCAAAATCCGGCAGTAATGTACTGAATTGCTGATCATGTGAGTCAGGGCACAATGTCTAGAGGTTGGAAAGAATGCAGTCTCTGAGATTTAAAAATAGACACCTTAATCATAGCCCTGTTTACCCAGAGACAGTACCTGCACTGTCTGAGAGTGAAGGGTTTGTGGGAAGAAGAGTGTAACACAACCCAACAAAAAAGAGCAATCTGTTTACTACAATAGGATTGATAAAATGGCTGCTGCATCTGCAAACAGTCTTTTGCAGTGCAGGAATAGACTTCTGATGCCGCGATTATGCAGCCTGATTAAAGTATGGCAGTTAGCCCATTAAAATAAGCTCCAGTAGATGGGAAAGAATACTAACTTGAAGACTGGCTTGTACCTTTTGTAACATATTCTTACCATGACTGCTTTCCTTAGAGTATTTTTAATGAGTTTGTAAGATTTGATACTACACGTGCCAGTCTTCTAAAATAATTGATTATGTTTTATTAGAAAGTATACTTATTAGCCAGCGGGGAAGAAAGACCAGTATGGTTCAGGTTTTGAAGTGAAAAAGCACCTGAAAGTACTGATTCACTCAGTAGGTTAGGTGTAGAATGAAGCACATAGCATATCCTGATGGCTTTTAATGCCAAGTTATTATGAGACAAAGATAATTGCTAGATGGTTGATCTATAGGACAAAGCTGGTGAACTGTTGATCTCTGACCACTGTTTACAACAAAAATGTTTCATCTGATGCCAAGAGAATTTCAAAAGTTTTGTGCCCAATTTTTTTTTTTTTTAAAGTACTTTATTGAGGGCAAATGTTTTTAATATCTGCACAGAAAAATGTTGATTCTGTGGAACGCTATGGGTGGATATTGAGATTTGCCAACGAGATATCTAGGAAGTGAAGGAGGAGGGAATTAATCGTATTTTTAAATAAGAGCTATCAATAAAGGGATTAACATTTAAAACATTAATTCATGGAAAGTCTGCCTTTTACTTCAGTAGAGTTATAGCTTCACACTATTTGTCCCAATGTTCTTTGAAGTTAATGGGTGATTCTTGTATGAACTGTTTATCATAATTATATAATCTCATCAGTATTTGTTTTAATTCAAGATCTTCATATCTTCATGCTATCAATGATGATATTAGAATTTTTGAAAATAAGTACAAAAATTTACCTTGTTAGTCATACACCTATCCTTCATTGCAATATATCTTGAAAAACTGAAATCAGATGAAATCTATTTTACAAGTCTGAAAAAATGAGATGAGTATTGTGATGTACTGTCAGTTTGTACATGAGTCTTTCAGACTGAAGTTCTCATGAACGTTAATAGGTTACAGCTAAGGATCTCTGTGGTGAGTTGAAAGTGCTGCTTGTTACGTGTTTTGGGGGTACTCTAATGCATCCAACATTGTGCACTTGTCTCTTTCAGGGAATAATATACTGGATTTGGGAACATGTGCAGGAATGTGGATATCTTTTTCTACACAAGTTTGTTGCAAGGGCATAAGATTTACTAAATTGATTAAATAATATCTCTCAAGACAATAATGCATGAATATTTTCCTTTAAAAAATAAAAAAGGCCTTGGTGAAGGACTTTGAAGGACATTTTCAGCTTGCATGGCAAGTCTCCCAAAAACATTCTATGGTTTGTTGCATCTTTTTTTATCCAAATGTGCAATCACACCCTGATTGAAAACTGGAACTTTAGTCTGAAAACACAGTCTGGTATTGAAATAGTGAAAAAAGCAAACTCAACACATAATTAAAGCATTAAAATATTTTTATTTTTTGTTAATACTCACATTTTAGAAGTTTTACAGTGGCTGTATACCATCTGTTTCTTCATGAGTCAGTTAATTTACTCTGACACTAAATTAATATACCTGTTCACTAAGGCAACAGTTCTGTGTCTTGTGACTCAAAAGATACACCTGTGGATGTAAGACTTAGTCAGTTGTAATTTCTCACGGTTTCCAGTCTGCTCCATAAACTAGAATATCTATATCTATACTGGTATATGGTTAGCACATTATATCTAACTGTCTGATTCTACTAGTAATCAAAACCACCATAGCCATTTTCTTTGGATGTATTTGGAAATAGGGTAATAATATTGCATATTGTATGATTATTGCTTCAGTTTTAAGAAGTGTTTATTTTGAGTTTTTGGGCATAATTTAGAGCATGGAGTTGGCAGCGCTGGTTTTGTGCATGAAGCCCAGTTCCTTCCTTTCTCCCAACAACATAAAAAAATGCAAATTTGTTTTCAGGTCTTTATCATGGTTATTAAGATACTAACTCTGTTGACAAAAAATGCTTTTGATCAGCTTCCATGCTGAAATGTTGGAAAAATTGCTTTTCTGCTCTGGTGTGCCCACTGCTGAAGCTGCAACAATGGGAGCTGTTTCAGAAAAGCAGCATAACAAACAGTTGGGCATTAGTATTTTGCCTCCATTTCCCCATAGGTAATACGATAGAAAAGTTTGTATATCTATAGTTGTCAAAAAATGCTTGTAAATAGCTTGAAATTACTTGCTTTTTGACTTTATGATTTATTTAGCACTTCCATGATGTAGCTTAAAAAGCAGCTTTCAGGAGATATTGCTACATTACTTTTTTAGTTTACTGTCCTCTTATAAGAGGAAGAAATTTATAAGCAAACTTGCTCTTTCTCAGTTAGGACCTTACAGGTAATAAGACAGAAAATTTAACGTTTAATAGGAATGAATACTTTTATATGAATAGAAAATAAATCCTCCAGCACAATCTTTAAATTATAATGCTGATTTTCATCACAGCAAAGAAAAACTGATGTAGACCAGGTGTGTAATCTGGCTTTCTGCAAGGTGCCTAACCTTTTAGATCAATGCAATTTAACTAACTGGTTTAAACTATAACTATAAAGTGTTTCAAAAGTATTTCCTTAAATAAAATTGCTAGGTGTACAAACTCACTTGAAAATGGATACTTTAGCATCTTTATGGCGAGATGAAGACAACTGATACTATTCAAATGCCGGCACCTATAAGGCAGCTTGCTTGAATTCCACAAAACGTTATGAAGTTTTGCTTAAAAAGGAAAATTATTTTTTGACTCCTCAGGCACAAGGGATCTGTTGTTTTTTAAAATGTGTGTGAACCACATGTATATATGTAGAGAAAGAATAATATTTTCCTGTCCCAAATGCTGTCCTGCCTTTCTAATGCAACAAAGTATTTTCTTCAGTATCTCTGTTCTGAGCAGTTATTTGCTCTCTGATGCTTCTTGGGTTATTTAATGAAGCTCCTTGCATTAACATTAACAAGTGATCACCATTAATATGACTGTGGGTATATTGAATAGCCAAAATGAAACTTAGTGTATATAATACTATATTAAAAATAAATAATCTAGAGAGATATTTTTGAAACAAGTCAGTCTGATTTTCTAGCTCTTTTTATCTGGCGACAGAATTTCAGATTAGGAGGCAAGTTGTAACTGTGTCTTCTGGATGGTGTGTTTTGTGTGGTTATGTGTATTTAAAACACACATATTTCCATCAAGAGAAAGCAGTTTGCATGTTGAAATTGTTTTTACTTAAGCAAAAATGAAATAGGACAGTTTTCTTTCATAACAGGAGATGTGTGAATTGAATTCACTGAAAGGCAAGTAATCAAGTTACTCCAGCTTTAACAAGTTACCATGTGTCAGCTGAGCATCTGTGTGAGCTCCTAGCCCGTGGCATATGTGCAGTCATTTGACTTAACCCTCTTTCGCTCTGGACTAAATTAAATCACATTGCCTTGCACATGCTGCAGTTGGAGTGTTCCGGCAGTTCTGCTGCTCAGCTGATGCAGTAACATGTGCGTGACTGTTCAGTTACTTTTGTGCAAGTCAGCCTTGCTGTTGGGGGAATTTGGTGACAACTGCTCCAGTTAATGGGGTTTCCATTTTTACGTGTGCAATTTGCCTGGAAAGGCCGTACTGTAGGCAGTACTGAGTATTGTGCTCAACTGTGAACATTTCCCTGGGGTTCTGGGCATTAAAACTAACCTTGCAGAAAATGGCCTTTTGATTAACAACAGTGGCAGCAGAAGTGTAAACAGCATAAAAAGTTCAAAGAAGTGTTAATTTCAATGACTTTGTAAAAAGATGGACATATAAGTCAAAAACTTAAGCATTCAGCTGAAATTCAAACCCTTCTGAAGAGTGCTGTTCAGCTACGTAAGAAAGGGTATCTTTATAAATATGATAAAAATCAATATCCTGCTCTTCATGGTCAAGTTGCATGTGCCTCGTCTCACATATAAGTTGATGTAAACATTAGAGTGTTTACTTTTTTAATGCATTGTATTATGTTTTAAGCTAGCATCTAAATAATTTTTACTCTTTGGGGTCATCTTTAATCAGTAAATTATTCAAAATGAATTTTTATTCAATGTTACTTCTAGCAAGTAACAGTGGGAAATTATTTTTCTAGTCTATCTTCTGAGGGTTCGTCTGCTCAAATTTGTAATGCTTGGCAAAATATCTTTGTGGGTTTTTTTTTTTTTTTTTTTTAAGATTTCTCTTTTTTCAAATATGGCTTTTGTGACAAATTCACAGTCAAGATATTTACATTCAGTTGATCACATGGTTGTTTGTACTGTGAGGTCTTGGACAAACTCCTTAACCTGATCTGTAAAATAAGGATACTAATATAAAGGAAAAGGTGAGGCACATTTTAACAATGCTTGAAAAATTCCTTGAGATCTTCAGCTAGTAGTGTAACATGCCGTACAGTGTATTTAAAAGTAGAGTAGCCACTCATAAGTCTTTAAGTTGAACCAGTCACTGTAGATAAATGCTAGCTAACCTTGCCATCCAATCTACTGCAGTTCCCCTTATCGCAGTCCCAGCTATGTCATTTGTATTCCACCACACTTACCTGCTTTTGTGAAGTGTGGTATCACAGATTCTGGTGGTCCAAGTTTTTGCCCCAAATAGTTCACTGCCAGCTTGGCAGCATTGTGGAGAGGCTGATAAATAAGCACATAATGGGGAAACTGTGATACAGGAAATCTATTAGAAGATAAGTCTTGTCACCCTTCATTGGACTTTCACTGTTATTTTGGACAGTAAGCAGAGTCCTTGAAGCCATGACAGAAGGTCACACTCTAAGCTACTGTCACATCTCCTTAATAAGCTGTATGCAAGTGTTTTCAGAAGTGTAACTGTACTCTTGCTAGATGACTATTTCATAATCCTATCATGGATTTCAGTCCAGTCAAGCTATTAAGTTGGATAATTATTTAGTAACAGTGAAATTCAGAAATTACTGTTTGTTATAGAGGAAATGTAATGGAATGTGTGTTTGGGGATTTTTCTATGCTAAGTGAATTCAACTAGTTTGCTCAGTTCATAAGTATATTTTAACTGTTAGTCCTTGAAAACTGTCAAGCTGTGTTCTATTTCTTCCCAAAGCTTCAGTAATAATTTTGTAACACCCAAATTTTGCTTTGTTACACCTGTGTAACACTGTCATTGTCAATCTGCCTCTGATAGAATTGCAGTAATGTTACTGAGAATGTAACTTGACCGGCAGCACATTTATCTTTATCACTGTAACAGTGATTATGTCTGAGAAAAAAGTATATGTTTGATTTTCAGAGTTGGTAGTGAAGGAAGAAAGCGTACCTATTTTTAAACTTAATGTGACTATGATATCAATTTGGAGAAGAAAAAAATTGCAATGATAAGTTTTACAGTCACTTAACAACAACAACAAAAAATCTTTAAATTGATGTTTCATGGGAATTTTTGAAAAATAAAATATTTGAAACAGTTCTTGAACTCATTCTCATGAAAATCTATATATACTTTCAAAAGCGGTATCTGACCAAGGCTTCTGTGACAAAACACAGTAAGCATGCTGATCTATATAGAGTTTGAGAGACTTGTACCACTTATAAATAGTGCTATTTGTGGGCAAAATAGCAGTTTTGTTATTGCAGCTGTATTTTTGTATCCCCAGATGCTATGTTGCCTAGCAGAATCATTAGAGAATGATCTCAGATGTTCTGTACAAGTATCCTGTGGTACTGATGGCATGGAAGTACTGCATCAAAGATTGCAAATGTCATTGACTACCTGTTTCTCACTTCTTGTTTTCCACTTATGTATAATAATCATCCTAAGGCAAACTAGGAAAGGATTCCTGACCCATTTTTTCAAATGCTGCAGAACAGTATTAGTGTCAGGGGCCTGAGGGTATTGATAGGCCTTAATGACTCCGACCATTAGGGTCATGGAAAAGGTGACAAATGGCTGTCTGTTTGTAAATCAAAAGGATGCCTCTATTATTTCAATGTGTAAAGGTAAATTTTTACAATCAAGTGCATTATCAGAACATCTTGTTATGCTTCTTCACTTTTTTAGGTCTCTAAAACTAATTGAACATGACTTACATGAATGAGTGGAAGTATTGAGCTCTCTTAGATTTGCTAGATGAGTAACCACTATTTGAGATTGTGATATATAGTGCCATAAGAGAGGTAAATTGGCTTGTATAGTCAAACTGAATTTACTACTTTATGCTTAGATCAAAAAAGGCACTTACACATAGTGGTGATTAGCATAGACCGCTGTGGTGGTCTTCATAGTCTTGAATGCTAACTATACCATAGGATACATGGACAGTGTGAGTGCTATTGACATGAAATAATCTTTGGATAAAATTTGGACATAATTCTAGGAGAAAGGACTAGAATTAAAGTCTCCATTTTTCCTTTTACTGGTGAGCACTGTAATCAAAATTTAGTTATCTTCTTTTTTTTTTTTTTTTTTCCTAGTTTCCTTTCTTTAAATTATTCATATGTCTGCAAAGTTCAATGGCCACAAAAGAAAAAGTTGACCATATTGACCAGTCCTGTTTAGCTCACTGGATAACATTTTCTCCTGTGATGAGAGACATGGTCAAACAGAAAATTTCTCTAGGATTTTTTACACTTCAAGTTAATTCTATAACTGTCTGCTATCTGTGAATGAACTAGCAGACATACTTATGTAGCTTCTATCCTGGGATGCTAAGGCATATAAACTATGGTTCGATATGCTCTGGTAGCAGCTGTATTATTTCTGGAAACTGAAATCAGGTCTGGAAGTATTAGAGCTTCATTATGTTACTACGTGACATGAACTGAAGATGTGGTGCAGGCACAGTCAATACCACTGCTTGGGTCCTGAAGGACTGATACTATCTGGTTTTCTTCCATTTGTATATATTCCAGTTTCCCATTTTCCAAATAATGAATAACTGACTGTACTTCAGGAATGGTGTGGAGAAATTACATCACCTTATTCTGGGGCCCTTTTTCATTTCCCCACCTATTTTGACTTTCTGATGGCCTTAGTGCTGGGGCTATGTTCTGTGCAGGAAAGATGTAGGCACTTAGTGTCTTTTAGAACTCCACTGCTTTGCTAAATGTTGAAGTTGACTACTGACCCCAAAAGCTTTTGGTGTGGGAAAGTGTTGAAAGAGAAAAAGAGAACAGACTGAAACTGATAGACATCCCACTGCTGTCTCACTTCCTTGGGAAACCAGGCTAAAATTAAGTTGAGAACTTGTGGACTGATGCTTCATTGTGAGTGCCCAAACTCCTTGGCAGTCATGCTCTGTCATCCAAGAAACCTTTAGGTGGACTCAAAGACCTATACTTTTGTGAACTGGAACTTTGATGTAGGGAACTGTTACTGTATTTCTACTGCAAAATGATAATTTATTCTGCTCCTCACACCACCTTGCCAGTGAGTAGGCTGAGGGTGCACAAGAAGTTGGGAGGGGATGCAGTCAGGACAGCTGACCGCAACTGACCAAAGGGATATTCCATACCATATGATGTCATGCTCAGCATATAAAGCTGGAGGAAGAAGTAGGAAGGGGGAGGATGTTTGGAGTGATGGCATTTGTCTTCCCAAGTCACTGTTACGCATGATGGAGCCTTGCTTACCTGCAGATGGCTGAACACCTGCCTGCTGATGGGACGTGGTGAATGAACTCCTTGTTTTGCTTTGCTTGTGTGCGTGGGTTTTGCTTTACCTATTATACTCTCTTTATCTCAACACATGAATTTGCCCGGCTGGGCAAAACTGTGGCAGTTCTTTTTGGTGCACAACATGGGGCTCGAAGGGTTCGAGTTGACCACAGGCTTAACTGGAACGTGCTAGATGGAATTTATAGCTGTTTAGCTATTAAATGGCAGGCTCCTCTGCTTGCTGTGGGGCTTGCTTGCCTTACTATGTATTAGAGTCTAGTGGTCAAAAGCTTTTTGCTTTCGCTCCTTGCTGTACTGTGTATTGTCTTACACTGCTGTGCCTGGGAACATTTTGATAACAGCAATGTGCAGGAAAGCAGGGCTCCATCATGCATAACAGTTACTTGGGAAGACAAATGCCATCATTCGGAATGTCTGCCCACTTCCTTCCTTCTTCCCCCAGCTTTATATGCTAGCATGATGTCATATGGTATGGACTATCCCATTGGGCAGCTGGGGCCAGCTGTCCTGCCTATGTCCTCTCCTAACTCCCTGTGCACCCCTAGCCTACTCACTGGTGGGGTGAGAAGCAGAAAAGGCCTTGACTGTGTAAGCACTGCTCAGCAACAACAAAAACATCTCAATGTAATCAACACTGTTTCCAGCGCAAATCCAAAACACAGCCTCATACTAGCTACTATGATGAAAATTAACTCTACCTCAGCCAAAACCAGCACAGTACTGCCAATGAAATCATGCAGACATTTCTCAGGCTATCAACTGTGTGTGCACAAAGCTTGAAAGTGCCTCCTCTGCAATCTAATAGACTACTCACATCATGTTATTATTTATTAGGTTTTAAAATTGTTTCCATAATATTACTGTAAGTAGTTTGACCCTGAATTCTTCAAATACTCTGATGTCATTGTGTTTTAACTAGCTTTAGAAAACTGGCAAGTTTAAACTGAACAAAATTACCTTTTGCTGCAAACAGCTGTAATATTTTTCTCCAGTCTTAGGTGAAGGGAGCTGTAAACATGCTTCTGAAATTATTCTCCTACCTAGAAGTTAAAAATAGAACTTAAAACTCATTCTAGTTCCATTGCTGTTATGGGAATTGGAGAAGAAATTAATTGAAGTGCTATGACCTGAGTTTAAGGGTGTCAGATTTAGATGATCAGACAAGCTTCTTTTAGCCTTAAAACCCAGAGATCTCAGAAAGTTGTCTGCAACTTTATTTAAGTGAAAATAAATAGCTATGTTTTTATTTTCTAGTCTTTGGTAATTAGGTGAGATAATTAGAAATTACAGGAAAATATGTGGCATTCCAGTGAGAATGATTTTTTTTTTTTTTTTTTTTTTTTTTTTTTTCCCAGTGGTTTGCCTAAGGGCTTTTAATACCAAAATAGTAACAAGACTCAAAGTACAAAGAAGGTTGATTTAATATTCCTTTAGGGAACTGTCCTGAAGAATATGTAACAATCTGCTTCAGACAAGCAAATGTGAACCCAAAGACATTTTCTAAATACCACATTCTTCCAAGCATTCACATATAATTGCATGACTGCCAGTGACAATCGCATTCAATTGTTAAAGGAAATAATTCTGGCTGCATCTTTGAACAGATGGGTAAAAATGGGGTGTTCATTAAGACCAGAATAAATTGGTTTGCTTTGAAGAGGTCAGCAGATTACAATAATCTTCACTAGCCAAAACAGACCATTAGACATTTGGAACTATACTCAATTTTTATTGTTATTATTTTTTTTAATCTGATCTTTTAGAATATTCAACTAAGTTGTAGATGCTGTACTCAAGCCGATGACATCTGTATTGGACATGAGATTTTCCTGCTTTGAAGATATGGTTTAGGGATCATTGTTTCTAGCATAGACAACTAATTGTTCAAAGGGTGCAGCATTTAAAAAAAAAAAAAAAAAGGAATCTAAAAATGAAGAACAAAGAATGGAAGTCTTCCATATGATTTTGTATGGAATTTGTAGAATGAGTCATGCTTGACACATCCATACGCAGAATGTAAGTAACGTTTAGCAGCTGCTCTGGAAAGAGAATTCACCTGAAGTTCAGTGTGTTTCATGAAACTTTGGTTTATTACTGTTCATTACAAATATTATCTTGTACAATTTTTTTTTCTGCTTGGCTGAATATTGTACGATCTCCAGTCTATAATGCAAGAAGCTAGACTGCATCTTTGAAGTTCCTTTGAGGTTTAAGCTGTAAATGGATTCTAGAATTTAAAGTGGAAAATAATAGAAAAAACATTCTATGTCATACATCTATTATTGCCATTCTTTTTAAAATTAAGGATATTTAGATTTAAAAAAGCATCTATTTTTACTTAAATTATCTCTCTCAATTTCTGAAGGGAGGTATAATCCTGCAATGGTTCTGTGTCTAACTTTGCATACTGATACTGCAAGCAGTCTTGGACCCTTAGGAGTCAACCTACATGAAGGACAGCAAAGTCAAATTTAAGTTTGAGAATTTATGGAAGGATCTTTGGGAGGTTTTTATGCATCTCTTCTGCATACAGTATATACACTATACCAAACCTACATTTTTTATGTCACTGCACATTTATTCCGCCACAAGCTCCCAGTACAAACAGCTAACTGATGTCACACATGGAAGGGCTGTAACCCAGGAGTAATCCCTGTGGTGGAACAATGCAGTTCAAGCACAAGTGAAGTATAGGAGCGGAGTATATGTATTTTGACATGAACTCTGACTTAATTGTGCATGTCATGGGCTGTGTATGTGCCTCTTTTTATGATTCCTGCTGTCCTTTATTTTATTTTCCAGATATATCTGTTAGAAATATGGGTGATAGGAATGCTGTTGTGCTTCAATGTGTTTTAATAGCTTCCAACCAACTAGTTTTTTAATTCCATGCAATTACAAGTGCTCGTCAGAGATTCGTGAATTTTCCTCTTCCTCATCATATGTTCCTGTTTTCATGTTTTGTTTGTCTATAGTTGATATATCACCTTATAGAGTGATCAGATCAGACATTTAATAATATTTGTATTGCAAATACACAGATTGGCAGCATTTCTTTGTATATGTATGTTCTTGGAAGTTTCATAAAAAGTACAGCTAAGGGATTGTCCATCTGTTACCAATGTAATGCTGTTCATGATCTGTGTACTTTTTAGCTCTGAAGTAACTTTTAGAAATTCATTTAAACATTTTCCTCCACTGAATTTAATTTTAATTTTCCTTGTCATTAAAAAAAACTTAAGGAGATAAATATTTAACTTAATAAAATGTAGCAGGCAAAAGCATGTGATTATTTGAGACCTAAAAAAATGATAGCAGGTTAGAGCTCTGGAGGTAGATCTGTTTCACCAGCCTGTCTTCCTTTTGTTAATCAATATAATGAGTGTTTGTTTCCAAACTATATTCTAATTTGTATTTACATGTATTAAATTTAGATAGAGGTGTATGAAATATGAGCAATTATGTTCTTAGCTGACAGTTTCTTTCAGTTCAGTTTTGTTTGTCTAGCAGTAGAGCATTAATATGTATTAGCGTATTTTCTGATATAATAATTTTTTTTTTTAAAGGTTTTTTGAATGATTCAGTTACTAAATGCATTGTGGCTCTCCGCTTGACTGTGATAGTGAAAATCAATACCTGCATGCCTGTGGGAAGCCATTCAGATAGCTTCCAGTGTTCGGGGAAAGGAAAATGTATCACCAAACCAGATGAGGTAAGGTGAACTTATCAAGACCTTCCTGTAGTGTGGAAATTCCATGATAATATAAATGCAGGGTAAATTATACTTGGTCCTCTGAGTGTGTGCATACCTTTCTGCTGTGTAATAGACTTCTCAAGCTCACAGATGTTACTAAATAGTAACAATATATTTATTTGCTCTTCCTAAATGTCAAGCACTTAAAGTAAGAAAATAACTGATATGAGATGCAAAGATTCAACATCCTGCCTGGCAATAAAAACAATTATTCAAATAAGGTAATGTGTACTGCATCTTACTGGCACTATAAAAGAATATTTCTTTATGAGATACGGAGCACGTAGTGGGCACTTGGGATTCCCAATCTCCAGACCAGTGTGTTCCAGTTCAAGTCTTCAACCTTCTTTTGGTTTTAGGTCTGATTTAATCTAGTACTTATCTCACCATGTCTCAATAACTGCTCACTCAGAAATCACTGATCGGTGCAATGGAATTGTCTGAGCATAATTATGAGAAGAAACAGAATAGAGTAATTTGATAATGTTTGGAAGTTTTCCCGTATGGCTTTCTCCTTTACAGAACACTACATCGAGAGATTACAACGGCGACAGCAATTCCACTGGCCACTGAACTTTTTGTGCGATCTAGTAACATGAGAAAATAAGATTTGCAGTCTGTATACTGCTTTTACAAAACCAGATTGGCCTTTTGTGAATGAGATCCTGTATTTTCTGTTACCTTCTATCATTTTATTTCATGGATTAAAAGTTATCTATGGCACAAATATGTGTAGTTAATCTTTGGTTTTATTAATATTCATTTGGGAGAAAAAAGGAATAGTAACTGTTGAGTAAATATTAACAGCTGTGAGCCTGCTGTGAGCATAAAAAATTTGGCATATTTAGGGAATTCACTGTTCATCTGCTGCCATTTTCTGATTTAAATTCTCAGTAAGCACGTTTGATAGAAAAATGACATTTCGAATTGTAACAACAATAATTAAATTGCTACAGTAATCTATATATATATGGCAGTGCTAACATCTGGAATAATTATCTCTTTTATTTCTCAAAAATGAAACTTTAACATGTTTCTGGTAATGTGTGAACACAATTATTGCAAGATGTGTTTAGAAGTAAGTGCTACTCACTATATCAGCTGGCTGGTAGCTAAATAAATTATTCATTCAGATACAGTGTCCTATTTCATAGTCCAGTTTAGTTTTTCTGCTTTACTATATTAAACATTTTTATTTTATAAATTCAGCATCTTGAATTTGATTTATGTAAACAATATGTTCAAATTTACTGTATATAACAGCATATCAGAAAGAGTTTTTTCCATTTTTTGTCAAGTTGAGAGATAAAGCCTTTGATATATGGTCTTATTTTCTTTTTTTTTTCATGTTGTTTCTCCATTTTTATGACTGATTTCTTTCTCTTATTGCATGTCCTGTGTCACAAAAGAAAAATTCCTTCCTGTATCTATGCAGAAGCATTAATGCTTTTCTGTATTAAGGAAAATGCACATATGGCCTTTAATAATTATCCATGTTTTAGAAATGTTTGAGACATGGCAAGTAAAATAAAATAGTCTAAAAAGAAAGACAAATTGGAGGAGCTACTATGTGAAAATGAGAGAAATTAGTACCTGTATGTCCCCACCTGTAATCTTGACATTGAAAATTTTATATGTTAAAACTAGAACTAAAACTAGAACTGTTAGTGATAAGTGACCCCCTCTCATGCATATATGTAGTGTGTTGCTTTCCCTGGAAAATGAACAGAAAAGTTTAGGATTGTTCTTATCTTTCCACCTATTCTTTCTTTGAACCTAAAAGTAATAACTGAAAATATTTGTTAAGGTAGTGTTTTTGACATAACATGCAGCAGGCTGTAGGTGAGTGACACCCCTGCAGCTGAAGCTGTGGGACATAGCATTCATGTTGAAGTTCATTTCTGAAGAGGCGTCTTTCAATTTATGGTAGTCAGAGAACTGGAATTAGTAGGATTCTCAATATCTATTATCTTCAAATAAAATTTTAACTTCAGAAATGTAATTGTTTTTTTTTTTTTTTTCCTCACTGTCACAAACTGCTCCTGAATTTTCTAGAACTTGAACAAATGAGAAATGTCCCCAGTGATTGTGGCGAGTGCCACCAAACCTGTCAGGTAGCCGGCTGGGCTGGGGTAACTCACTGAAACCTCTGACATGCTGTTTCCAAATGTAGCTGTTATGTCCAGCTCCCTGCTCCCGGGAGAATAAAAATGTCCTCTTGTCTGTTTGTCCATAGTGCTTTTTTAAATCTGTCAGTTTTCCTTACTCTTTAGCCTATTAGTTGCGTAATAGAGCTTCATCCAGGAAACGGATTCAAACCTAGCATAAGCAACATATTTAAAAGTAGAAGGTGCATAATTCATTAAGCAGAATGTTTTTGCCATTGTTCAACTCATCTTAGGTGAGATATGCCCTAAAATATCTTGATGATTTCCCCAATGATGGAGCAAACAACTGCCAAAATTACATGCTTGACATGTATCAACCGTTGTGTCAGCTTCCCAAAAGACACGTGTTCTACACTTCTTTTTGCAGAACTGAAACTTTAATTTTCTTTAGGTTTACGACATGCTCTTTGTGATTTGTTGTTTGTTTTTGTCTATAATTCATTCTGTTTTACACAATCTAGTCTTGCAGCATGCAAAGCAACTTCTTAGAAGAATGCATAAAAGGCCTAATACCATGAACAAGCTAAGAGCTCTGCTGGCTATAGTCATTGCTTCCAGTGCCAAGAAGATTAATGATTGTCTTTATGTTTTTATGTACTTTGTAGTTTTATTCCAAATCTAGTTTAATGTAAAAGAATGTAGTAACACATCTGCTTAATGGGAAATTTAAATATAATTAACAATCCGCAGTGATATAAGTGCAGTTGGCTTACTATTATCTATAGGGTGCACAAAGCTACGAACAAATGAATTCTGGTCTAACCTGGAAGTCTTGGCCACTTTCCACTCATTCCTTACTGATATATAACTTAGCTTCTACTCAGCTAGATACTTTTTATAGAATGTGGATATGAAATGAAAAGCTTTTAATGGCAGAATGTCTTTTTCAATTACTGTTCCTTTTGAAAGGAACATAAAATTCACCACTTTGTTCAAAGTTCTGTGAAGTGAGGTGACGCTGAGTCAAAGTGATGCCTTTTCTTTCCTTTGTATGAACTTTGCACCTCTGCTTTGCTGCCATGCTTGCCATTTTCCCACAATGGAAGCGGGAACATTTCAGAAGGATAATACTGGTCTTGGCATAATCACAATATAAATACCGCTTTCATGTTTATATGCTCAGCTTTACACCAGAATAAGTTGTCCTCAGTTAGCTGTGAGTGGAAGAGAAAACTCTTGTATTAACTCAGAGAGATTTGTTTGGTGTGAATTTCTGATTCTGTGTGGGATTTTAAAGTGAACTTTGGCCATCTGTTGGATTTGAGAGCCGCAATTTTGCTTATGTATGGAGATAAAATGATTTCTTTCACAAATTGTTCTGTAACTTCAGCTCTCCCATGTAAAATATGGAAGAGCTGACTGTATAAATATGAAATTTTATTGCTAGAATTAGAACCCTTGAGACTTACACAAAAATAACTGCTCTCTGCCTGCACTGAGAAGTAACGCATTGAACTGAATAGCAATGACTTCTATATCCTCTGTATGGGCTAGATCCACTTGATTATATTTGTAGAAAGGCTGCTTATAAAAAAGGCTCACATATACCTAAAGGTATGCTCTCCTGCATACAGATGTAGTTTCTTAAGTACGATATATTCCCAAGTATAAAATATGTAATTATCATATAGCAATGTTTTGCTTAAATATTATAGCAACTCACTGTGAGTTGTAATAAATACTGGGAGGCTTTCTCAGCAAGAGAAAGAATAGACATTAATTTTCTTCCGGTCATCTTAACAGCTTCTTTACTATAGTTTAAAATAAAAAAGACAAAAGATGAGCTTTTATGGTGTCTCTAGTGTTAAATTTAGAATCTGATGAGCATGTTATTAATCTGCTTACTTAAAATAGGGAAAAATTACCATATTCCAACTATATTTATAATGATACATACAGGTGATCTGATTGGGTAATAGCAAATTATTTAAAAGGATTTATTTTATTGCCATCCAAATTGATATATGATAGATTTGCACTCCCATAATGAAGAAAAATACACAGATGAACTGTCTATTGGTAGTAGATTGTTTTTCAATTCTTAGTGATTTTAATACTAGCATCACGGCAGTGGGTAGTTTCTTTTTGACTTAGTTTTCCTCAAATATGCTAGCACATGTCATTTATTCAGGAAAAAAAAAAATTAATAGTATCATTTGGGGAAAGTAAAGATGACATGCCTAATAAAAATGATGACACCTAATCTTTTCTACAGAATAACTTGTCTGCATCTCAGAACTGGTATCTGTCATTAGACATTTCACTTTGAAGTGTTACAATGCTTTTCTTTTGCTGCTTTCAAAACCCATTTTGTTAACTTCATTTTATGGTAAATTGATCCCTATATCATACTCTTAGAGAGATATCAATATTATCTGAGCTTTTTTTTTAACTTCCTCTTTCATTAACATTGTTGAAGCAATGACTATTGCATTGTTGAAATATATTAATACTGAAATTATGATAATCAGCTCCCATTGCTTTGAAATGAGATTTTAGTGCAGGCAGAGCCATGCTGTTTGTGTCTATGTGGACAGTACAGACATGCCCTTCCTCTCCAGTGAATGGTTCCAGTAATGATGTACTTTGCATCTTACTCTCAGATCTAGCATAAAACAACCACGAACTTGAGCCTACCTAACACTCATAGTACTTCTCTGTGCTGACAGAGTTAACTTTGATGGGATGTTCTACTTGTATCCCTTGCTTAGGGATGTGTCTGTCATCAGATTGAGGTGGAGAAGCCTGTTCTTATTTTCAGTGCATAGACAAGGACCAGAAACACATTTAACTGAGATCAACACTCTGATCTCTTCAAACAGGGTACAGAATCTAAGTACAGTGCCTATATTTTTCCCTGTGCTCTGTTCATGTCCATTTAAAGAAGAAAAGCCATGTTTTTCATAGTATGGTATCTCACTTTGTTCATCCAGAACAGGTGAGTTATTGAGACAGGCAGCAACCTTGTTTATGCATTAAGTCTAAACTCAACGTTCCATCCACGACTGATAACAAACACTTTAAGTCAATAACATCATTTAGTATCGAGAAGAGTTAGAACAGCTGTGAAGGATGCTGCTGGCAACATGTTTATGTGCACTCTTTACCTGGGTCCTGTTCCTATATATGCAACTGCATGACTCCGACGATAAGAGATGTTGAGGATAATGCTCACTTTGTACCACTGGTCGCTACTGTCTTTAGAGACCAAAGCGATCCCTGTGCTGCTGTGTTTTCCACCAATGCTGGAAATGTGGAAATACTTACTGTGTATTTAGTTAGCTGTTTAGTTCTTAAATAAAAGTGATTATCTGTTGCACTCTGTTAGCCACTTTCCTATGTAGCTCATATGAATTGTCTTCAAAGTAACTTACTGTGCTATGTGATTATAATAATTTTTGACTGCTTTGCTTGCCTGTCTTTCCTTTCTGTTCGGCTACAGCCTTGTTTGGAAAACTGTCATTGCTAATGTGTGAGATACTCAGAGCTCTTTTGTGAAGAGGCTTGGGCAAATATCAGAACATGTACAGACCGTACGCTTAGCAGGGATTTCTGGCACTGCAGATAAATAACATAGCCATCATTTTGAGTTTTGGAGATGTATAGTATTAATCCTTGTTTAAACTCTACCAGTGTAATATCTGTAAGGAAGAATGAAATCTGGGTTTTACTGAGTGAAGTATTTTATTTGTATGAAGATGATTATTTTCTTTTCTACTTAGGTCACAGCTGTTTATTCATATGAAGCAAACACAAGTAAAAATAGAAGATAAAATACTAGCCCCATCTCTTTGTTTCTAGTTCCATGCACATTCTGTACTTTGCATTGCCATGTTTGTGCACGGGACAGCTGCGTTCCAGCCCTAATGATCTGCCTTGAAATGTTTGAGAGTGAGTGATATTGCCATCTAGCGTTTAATGAACAAAGAAAGAAAGAAAGATATTTAATATAAATGTGTACCACAGATGAGAAAACTTTCCTTGCTTCCATTCTTTGAGGCTTCCTTGGCAATCTCAGCGACCTAAAAATTTTTTAAAAAATGTAATCTTAATTATTAAAACCAGAAATGTGCCGTGTCATGGCTACTAGAGGATTTTAAGATCTTTAACAGGTGTAATGTTCGTGATCTTTTATTAAGCAGTAAGAATTGGAGAAAGTAACAAACGCATTCAGAAGAAGACCTGTTTTAACAACATTGAAGAGGTGTGTCACTACTGCAGTAGCACTGAAGCGAGCCTCTGGAACCCTGGCCCTGCCCTTCACATAAAGGGTGCAGTTTTGTAGAAGGATTTCGTTGTGCACATTACTTATTCTGACAATTATTCCGGTATATAAATGTAATTTTTGGAATGGAAGAAAAATTGCATAGTGATTTAGACATTATGGATCTGTTCCCAGCCTCCTCATCAAGATGAAATTACTTGGAATCATTAAAAATTTTAGCTGAAAAATTGATGCAGTTTAGTATTTCAAAGAGTAACTTTATGCAGTTGATGTATTTGTCAGCTACTGTTGGTGTGAACAGAAAAACAGTAAAAACATCTTTGTTCAGTAGAGTATTCAGTGAAAACATAATCTCTCAAAATTCATTGGGAAGTACCTATCCTGTTTGTTTGTAGGCAACTTTTTTCTGCGACTGCGAGGATGAGTATCAGGGTTCCCTGTGTGAAGAATTTGATGCCTGTCAGAGCCAGCCCTGTCAGAACAACGCAACCTGCACTGACGTCGCACAGAAACACGACGGGAACAATTTCACCTGCAGCTGCCTAGCTGGTGGGTTTTTTATCACGCTTTGAATAATGCATTTTTGGTTTAACATTTGGTGCATATCTTTTACAGAGCTGTGAACTGTGCAACTTCAGATACTAGGAAAGAAGGAAAATAAAACAGGATAAGGGCAGTTTTTAAAAGGCTGTGGAAGATTCTTATCTGTGAAAAATGCCATTGAAAGCACACATCCAAACCATAACCAAATGAGTGAATTACTCATAACTAATAGAACTTTACCTACTAAGAAGAGATGACCAAAATTTAGTTTACATCAGCTTTTTCTTAATTTGTTTTGGTTTTTCTCAATATAGATTTTAAGTATACCTTATAACCTTTCAATATATATGCTTTCATTGTAACTAGTGAACTCTTTTCTTCAATTGCACCTATCAAATGAAAGAAAATTCTCTCCACACTATTCAGTTGTTGGATTGTTCTTCAGAATTTACTTAAATTTTGAAAACTTTAAAAATTCATAAACTAAACTGAGTAATTTGTGGGTTTGATTAACGAACAAGTGTCTGAGTTCTCTGAAGTTATTTTAAGAACATCTACTTTAAAAATTTGGTCAAATGAATACAGACAACTGAAATTAAAATTAAACTAAATATGATGGTCATATGCTGGAGGGTAAACTAAAGTCACATGCTGATGGAAAAAACCTTACTAAGTGGCTTTTATAGAGAAATCTGCTATCTGAACTTTACCTTTCAAAACCAAACCCAATTATCGTAATAGAACAGTTACTTCAATATATATTTTCTAAAATTATTTAAAATTAAAAGTTGGCTAAGATTAGGATCAGCAGCAGGTAATTTATTTTTCTTCCAACATTTTACTGTACACTTTAATTTCTGTAATACTGGTCAGCTGATATTAGAGAGAAAGGGGACTTATCTGAACAAGGGGAAAAAAGGGAGGGGAAATGCTGCCAGAATAGACCCTAAGATCTGCAGAACATAAAAGCTATGTCATAAAAAGCAGATGGAGAAATGAATGATTTGGTCAGATTTCTAGTGGTTGTCTCTAAATTGTTATTGACTGGCTTTAATGCTGGGTGGATATTTGTGTGCATTAAATATGTAGCAATACTTCCTTTATTCTGCCCCAAAGCAGGATCATGGAGTGGGTGTTCTGATATTCCCTTAAAGAAGGGAATGTTCTTATTCTTTACTCTAACACATGTCAGTGCAGACTAGTCACTATGAAGTCACTGTAATGAATGTGTAGCAAGAAAGAGATTTATATTTGTATTTTTGTATAATGACCTGCATTTATACTGGTCTGAAAATAAAATGTGAAATTATTATGTGGGTATACTCTGTTCTATTTCTTAAATTTGCCAAAGGATCAACTGTCACTTTAACAAGGTACATAAATACAGTTGAATAATTATTTAAATATGAGAAAAGTGGAACGAACTTCAAATGTTTGAACAATCCCTACCATTACTGTCATGTTGAATACAGTTGATTCAGAATACACAGAAATATACTTCCCACTTATGTACAAGACTCCAAAGGTATCGCTGCTGTTACACAGAGATCAGATCTGTGATAGTTCCTGCTTCTGTTGGGAAGTTACAAATTATAGTGCCTTGATAAAGCAAGTGTTGTTTTATTTATGTAACGATATAAAATCCTAGGGAGGTGTGGTGGGATTTTTTTGGTTTGGTGGTTTTTTTTGTTGTTTTTTTTTTTT